>SJXQ01006149.1:308805-368635 GCA_006408695.1 Aepyceros melampus
CCAGCAGCTGGGACCCCTCCCTGGTCAGCCGGCTCCCCAGACCATGTGCACAGAACTCAAATAACTTGATTAAAGTAAGATGAAACGAGAAACGTTTGCGCCTTGAAAATTGCTAACATCTGGCCTGGCCGGGACAGCAGAGCGAAGGTGCTTTGTAACTAAGGGAAGGAAGCCCTGAGGAGTCCAGGGGTGGGACTTCGGCTCTTCCCACTACACACACCTCCCTGCCCGCCGGCAGGAGCCTCTGACTGATTCAGGGCCAGAGGGGAGAGAGACGGTCCTCATCAGCTGACCTGGACTTGAACCGACTAGACCGCGAGTCCACAGGGACTCCACAAGCTCTCTTGAGATGCTGTCTCCTCACCGCCTGGCCCAAAGGACCCAGCGGATGCCGTGAGCAGAGCTGATGCTGGAAGACGCCCTGTCATCTCAAGTGTCCTGCCACGTTCCCCTCATTTGCCTATGGACCCATTATTTGATAGACTCACTTACAGTCGAGTCAGGCTCTCATTCCCACACCCCAAGGCCTCCTTTCTGTGGGTCCAGAAGGAAGAGAATGAAAGGATCGTGTTATAGTCTGAATGTCTGTGCCCCGCCCCAACCCCCGCCGCAGATTCATATACTGAAATCCTATCCCCAGTGTGATGGTACGTGGTGGTGAGCCTTTAGGAAGTGATCAGGTGGTTAGTGTCTTTATGAAAGAGACCCCCGAGCACTCTCTTCCCCTCCTCCAGGTGAGGACACAAGAAGATGGTCATCGATGAACCAGGATGAAGACTCTCAACAGACACTGAATCTGCTGGCTCCTTGACCTTGGAGTCCCAGGCTCTGGAACTGAGGGGAACAAATGTTTTTTGTCTAAGCCACCAAGCCTATCGTATCTTTGTTATAGGAGCCTAGAGAGACTAAAATAGGCCAGGACGGGGCCAAAGCCTGACCCCATGGAGGATACATGGGACAGGTGTGGCTTCAGAGTTAGGTGAGGTGAGTACTAAAGAATGAGACACAGTGAGCTGGTCAACTGGTCCCAGGAAGATCCCTATGTCACCATACCACAGAAGCTGATGGGAGCTCTGGAGAAGCCTCTAAAGGTGTAACCATCACCCACTTTGCCTGTCTAAGCCGGTGAAAAGAGGGGAAGGAGCAAGGAACGGCAGTTCTGGGATCTCCCACAGCTACCAGGTGGGCGTCACTTAGTATGACAGCAACTCCCTCCTCCTTCCAAGCTAACCCCAGATAAGGGCCCGCTGGTGAACTAATGGCCACAATTCTTTACTGTCTTCTCCTTCGTTGCATGGCGTTTATTTCCCTCCCCTCTGAGCCTGAGCTGGCCCACCACCACTTAACTGTCAGAAAGCAGTAGAAGTGAGTCTGGGCTGGTCTCCTGCTAAGCCCTGGAAAGGCTTCTGCTGTCACTCTGGGGAGCGCTGAGTCTTCATGCAGAAAGGCTGGCTTCTCTGCAGCAAGTCCACATGGAGACATGGTGCAGGGAAGCCACGTGGAAAGCGGGAGTCTTGAGGTGACACGGAGAGGCCACCTGTCCTCAGGCCCCAGGAGACCCCGGGTGACTCCACCTCCAGGCATCATCTTATCACAACTGTGTGAGAGACCCGAGGTGAGACCAGCGCAAGAACCGCCCAGCTGAGCCCAGGCAAACACAGACCCACAGGCAGCAATAAACGCTTGCTGTTTTAAGTCAAGTCCTGGGGTGGTTTATTCTGCAACCGTGGATGACTCTGCAAAAGTCCCCCTGCTGCCCCACCTAAGCGACAGACCCCACAGTCAGATCCCCCTACCTTCTCTCTTACCCCATCTACAGAGCCCCTTGGGTACACACCCTCCTGCAGTTCTCCTCAGACTTTCCCTGTGCCAAATGGTGAGTAAGTGCAGAGGCCCCTCAGCTAGGACAAACAGAAAGCCATGAAATAGTGGTTGTAGCAGACAGACAGAAACAACTAACAGACCTTCTACTCCCCTTCCGTCCTCATCCACCCACCTGAGTCCCGCTCCAGTCAGACCCTCAGGATCACCGTCCATCCTTGCCCCTCACTCCCCTTCATCCTCAGGGCAGGGTCCTCCCAGCCCTGCTCCCAGACTCAGCCTCCTTGGTCCACTCCACAGCCTCCTGCTCCAGGGCAGCTCTAAGGGGCCCACCCTCCTCCTCCCCCGCTCATCTGAGACCCTCCTCCCCATTCTCTCCCACCAGCTCACCCTACTCATCCACCTGACAGGAGCCCCAGTCTTCCAGATCCCCAGGAGGATTTTGAAAACTCTCATTCCGCACCTGGGCCTGCACTCAGAAACAAAATCAAATAACACTCCCCAAAAGGGAACTAGGAGGTCCCTACGCTTGACTTGGTACCTGCACCATGCCCTGCCCTGCTTTGAGGACCAAGCATGGCTTATGGATATTTACAGAAAATTCCAAACATAAATGGAAAAAGAGTAGTTCCTAAATGTTCTCAACACACACACACAAACGGTAACCATGTAAGGTAATGACTATGCTAATAAGCTGTTGTGGTAAGCATTTGACAATTTATGTCGACCCCATGGACTGTAGCCTGTCAGGCTCCTCTGTCCACAGAATTCTCCAAGCAAGAATACTGGAGTGTGTTGCCATTCCCTTCTCCAGGGGTTCTTCCCGACCCAGGGATCGAACTCAGGTCTCCTGCGTTGCAGAGAGATTCTTTGCCATCTGAGCCCCCAGGGAAGCCCTGTGCAATGTATATCAGAAGACTATGTTGTACACCTTAAATATACACTACTTTTCTTTGTCAGTGATGCTTCAGTAAAGCTGAGGGAAGATGAGTACAATAACCTCCCACATATCATCCCTGGGACTCGTCCCTGGGACTGGCTGCAGATCTTGTTTCCTGTCACCTCAGCCGCTCACCCAACACCCACCTCCCAGATTCTGAAACGAATTCCAGACATCGCAGTGTTTCACCTCTAAATATTTCAGCACTTATCTCTAGAAGCAAGGGCTATTCTCTGTAACCACAATACCACCATTCGTAGGTTTTGAGACATCCTTCTGGGCCAGGCCCTACCCAGAATGCCAGGCGAGGCCCACCTCTGGAATGTGTCTACCCAGAATGCCAGGCGAGGCCCACCTCTGGAATGTGTCTACCCAGAATGCCAGAGGACAGTGAGACCTGCAGAGACTCCCAGAGCTGACTGGACTTGCCAAGTCTCCCCGCTGTCACGTCCCTCAGCCTTTGAGGCCCAGGCAGTCTTGGGTGGTCTCAAAGCAGTGGACAACCTGAGGTAAAAGTTAATCTACTTGTCCACCATCACCCGAGCAGCACAAGATTCCAGAAAGTAGCCACCCAGCGCGACCCTCGTCCTGCCCTCTCCAGCCCCACCCAGAAGGCCTAGCCCAGGAGCATGGCAAGACCCCTGTCTTTTCCATAAATCTGAAACCTGAGCCAAAACAGGGAAGAGGCGTGTGGAAGATCCAGGGCTGTCTCCATTAGATGGCATTTTGAAAATTATTTACCTTGTGACTTCCTAAAAAACAGTAACTGCGCCTAATGCGTCTTTGTATCACTTAATCGTTTCCATACCAGAGTTGCTCAACCTGAGCTCTGTTGAATTTTAAACTGGTTCATTTTGGGGGAAGAGGGAAGGGGGTCAGTCTAAGAATTGTAGGGCAATGAGTAGCACCCCTAGCGTCTACACTCTTGAGTGCGGGTAGAGGCTTTTCTCCTCCAAGTTGTGACCACCACAACTGTCTGCAGACTTTGCCAACTATGCCCCTGGGAAGCAAAACTACTCTGGGGTTGACAGCCACTGATTTATACCTCCCCTGAAGATGGCACAGTGGTAAGGAATCCACTTGCCAATGCAGGAGATGAGAGTTCAATCCTTGAGTAGGGAAGATCCCCTGGAGAAGGAAATGGCAACCCACTCCAATATTCTTGCCTAGAGAATTCCATGAACAAAGAGCCTGGCAGGCTGCAGTCCGTGGGGTCACATAGAGTCAGACAGGACTTACTGAGTGAGCACACACAATCAATACAATAGTGAATACTCAACTACTATTTATTTATTTCTAATTTGTCTTAAATTCCTTCTGAAAGACATTACTTGTATAAATTAGAAACAAGGGACTAATTGGGGAAATTCTCTTCAAAAAGCCTCAAGTTTGTCTATTTTAAGGGTTTTGATCAAATTTCCCAATAGTTTTGCAATCATAATTGTTATTAAGAGTTCAAATTTAAACCAGAAGTGGCTCAAGTAAATAAAAACTGAGCCAACAAAGCAAATAACTGCGGTATGTTGAATGACTGGATTCTGTGTAAATTTTTTTCCTTAAGTTTTCAAATTTTATTTTTACAGTTAAACAATAAGGGTTTGTTCTGGGTTGAGGATAAGAATAAGCCTACATGTCCTGACTCTTCTTTCTTTTTTAAAAATATTTGTTGGAGTATAGCTGATTTACAATGTTGTGTTCATTTCAGGTATGCAGCAAAGCTAATGAGTCGTGTGTGTTTATCAGTCGCTCAGTCGTGTCCCACTCTTTGCAACCCCATGGACTGTAGCCCACCAGGCTCCTCTGTCCATGGAATTCTCTAGGCAAGAATACTGGAATGGGTTCTTCCAGAATACTGGAAAAGGGGATCTTCCCGACCCAGAGATTGAAACTGGTTCGCCTACTCTGCAGGCAGATTCTTTACCGTCTGAGCCACTAGGGAAGTCCCCCCAGTCAGTCATACATACATGTATATTTACTCTTTTCTTTTTTTAGATCCTTTTCCCATCTAGGCCATTACAGAGTATTTAGTGGCATTCCCTGTACTATACAGCAGGTTCTTATATCTATTGATACTTTATATATAACAGTGTGTATATGTCAATCCCAATCTCCCAATTTATTCTTCTCCCCACTTACCCCCTGGTAACCATAAATTTGTTTTCCACATCCATGCCTCTACTTCTGTTTTGTAAGTGAGTTTATTAGTACTTTTTTTTTTAGGATTCTACATATCAGCGATATGTCATGATATTTTCCCCATGGACTCTCTGAGAACTGAGGTCAGTTTTTACAAGACTTGACTGGGATTCCTATCACTTCTTTTCCCTTTTTTTTTCTTCATTCCTCAAAGAGGCAAAACACCCTTCAGGATGTTCTCGTTGCTGTGGGACGATTTGCATGTGACTGAAAATTGAGCACTTCACTTGTGTCTCACTTCCGCTCCTGATTTCAGTTGACTACGTTTTCACTCCAATCCACCATCAGAAAGGGCAAATGTCTCACTTGAGCCCACAGACACTGGCGCCCGGAGAAAGTCACCAGGTTAACAACGGTCAGACCAAAGGCGGGCGAGCCTGAGTTACTAGAGACACACAGTCCAGGTTCCATGCATGAGACAAGGTGCTCGGGGCTGGTGCACTGGGATGACCCAGAGGGATGGGGTGGGGAGGGAGGTGGGAGGGGTTCAGGATGGGCACACATGTACACCCGTGGCAGATTCATGTCAATGTATGGCAAAAACCATCACAATATTGTAAAGTAATTAGCCTCCAATTAAAATAAATAAATTAAAAAAAAAAAAAAACAGAAATACCCCTCCGGCGGGTCCATCACCCTCATTTGCCCAGCGCCCAGCGCCTCCCGCCCTGAGGGGCTGCTCCCTGCAGTAATTTCCACACCCACTTACAGCAACGATTCCAGAACACTGGGCTCCTGTCAAAACGCAGCTCCAGGTGCTCCAGAGGCCCTGTGAGAAGCCTCTTAATTTGAAAAAAATTAAGGCAAGAAAAATTTGAAAACTTAAAGGAAAGAAAATCTGAGCTGAGGGCCCTGCTGGGGAAAGTCCTGGTTTCCTGAGGAAGCCAGAGTGAGCGGGAAGTTCCAGGCTGGGGGTTCCAGGACGCTGGGGGTGGCCTTCTCCATACCCGCGAGGCCACAGAGCCTCCTAGAGTGAAGGTGTTGGACGCCCACGTGTCCCCAGCTCCAGGGCAAATGTTCCTTCACAAATGAGCTGTAGAAAGCAGAGAGCAGGGCACAGAGTAATTGAGAACAGACCGGTCTGAGGAAGAAACAAGACAGGGGATTGTGAGTGTCTGTGGCTGCTGCTGGGAGGCAGGGAGGCCGGGACAGTGATCCCCGCCAGCTCGGAGGCCAAGCCGCCTCAGTCTGTGCCTGAGACCAGGCCTCTCTCGGCGCCCCGGGCCTGTCCCCAGAGCCCTGCAGGGTGGAGGCGGCAGGAAGGCCTTCTCCCAGCGGCACAGCCAACCCGCCCCAGCATGTCCGCCTCTCTGCTCTGAGGCTCCAGCCCAGACCTCACCCAGGAAGGGGAAAGAAAAGACCCAGTCAGAGGCCGGGTCACAGCAGGAGTCTCCTCAAGACAGAAGATGGAGGTGTGAACTTTCTCTGTTTTCGAGCAGGGCAGTGAAAAGGAAGACTGTTCAAAGGATGGAGCTTCCAAGGAACACGGTGGGCTTCGGAACTCTGTGTGCCCTTGACTGGGGCTCATGGGGCGCCTGGGTGGGGATGGGGAGCGCTGACCCACGGGTACGGGGGATACGTTCAGACCTCCGAGGACCCCCAGCACCTTGGTAGGGGCCCCAGCAGGGCCTGCAGCCGCCCCGCTGCCACGTGGGAAGCAAGTCCGGCCTCGAGGGGTCTCCCAGACCATCCACGAAGCCCCGCCTGCTGGGCCCAGCTCACTCCACTGCCAGGGCAGGGGGCCTGGGCACTGGAAAAGAAGCCCACGCCGCCAACAGAGGGGACTTTGTTCCTGGGCTGGGCTGGGCCTTCTTCTCCTCTCCCTTCACGAGGGCACAGGGCTATGGCGAGCAGAGTATATTATTGTTATTTTCCGCTTGGCAAAACCGTAAATGTGAGAGTTCACACTGGCGGAAAGTAGATGGTCCTTTCTCTGTGGGCCTTCACGTGCTGCTCAGAGCAGGCGGGCAGCTCCTCTCAGAGGCTGCCAGAGGCACAGTGGGCCCCGCTCTCCTCGAAGGCCCACACAGAAACAGCACCCAGAGGTCAGGAGTGAGCTGCCCGCCGAGGTGGTCACAGCTGGTTCTGGAAGGAACAGGAGGCTTTGCCACTACATAGCCTAAGCCCTCCCTCCCACTGGGCTCCAGGGTTCAAACCAGGGCCTCCGCCCACCCGGGCCCTCCTCACCACAATCTGCTGACGGCTGTCTCATCCCTTCCTTAGAGGAAGAGTCTCTGTTTCTGGAACTTTCAAGACGACTCGTCTAATCTTCATGACAGCAAGTCCATTCATTCATTGACTCGGTCATGCATTCATTCATCAGGAAGAGTCTCTTTTCCCAGAACGTTCAAGGCATTTTAAGACTTTCATGACAGCAAGTCCATTCTTCACTGAATCGGTCCTGCATTCATTCATGCAATACTTATCGATGGCCAGTCTCTGGGGGTCAGAGAAGAGAACAGGACAGATGTGGCGTAGGAGCTGCTGAGGAAGACAGAAAGTAAACAGATAATAACAAAAGGGATGCGCAAGTGGTAGCAACGACAATGGTAACCACTGGTTATTAAGAACTTGTGATGTGCTGGGCAAACACGAGCTCACTCAATCCTCCCGATTTCTACTTTTCCAAAGAGGATTAAGGAAGCTGGCCAAGGCCACACAGGTGGTAAGTGGTAGAGCTGAAGTGACAGCATCCGAAATGCCCAAACCCAGCTCCCACTGAGGCAGCCCTCAGCTTGCAGAGGCCCCAGGAGCCCATGGTGGAGACCTGGGAGCCGCTCTAGGAGACGTGCTGTTTGTAGAGCCTCGGCCTGTTCTGCAAGATCAAGAGCTGGTCCTCTCAGGAGTTTAAGTCAGGCCTTCAGGACAGGCAAACACTGCTGACTCAGTTTCTACTCTCCCCACTGACTCAGACACAGTAAGGTCCTCTAAGCCTCCCCAAACTCCAGAATCTAATGCCTGATGATCTGAGGTGGAGCTGATGGAATAAGAAATAAAGTGCACAATAAATGTAATGAGCTTGAATCATCCCGAAAACATCCCCCTCCTCCCCAGTCTGTGGAAAAATTGTCTTCCGCAAAAACCAGTCTCTGATGCCCCAAAATTTGGGGACCACTGCTCTCAGCCCATCCTGCGGGCAGGGTCCCAGGGGTGCAGAAAGTCAGAGTCTGGTTGCCAGAAAGACCAGATGCTTCCAAAAGCGACTCAGGCAGGAAGGACTGTGACATGCACACAGCTTTAGAGAAAAGGGAGGAAGAGCTTGAACCCGGAGTCGAACAGCCTGACTCTGGATCCTTCTCACCAGCTGGGTAAAGATGATTAAGACACTTGATGTCACCAATCAAATGTTGGGAGTTGGGGGACCCAAGAGCTGCTCCTGGGTGGGTGGTGGGTGGGGGCAGTGTCCAGCTGGAGGAGTGCGGTGTGAGTGGGACCAGGCAGGAGGACCTGAGTCAGAGGACCTGCTGGCTGGATGCAGGTGGGTCCCTGCCCGAGCGTCTGCTCCACCTGCGAGAAGAGTGTGACTTGGGTGTGCAGGGGCGGAGTGAGTGTTGAACAGAAGCCCAGTTTAGCCCCCAAAGGAGAAGGTCATCAATTGGTTGTGCTTATTAGACCAGTGAAATTAGGTGACAGTGACTCAACATCTCGAAAGATCCAGGGAAAGAACCCCCAGATAAAGTCCAACATATGATCTGAGGTCGACAGCTGGAAAGGGCCAGGACAGGAGTGGAGTGGGGGTGCTGCCAGGGTGGCCAGTCCTCCAATCCCCCGCCTATCCCTGGGGAGAGTCAGGGGGTACCTGAGAACCCGAGGCTGAGGGCGCCGCCCCTCCCCCAATTCCAGATGAGGCCCGGAGAAAGGCCTCTTCCCAGACGCTGGTGGGAACTTTTCTGTTTCTCATCATCTCCCGCCTTGCTTGACAGGCAAAACCAAACCATAAACCATGGCTTTCTCCATGATGAGGCCCCACGTGAGTCATCCCCACAAACCGCCTTAGAATCCCAATGCTGGGACGGGCGGTCTCCGTGAGTAGGAGGGATTGCTCAATAGTGAGAAAATCTGGTGGAAACATACCCCCAGTGTCTGGGCTCCCTCGAGTCACCGGCTGCTCTGGAGAGGCCCGGACCGGCTGGAGGCAAAGGCTCAGGTTTCCTTCCACCCCTTGCAGGGCCTGGCGAGGAGGCTCAGGAGGAGCTCCAGCCCTCAGCCTCTGAAGAGGCTGCCTGGTTCTGTCCTCACACGTTCCCCCTGTTCCCCAGAGCAGCCACCCTCAGTCACTCCGGGCATCCAGAGTGGGTACCATAATGAGTTGCCCTCTCAGGAGACTGACCCAGGAAAACCAGAGCCCAAGGAGGAGGCCAAGGCAAGTTCTGGAAGCAGCTCAGGCCGACCCGGCAGGGTATCTCAGGGCCCCAACCCCCCGGAATGTGCCTAGAAGGGCAGATGTGTTTTTCAAGGCTCAAGCCTCCTTAGCCTCCAGTCTTGCCTCCTATGGGGCAGGGCACAGTTGGAGGGGAATCAGAGCCACCTTCTGAAAAACAGAACCCAGGCAGGTCCTGGCTGCCTGACTTTAACGGCAATGCCATGTGTGCGGAAACCGTGTGTATCCCCGCTTCCCCTCCCTCTCCCTCTCTTACGGGCACACACACACACCCTGAAGCCCAGCTAAGAGCCAACAGACAAGCAAGTGCTCATTCAGCAAGCCTTCACTTCAGGTGAAAACTGCACTGGGGCAGGCTGGGTTTTCTGTCCTTGCTCAGGTTTTCCTTCTGAAGTCTCACCTCTGATGGGCAGGGGGACGCATTAAAATTCTCTTATGCCAAAGTTGTGCCAAGAAAGATTCACATCCGTGAGAAAGAACACGTTGGTCCGCTCCATCTCCACTGTGATGACGTGACCACCGTCCCCTTCCTGGGCTACGGGATGGGAATCGTGGCCTAGATTAGGACACCGGCCATGGGTGGGCCCCCAGCACCTTGGTGGGGTGGGGAGAGAGAAAGGGGCCCCTCTGGAGAAGAGGTATGGACCAAGGCCAGCAATGAAGAAATGTTCTTCAGCCTCTTTGTTCTCTGTTCTTTTTTTAATGTTAATAAATACCTCGTGTGGGGGGGGGGGTTGTTTTTTTAATTTATTTATTTTTTGCTGCGCTGGGTCTTTGTGGTTGCTCAAGGACTTTCTCTAGTTGCAGTGGGCAAGGGCTACTCTAGCTGTGGTATGCAGCTGCTTCCTGTGGCTTCTGTTGCTGCAGAGCACAGGCTCTGGGCCCTCAGTAGTTGTGGCATATGGACTCGGTAGTTGTGGCCCCAGTAGTTGTGGTCCAGGGACTTAGTTGCCCCTCAGCAAGTGGGATCCTCCTGGACCAGGTATCAAACCTGTGTCCTCTCGCTGGCAGGTGGATTCTTATCCCCTGGACCACTGGGGAAGTCCTATTCTGTGTTCTTTCAGGCAACAGCAGTCAGGTGTGGTCACAAGACAGAACACGGAAGCAGCTCAGGGAAACAAAATTTCCCGTATTCATGAGCCCCAGAGAGGGAGGTCATCAGGACGCAGCCGTGCAGTCAGGAGGCAGAAAATAGGGTGAAGGAAGAGCTTATGTTGTGGCCTTTATTGGGGTTTCCACAGGGAAGGCAAGGCAGAGCAAGATGAACAGCTGAGGCCTGGCTGGTTTGAATCATGCCAGCAGACTCACAAATGTGATCCCCTTGACTCAGCGTCATTGTGAAGAGCTCCAGTGAAGATGACCGAGGTGGGTGGGAATGCAGGGTGGGAGGGAGGCCCACGAGGGAGACGACATATGCACACATACAGCTGATTCACTTCGTTGCACAGCCGAACCAGCGCAACACTGTAAAGCGATCACACTCCAAATACGCGGGGGCTCTTTCCCGGAGTGGGCGGCCCCAGAGGGATAATGAGCTTGACGGGGATAATGAGCTTGGGCTGACCCAGGTGTAACTCAGAACTGAACCAACACCGAGCCAAGGCACCTGGCCCAACGTCCTCCATCCCACCTGTGCCACGCATCTGGTGGTGGAGTTTTTATGAGGCTGGCTCAGTTACTCCAGACCGTGTCAAAATATCATTTAAGATTGTCACTCTCCTTAGAGAGTGAGGCCGAGACATCGGTACCACCCAGCCCATGGTCAGCCCAGGGGGCAGCATCTCATGCTTGTCTGGGGTTGGGAGACGCTGGTGGCAGCCGTGTGGACAGGGAGAGGCCACCAATGCATCTGGTCTCTGGACCGTGGGAGAGGACCAGCCCAGTGGCCACAGTAAGGCAATGAGTCTGAAACCAAAAGCCAACGGCAAGTCCAGACAAGCATGGCAGCATCGCTGATTTCCTGTGCGGTCACCACGGCCAGGTGGGCACGGGCACGGCGAGTCTGAGTCATCAACCAGCCTGGCTTTGGGGGAACTGAGCTGTGTCGGATGGAAGGCTGCCCGAGGAGAAACTGGCCATCATGCTGGTCATCTTGGGCCGTGTTCTCAGCCA
Source organism: Aepyceros melampus (assembly GCA_006408695.1). Taxonomy (NCBI): domain Eukaryota; kingdom Metazoa; phylum Chordata; class Mammalia; order Artiodactyla; family Bovidae; genus Aepyceros; species Aepyceros melampus. The sequence continues at coordinate 320,256 of SJXQ01006149.1, forward strand.
CACCTGCCAGCTGTCCCTTCAGCTTGAGAGTGAGGAGGCCCCGCGGTGAAAACTGGGGAAGACGCCTGCAGTGACCAACCTGCTGTATTGGACTCTGGAGTTGATCACTCTTAACCTCCTAGGGCATGGCAGCCCCCTCCAGGGTTCTTGCCTGGAGAATCCCATGGACAGAGGAGCCTGGCGGGCTACAGTCCGTGGGATCGCAGAGTCGGACACGACTGAAGTGACTTAGCACACATGCATACAGGGAAATTATATTCATTATGATCATGAAATGAATAACCACAGCCAGAAAAAAAAAGCAGACAGTATTGAGCTTTGCGTGTATCATTTTGCCAGTAAGAATTCCTCATCCATAAAATGAAAAACGACTCACTGAATGGGAGAGAATGTTTGCAAATCTTGTATCTGATAAGAGGATAATGTCTGAAGTGTGTAGAACTCACGCAGCTCTGTAGGGAGAAAAACAAACAATTCCATTTGGGGCAGAGAATCTGAATAGGCATTTTTCCAGAGAAGCCATTTTCCAAGGGAATAAGAGGTATATGGGCATTCTGTATCTTCCTTTCAGTTTTGCTATGAACCTGAATCTTCTCAGAATAATAAAGTCAAAGGAAGGAAGAGGGAGGGAGAAAGGAGAGAAGAGAAGGGAGCGATGGATGGTGGAGGAGGGCTCTTACAGCAGCCCTCAAGGGTGGGCTGGTCAACCTGGAGGGGGCAGTGGAGATGGAAAAAGCATCATTTTCCAACCATCCTAGAAGGCAATGGCAGCCTACTCCAGTACTCTTGCCTGGAAAATCCCATGGACGGAGGAGACTGGTGGGCTGCGGTCCATGGGGTCGCTAAGAGTCGGACACAACTGAGTGACTTCCCTTTCCCTTTTCACTTTCATGCACTGGAGAAGGAAATGGCAACCCGCTCCAGTGTTCTTGCCTGAAGAATCCCAGGGATGGGGGATCCTGGTGGGCTGCCGTCTATGGGGTCCCACAGAGTCGGACACAACGAAGCGACTTAGCAGCAGCAGCAGCTGCAGTAAACGTTCCCTGGTGGCTCACATGGTAAAGAATCTGCCTGCAATGCAGGAGCTATGGATTTAATCTCTGGGTCAGGAAGATTCCCTGGAGTAGGGCATGGTAACCCACTCCAGTATTCTTGCCTGGGAAATCCCACAGACAGAGGAGCCTGGCGGAGCTACAGTCCATGAGGTCACAAAGGGTCGGACACGACTGAGCTACTAACACTTTGGTAAAGATTGAAAGAGACAAGAATCATCAATGAATATTAAAGGAGATCTTGATAAGGACCAGGGTATTTACATGGTCTTAGTGTGTCTCCCCACAAATTGTGTGTTAGTTACAATAAAAAGAAAAGAGAAAACAGTCATTCTACAGTGGAGAAATTGGACTGCAGCTTGACAAAGTGCTAAACACTAGCATCACCAGTGAGGGACAGTGTGCACTTCCAGATGTGATACTCTGAGCAGGATACTACCTAACCTCGGTCAAATTCCGGCAGAGTATAAATAACCTGGATCTAACCATGAGAAAACAGCAAACAAACCCCAACTGAGAAATGGTCTATTTAAAAAAAAGGAAAAAGGGACTGTATTCCTCAAAAACATCAATGTCTTAAAATGCAAAGGAAAGCTGTGAAAATGTTTTAGATTAAAGGAGGCCAAAGAGACCTGACAATCAAATACAATATTTGGCCCTAGACTAAATCCTGTTGTTGTCGTCTTAGTCGCTAAATTGTGTCTGACTCTTTGGGACCCCATGGACGGTAGCCCGCCGGCTCCTCTGTTCATGGGATTTCCCAGGCAAGAATGCTGCAGCAGGTTGCCATTTCCTTCTCTAGCTGATCTTCCTGACCCAGGGATAGGACTCATGTTTCCTGCATTTGCAGGCAGATTCTTTACTGCTGAGCCACCAGAGAAGCCCAGACTAGATCCTGTACTGAAGGTCAAAAAAATAATAATAATAATAAAATGCTATAAAGAACATTTTTTTAATGAAGTGACAAACTTGAATGTGAATGGTGGTATTGTAGCAATGTTAAATTTACTGAGATTGATAACTGTACTATGGTTTTTAAGAAAATACACTTCACCCTTAAAAACATTGAAAGGGCCATAACGTATGTAACTTTCCATCAAATGATTCAGGAAAAAAGTATGTGTGTTTATGTGACACACACACACACTTACACACCCACACTGGTACATACTTACAAATGATATATTGTGTACATTACCCACATTCTCATGAGTGAATCTGGGTAAAGGGAATACAGGTGGTTTGATGCTATTTCAGGACAGGTGATGTTTAAAGTCATGAATACAGATAAGAGCCGCTGGAGGAGACAGCGTCAAAGAGGAAGAGAATGGCCAGGCCCACAGCCAGGAAACACTGGTGTCAGAATCAGACAGAGAGAGAAAAGCCCACTGAGAAGCAGAGAAGTGGGTGGCAGGAAACCAGAGGGGTGAGGTGTCACTAAAAGCAAGAATACAGTATTTCAAGAAGCAGAGGGACTAACTGTGACAGTTGTTGCTAAGAGGTTGCCTAAGATGTAAACAAAGATATGGCCACTGGATTAAGCAAGATTGAGCCCAGGAGAGACGTGAACAAGAACAGCTTCAATGAAATCATAGTGAACGAGGCCAGACGCTAGTGGCTTCCAGTGTCAACACAAGGTAAAGAAATAGAGCAGCGTCAGAAACTGTTGCAGTCGGCTCCTATCGTGGCACGCCTTACAGAGGACAGTTACCATGTTTGGTCGCTAAGGATCTATATCTTCTGGCTCAGGCCCCACACCCACCTTGTGAGGCAGAGTGAACCTCTCCCTACAGAAACCCAAGTGTCAGATGCTGGCTCCCCCAGCTCCCTGGCAGGTAGACCAGATACGTGGCCCGGCTCCGTCCCTTACAAGAAGAAGCTGGGATGAAGTACAGACAGAGCAACCTTCACACCCAAGTTTCACTGTGTTGGTTCAACTTGGGGCCAAATTTACGTGTTCTAAGCTTGGCGAATGAAAAACTGATCATTCGCCTTAAAAACGAATTATTCCGTTGCTTGTAATTCAGTCTATTTGGGTAAATAGAAGGAACGCACGCATTCTTTTGGTTGAAAAGCTGTGAATATGGAGAAAAGTTGTCTTGTTCCTTCATTTATTTATAACAAACACTATGTTCCAGGCTCTATTCCAATCCTTTTGTAAATAAAGATTTATTTAATTCTCAAAAAAAAAAAATTGGGAGAGCTCAGGAGGTATCCTGGCAGTGGGCAATGGTGATCAAGACAGTGATACCCCAGTTCCTTCAGGCCACGGGGTTTCTGTTTCTGAACAGAACTCAGAGCCCTGTGTTGGGAGATTGGCGCTGAGTCCTAAAGCAGAGGAAATACGTCTTCACCACACAGGTCCTTTGGCAGGAGTCAGGGTGCTCTGCCTGGTAGCCCCATTGTTTTTGGAGGTGCTGTGAGCAGCCCAGCATCTAATGAACTCTCTCCCTCTGTGCAATCAGCCAGGGTCAGTTGCTTTTGCTTTCAGTCCTGAACCTTGGCTGAAAAAGGATCTTGCAGTTTCTTGGCTAAAGAGGAGATTCCTTTATGCCGTCTTGCTCAAATTCCGCCTCTCGAGGGTATATCAAGTATGCAGTGTCCCTGGCCAGTGGCCACTGCGGACAGAACAGCCTCCCAGTGGCCCCCCTCTGAGGCTGTGCCTCAGCCCTGCCACCTAAGACCTCCAGTGTCCCAAGACCTTGGCCACCTCATTGCCCCTGGAGCAAAATACCCCAATCTGGATGTGTGTGCCTGCTCCCCACTTATCTTGGCTTTCTAAAGAACCAGCGCTCCCCACCACTGCTGCTTCTCCAGGGACTCCTTGGAGCCTGTGGTTTTCTAACTACTTCGCCATGGAGTGTGGGAAAAGAGATAAGGGAAGCGCACAGGTTGAAATGCTTTCAGAAGCCTCTTGAAGGTTTGCCTCTTACTAACATTGGTTTGCCGTTCTCTGCCTGAAATCAGACCGTGTCTGTCATCACCCTGGGCTGATGAAGGATGAATCAGACCCTGTAATGTAGGGAATCCTCAGTGGTCTCTCCAGCCTCACTTGGCGCAGATCCCAAAGCAACTGAACAGACCAGCCAGGACGGATTTCTAACCATGACCCTGACAAATGCCAAAACCACACATTGGCGCCGCCTCCTCGGTCCACTGAGTCTCCATACAGCGGATCTTTCCCTTCGCATATGACTGTAGCTCAGAAGCCTGACGCCTTCCCAGAAGGCTCCCCACACTAATTGCCTGTGTGGTCTCTGAGGGAGCCTCCTACTGCCTTTGCAACTTGAGGGCAACCAGCATCAGACAAAAGGGTATACTCTGTGCTTGCCCTGATCCCATTGGCATAAGATTCCTGGGGCCAATTTTCATCTATGCCAAAGAACTCTTTTGCCACATGACTTATCCCTTTGAAATATCGCCATTTCCCTTGAGGTTGATCATTGATTTTGTAATCTCCCCGAGAAAAGTGGGGCATAGAGAGAGTGGGAGGGACTTTCAATGTGACAGAACTATGCCAACTCAGGGCCCCCTGACACCAGTTCTGGTCTGTCCACATCACCGTTGATGGCATCATCCACTGTGCGTATCCCTTGATGGATAAAAACTCCCAGTTCCTCCATTTCTTCTTCCTCTTTCAGCCATTAAATGAAGCATTCTTTGGAGGCACAATGTTCCATAAGGACACACCAAGGCAAAGATATGATTACTAAAATCTAGACAAGAAAAGATAGTGTAGCTTTGCCCTCAAAGAGAAGTGGCTTCTAAAAGAGAGAGAGAGAAGTGGCTTATTCTTGCTATTTTCACCCCAGACTTCCAGTCCATCCTCCCCCCAGCCCCCAGCAACTGCGAGTCTGCTCTCTATGTCTGTGAACCTGTTTCTGTTTCGTGGCTCCGTTCAATTGCATCATATTTTGGATATCACAAGTAAGTGATGTCATATGCTATTTGTCTTTCTCCTCCTGACTTAAGTCCCTTAGCATGATCACCTTTAGTTGCACCCAGAAGTGGCTTATTCTTCACACAAGACTTGTGTTGTCATTTCATCAGGTCGGGGACCACTGATCCGCTTCTCCCGGTAGAAGTGGCCCACACCAGTCAACCATGAAGACGTCCACAGTGTAGACTGGTCTACACCAAAGCTGAGACATCTTCCCACCCACGGGGCTGCCAACAATGAGGCTAGACAGAGGGTAGGCTTTGTGGAGCAGAAGTACCCTAGAGGTACCCATGAGGACAGAAAAACACTACCCAGCTGAGCTGTGGGGGGTGGTCACCCCGGCCTCCCTTCACCTCCTCTCCTGGGGTCGAGAGGTTCTGGAGTGCGCTAGCCTTCTTGTTCCCGACTCCACATATGTCTCTCCCTCTCCCAGTCCCATACTATGGCCTGTCAAAGTGTAGGGCTCTGGGACTGCCCCCAGCTCTTCATCTGACAGTCGAGAGGACCATGCTTCAGACCTTTCTGCAAAGGCAGGTCAAGTGTTCTGGGGCGTGACGTGGAGAAAACGCTTGGGATTCGTACGTGGGGCTCTTTGGACCAGCCTGCAGCCCAGCAAGGGGCTTAAAGGAGCAAAACGGCTGGCAATCTCGAGGGAGCTGACCCTGCCATTCCTCTGAATTCTCCCCACCAGAAACAGGGCTGAGAGTCCGGAATGAATGAGGAACAGAGCAGCAGCCTCTTGGTCTTGGAGTCTAGCTCTGACGCTCACAGTCCCAGGGAGACGCCCCAGCACCTCATCTCCTCAGAGTCTTGGGGGCTCTGACGTCAATGAGGGTCCTTGCAGCAGCGCCCTTCTGAGAAAAATCTGAACCTCCTTCCAGCCATCTGGTGGCCTCGGACAACATGTTTTCCAGCTTCCCTGCTGCTGAGGACACACGAGGTCCCTCTCTGTTTTCATTTGGGTTTTCTTTCTTTTTTTTTTTTTTTGAGGGGATGGATTGGTTTGTTTCAGTTATTTTCTTTAGTTCTGGGCTGCACTGGGTCTTCGTTGCTGCATGTGGGATCTTCTGTTGCAGTCTGCGAGCTTGTCTCTAGTTGTGACGTGCTGGCTCTCTAGTTAAGTCGGGCTCAGTAGCTGTGGCACACGGGCTTAGCTGCCCCTTGCCGTGTGGGCTCTCAGTTTCCCGACCAGGGATCAAACCCACATCCACTCCATTGGAAGATGGATTGTTAACCACTGGACCACTAGGGAAGTGGCTCAAGTTCACTCTCCACCATCTCTTTGACCCCAGGCCCTCCTCTCCTACAGGAGCAGACAGCGGATGCCAAGTAGAGTCTCCATAGTCGGTTGGTGGGAAATGCCAGACAAGCCGTGTCATCTGGGGTGCATGAAAATCTTGCCCTGGAAGGGACACCACAGGAAACACCAGCCTCTGTGGAGCCAAGAGGGGGCGCAGGATCACCTTTGGGGAGGAGAGAGCTAGTTCTGGGTCTGTGTACCCGCCACCAGGCTCACCATCCTCATCCTGCTGGCCTCGCTCTGTCCACGGGCCAGGACTCGCTGTAACTTCATGGTTTTGCCGACTGCCAGCTGCCTTGTCCTTCCTATTCCCACACCCATGGCCACATGTGGCCCCTCCCCCGGCTGTAGTTCACCTGCCCTCCCCCAGTCCCAGCTCACACAAGGGGAAGGATGGGAGGTGGGGAGAGAGAGGAGGCACAGAGGGAAGGACTGCTTCAGTGCCAGGTGCCTGTGATGGACCCAGAGGAGAGTAGAAGGGCAGGGAGAACCCAGGGTGGGGCCAGGCGTCCCATGAAGCCACCCAGCTATGAACTCAGGGTCCTGGCAGAACCTCGTCCTGTAGATTTCAAAGCTCAGGGGCTGGTGGGTACAGACCCTGGGTGACACTCTACAATCTGTGAGCTGCAGGCACTGGTCGCATTAGAATCCCTAAAGCACTGCTATGCTCCACAGGTTTACTTTGCAAAGGGAGGTCTGAGGCAAAGGCCCTGAGCTTTCTTTGACATACACTTTGAATTGCACTAAAATTGGGAGATTTTTCCCATTCTATTCACAGCCTATCCCCAAAGGACAAACACCTCAAGAAAGATCAGTAGCTTTGGGACGCTTTGCACTGGGAACTTATCATTCAAAACTTACGATTCTTCCAGCTGCCAGTGCAGGGGTATGGTTTCGAACCCTGGTCCAGGAAGATCCCGCATGCCTCAGGGCAACTAAGTCCATGAGCTGCAGTGACTAAGCTCGCTCACCGTAGAGCCTCTGCTCTGCAACCAAAGAAACCACCGCAATGTGAAGCCCATGAACCACGAGAGTCGCCCCAGCTCGCTGCAACTAAGAAAACCCGAACACAGCAACCAAGACCAAATACATAAGCCATTTTTTAAAAGTGTGATTCTTTGCTCCCAAGCGAGTCTCTTTTCAAAGATAATTATAACTTATTTAATGTTAAAATAAACACAAATAACCATCCTGAAAGTATGACATCACTGAACAAATGGAGGAAAGATTTTTTTAATGTTTGTTTTTTATTAAACGTTAAACTCTAAGACTCCTACAACTTTGGCGTGGCCACTGTCTAAGGAATAAAAAGGTGAAATGACTCCCAAGGTTGCTCACCTCACAACACCTAGTGAGTGGGGAGATCAACAACATTTTCAATTTCCTTAAGCTTAATGGAAATGCATGTTTGAATCTTCAATTGCGAGTACATAAAAATCTGCAAAGAAAGTGCTGTATACAGCTACTTAATCACTCTCAGTAATCGCGCTCAGTTGCTCAGTCGTGTCTGACTCTTTGCAACCCCATGGACTGTAGCCCGCCAGGCTCCTCTATCCACAGGATTTCCCAGGCAAGAATTCCGGAGTGGATTGCCATTTCCTTCTCCAGGGGATCTTCCCGACCCAGGAATCGAACCCGGGTCTCCTGCGTCTCCTGCATTGGCCGGCAGGTTTTTTTTTTTTTTACCACTGAACCACTTAGGAAGCCGACTGTTAGTAATTAACCGACCCCTGTAAGTTTATATTTTGGCTTTTCAGCTTTTATTCTGTTTCCTCATGCTCCCTGTTGTTCCTCATTGGTCTCACCTCTGCTTTTTTCCTGATTCTTCCTTCTCTCCTACCTAATCCTAAGAGAGACCTTGTGCATCACACTCAACCCCAGCTCACAGCTGCTACACAGCTTTGGACTTCACCTCACAAACCAAAACAAAAAGCAAAGAAAATTAAAGCTCTCCTTTACCTTGGTTGCTGGAATTTTTTGCTTTTCATATACTAGCACATTCACTGCTTATTCTGGCTCAGGTTGAAAAATCAAGCCCTAGCAAAGAGAAAAAAGATTATAAGCATTGTGGGTGGTATACCGTGCGCTTGGTGCTTTATGTATATGCATAGAATGAGCAAGCCTCAAGGAACAAAATCATAAGCCAACCTGCCTTTACAACCATCCTGTTGGACTAGTTCTCCTGCCCTGGATGAAAATTCAGGCAGGTCTCAGGAGTCTTCTGGCCCTCTAGTGAGAAATTAGAATGCCCAGAACCTTATAATAGTTGAAGTCCAACTTCATTTAAAGATTCAGTGGAGACCCTTACCCTCAGCTCAGCACTATGTAGGCAGAAAACCTGTAGCGCAGGAGGGAGATGTAATTTGCTTTTCTCTTTTCTTCACCTATTTTTCCAACTTTACTGTTTACTCATCCTTCACCATGTTGCTAACCATCATTTCTAAACCCTCCTGGGTCAGAGGGTGGGGAAACAGGGAGAAGAGAGAAGTGGGGCATTGGAAGAAGCCAACTTCCTCATCAGGTCCTGTTATGAGTTGACTTTGCTGCCTCTGGAAGGAGGTGTTGAAATCTGCCTTCGTGTCATGAGACGGGCATGGGTTCTTAGTACCTATCCACAGTCAACGGGACTCTCTTACAGTCTCCTTGATGAGAACATGTGTGTCTGTTGTCTGGTTGGTCTACAGGAAGAACACCCCGGTGGAAGGAACAGCAGCAAAGGCCTTGATGTGGGGGCACAGTGTGGATGTCCCAGGAACAGAGGCGGCCCTTTGGCTGGAGTGCAGGGATCGGGGAGTGGTGGGAGGAGATGAGGGCAGAGGATAGTGAAGACTGGATCCCAGGGGACCTCCTAGACCAAAATTCTGGCTGTGCTCTGGGCAGGGTGAGTGGAAGCCATGGGTGCAGGCAGGAGAGACACGATCTGATTCCAGCTTTGAAAGGATCACACAGTCCCCTTTGTGGAGGAGAGGTGTGGGGGATAGGGGAAGTGAGAGAGGCTGAATGTTTAGCTGGCTGAAAGGAGAGTAACTGGGAGGCTTTGCAATAATCCGGGTGAGGAGGAGGATGGCTCGGGCCAGCATGGAAGTGCTGGAGGTAGTGAGAAGTGAATGGGATTTATTTTAGAGGCAGTCAATATCACCCTTGAAGGACTGGATCAGGAATATGAAAGAGAAAGCTGACTCCAAAGTTTGGGGCCTTAACAAGTGGAAGGAGGGAGATGGCCTCAGGAAGTTTGCATATTTGAGATAAAGATGGAATCAGGAGTTTATCTGGACAGGTTAATTGCGACATAGGTGAGGTAGGTGATAGGTAGGTGAAGTCGCTCAGTCGTGTCCGACTCTATGCGACCCCGTGGACTGTAACCTACTAGGCTTCTTGAGCGGATTAGCCATTTCCTTCTCCAGGGGATCTTCCCGACCCAGGGATCGAACCCAGGTCTCCCTCATTGGAAGCAGACGCTTTAACCTCTGAGCCACCGGGGAAGCCCCCTAATTGTGACATAACATTTGCCAATTAGCAGCCAAGCTGGCAGTTAGGGCCATGAGTCTGGGGTCAGCCTAGAGATATAAATCTTAGAGTCATCAGCATGTAGACATCATTTAAAGTCAGGCGACTGAGTAGATCAAATGGGAATGAAAGTGGATAAAGAGAAGTCCAAAGGCTAAGCTTTGAGGCCTCCAACGTTCAGATAGAGAGATACAGAGAAGAACAACAAGTAGCAGGAGAACCAATGAGGTCCCAGAAGCCAAGAAGAAATAGTCATCAGCATGTAGACGTCATTTAAAGCCAGGCGACTGAGTAGATCAGATGGGAATGAAAGCGGATAAAGAGAAGTCCAAGGGCTAAGCTTCAAGGCCTCCAATGTTCAGATAGAGAGATACAGAGATACAGCAGAGACTGAGAATAACACAAGTAGGAGGAGAACCAATGAGGTCCCAGAAGCCAAGATGAAATAAGCCTTCAGGAACACACAACTGTTTCAAATGCTGCCAAGGTCAAGAGTATGCATTGGCAACATGGGGGTCACTGGTGACCTTGGCCATGGCTATTTTGGCAGAGCAGTGAAGACTAGTTTAAGTGGGGTCAGGGCTTCCCAGGTGGCTCAGTGGTAAAGACTCTGCCTGCCAAGCAGGGATGCAGGTTGGGACAGGAAGATCCCCTAGAGAAGGAAATCAACCTTCCCCAATATTCTTGCCTGGAGAATCCCGTGGACAGAGGAGTCTGAAGGGCTACAGTCCATGGGGTCATACAGAGTCGGACACGACTGGACACACAAACACATACACAGGTGCTGAGAGAATTCGAGAGGAGGAAGCAGAGGCAAACAGTGAGACAAATCTTTTGAGGACTTTTGATCCAACGGAGAAAAGGGATGCAGGAGCTGAAGTGAAATATGGAGCCAATGGAAGTTTGGGGCTTGGTTGTGTTTGTTAATGAGACAGGAGACATGAGGGTGGGTTTGCGTATGCTGATCCAAACAATGCAGGAACAATGCAGGGACTGTCAGTGTGAAGCGTTCAGGTGGACCAGAAAAGATTAGATCTAGAACATCAGAGGGGTTGATCCCAGATATTGGTCTAATCACAGCAAGGAGGGCAGAGGAAACAGGCACCAATTCAAGCAGGATGGTGGAGGGAGCATGTGGAAGCTCTATTCACTTTCCCAGTGAAGCCCAAAGCCAGGTCATCAGCAGACAGAGGGAAAGGAGGGAGAAAGGAGGAAGAAAGATGAGAAAGTGTGAAAAGGCAGTTTAGGAGAGAGGAAGATGGAGTCAGGTTACTGGGCAAACCTAGGGCCACGTGAGATACAGCGTTAAGTGAAACCAGCCGGCAGGGGAATGTGTGTTTCAGCAGCCCCTTCGGCAGCCCCTTCGGCAACCACGAGCAGGCATGAAGGAGATACACCGACTTCAAAGAAATGCAAATAAAAATAAATGCCATCTTCAAAAGAATTCACTTTAACAGCAAGTATGTTTAAAGTATCCTCAAAGGATACCAGGAAAGAGTAAAATAGAAACTCTTCCACGTATCTCGTGAGAGTGTAAACTGGTACAATTAACTTGAGAAATGATTCCCTGAGTCTTAAACATATTTATTTTACATTCTAGGAATCTATTCTAAGAAGAGAACAAAAAAAAGCACACAACGATATTTATGGAAGTACTATTTACACTTGGGGAAATTGGAAACAAATCACTAACATGAGGGGAGGGGTCACGAAAATAACAGGATAACCATCTCTGAAAGATCGGCATTCACTGAAACAGATGTTCACAAGAGTCTTTAACAACATGAAAAAATCGTAAGATATAAATTTATAGCTACTACTAAAAACAGTCAGGATAAAATGCATTTTTAAAAGTCACTGGGAAAACTCCAAAATGTTCATTGTAATTATCTTTGAGTAATAGTAAGGTTATATCTGATTTTCATTTTCTTCATTATTGCTTTCTGTAGTTTTCAAAATGAGTATTTTTATCATAATCAACAAGAACAAAAATGCTATGCTTAAAATTATAGTCCATCCTTAAACCAGGAGGATGGATTTGAGATATTGGGGTTCTCTTTAGTCACTTGTCCCCGTAGTCTCACATCTCACACTGTGCAAATTGGAGGCACAGCCAAACATTCCCTCCCAAGCAGCCTCAGTTTACCTCATCAGAGTTGATGAGGCAAACTCAAAAGCTTTAACCTGAAGACAAAATGGAGTAATTCATTTACAATGAACTATGTATTGAAGCTATTCTTATTCTAGATTGATTAGCATCTCCTAACTTCTTTTTTTCTAGATTTGAACCAGCCCGTCCCAGAATTTGGAGAGTCTTCAGGACTCAGGAACATTTAGACTCCAGCAGATATCCTAAGTAAGGTTTGTAAAACTCTCTTTTTTAAACGGAAATATAGTTGATTTACAATATTGTGTTAGTTTCACAGGTATAGCAAAGTGATTCTGTATATATTTTTTCAAATTAATTTTCCTTTATAGATTATTATAAAATATTGAATACAGTTCCCTGGGCTGTACAATAAATCCTTGTTGCTTATCTATCTTACATATCAGTTCAGTCGCTCAGTTGTGTCCAGATCTTTGTGACTCTTTTCCAGTGAGTCAGTTTTTTGCATCAGGGGGCCAAAGTATTGTAGTTTTAGCTTCAGTTTATCAGTCCTTCCAATGAATATTCAGGACTGATTTCCTGTAGAATGGACTGGTTGGATCTCCTTGCAGTCCAAGGGACCCTCAAGAATCTTCTTCAGCACCACAATTAGAAAGCATCAATTCTTCAGTGCTCATCCTTCTTTATAGTCCAACTCTCACATCCATACATGACCACTGGAAAAACCATAGCCTTGACTAGACGGACCTTTGTTGGCAAAATAATGCCTCTGCTTTTTAATGTGCTGTCTAGGTTGGTTATAGCTTCTCTTCCAAGGAGCAATATTATATATAGTAGTTAGACTACTCCCTCACACCAGATACAAAAATAAAATGATTTAAAGACATAAATGCAAGATATGATACCATAAAACTCCTAAAAGAGAACCTAGACCAAACATTGTCTGACATAAATACTAGCAATATTACTCAATTCAATGGACATAAATGTTGGTAAAGTCTGGGAGATGACGAGGGACAGGGAAGCCTGACATGCTGCAGTCCATGGGGTCATAAAGAGTCAGACACAACTTGGTTACTGAACAGCAACAATATTTTCTTAGATCAGTCTCCCAAGCAAAAGAAACAAAACTCTTTTTCTTGTAAATTCATGAAATTCCCTGGCCATTCAGTGGCTAGGACTCTGCGCTTCCACTGCAAAGGGGCATGGATTTGATCCCTGGTTGGGGAACCAAGATCCTACATGCTGTGCAGAGCAACCAAAAATAAATTTGAAAATTAATTAATTAATTAACTCAGCCATGAAATACCTGAAAAGGAAGTTTTCCTCACGTATCAGTCAGCTGTCACTGCATAGCAAACACCCCAGAAGGTCAGTAGCACACAAGAGTAATAAGCAGGCATTTCACTCATGCACTTGGGTATTCAATGGAGCCAGTGTGATACAGGCCAAGCTTGAGCTGGCAGCTCTAGTTTGAAAGTTGAGACCAAAATTGCCCCAACTGTCTCTTATCCTCCTTGGACCAGTGGTCTGGTTTGACATGTTCTCGTGATGATGGCACACGCATAAAAAAATTAAGCCCAACCAGGTAAGTACACATCAAGTCCTTGCTTGTTGTCTCTTAATAGCCCATTGACTGAAGCAAATCACATGGCAAGTAAAAAGTCAAGGACAAATAAATTCTTCCCCTCTTGTGGAAGGAACTGCTGAATCATACAGAGAAAGGATGTGAATACAGGGACAAGGAAAGAATGAGCCAAGAAATCAACCTACTATAGCCAGGAAAGAGAGCAAAACAGAGAAAGTGCAAACAGGAAAGGTGGAAATTAGTTTACAAAGAGTAAATTCTTCCATCAAAATCGAATCACGGACAGCTCCCATTCCTAGTTGTTAATACTTTCTCAACACCTCTGTGGAAACCCAACAACCCCTGAAGCTCCAATATTCAGTCCTTGAGCATTTCTCATCCCCAGCTCTTCCAGAGGAGAGACAAGAGCCAGAGGTACAGTCTAGATGGGTCAGCAGGTTAATGCGCATCATTCTAGAGAACAAATTCGCACCTTAGCTTTTCTCTATCCCAGAAACACCAGACACGAAAGCCTCTCCCTCTAAGCCAGCCTCAAGGTCACCCACCTGCCCTGCAACCCAAAGTCCCTCGGTGACAAGGAAACAGGTACAGGGGCCATTTCCTCAATCTTCCTTGTGAAAGTGTGAGTGTTAGTGGCTCGGTCCTCTCTGACTCTTTGCGACCCCATGGACTGTAGCCCATCAAGCTCCTTCTGTCCATGGGGTTTCCCAGGTAAGAACACTGATGTGGGTTGCCTCTTCTCTATGAGGCTCCTTCCAAATGGGAGATTTGGGGATTCTCTTATCACAAGGGGTCACCATTTATCTGCATCAGGAGAAGGAGCATGTCTTGATGCCATTGTTACTGTTTAATTGCTAAGTCAAGTCTGATTCTTTTGTGACTCCATGGACTGAAGCCTGCCAAGCTGTTCATCCATGGGATTTCTCAGGCAAGAATACTGAAGTGGGTTGCTATTTCCTTCTCCAAGGGATCTTCCCCACCCAGAAGGCACATCTCCTACATTGGCAGGCAGATTCTTTACCAGTGAGCCACCAGTGAAGTCCTCTTAATGCCATTAGAATGTGGTTAATACGGCCCGAAAATCTCTTCCTCCCTTTCTCTCCTCTCCCTCTCTGTCTCCTTCCTTTCAAGCCCACTTCCAATAGTGACCTGAATCGCCAGCAAAGGCCCAAATCAGTTCAACTCAGAGCTTTGGGGCCAGAGATAGCTCTCAAGGACTGAACACCAGAGCTTTGGGGATTGAGTTTCCACAGAGGTGCTGAGAAAGTGTTAATACCTAGGAATAGGAGCTGTCCATGATTTGATTTTGATGGAAGAAATTTACTCTTTGTAAATAATTTCCACCTTTCCTGTTTGCATTTTCCCTGCTTTTCTTTCCTTCCTGGTTGTACTAGATTGATTCATTGACTCATTCTTCCCTTCACCCTGTATTCACACCCTTTTCTGTGATTCAGCAGTTCCTTCCACAAGAGGGGAAGAATTTATTTGTCCTTGACTTTGTGCTTGCCATGTGACTTGTTTTAGTCAATGAGCTGTTAACAGACTACAAGCAAGGACAGTAATAATTTGCATCCCCACATACTGGAGTTGTTCACGAAAATCAGCAGTTCTACCTTCTGCTCTGAAACACAGTTGTTGAGAGGACTTGACTTTAGGTTCAGATAGACTTGAACAGACACCTGTCTCCCCTTCTCACCTACCACATGACCTTAGGCAAATTGCTTAACCTCTCAGGTTCCAGGGCTTCCCAGAATCTACCTGCAATGTGGGAGACCTGGATTCTATCCCTGGGTTGGGACGATCCCCTGGAGAAGGGACAGCTACCCACTCCACTATTCCTGCCTGGAGAATTCATGGACAGAGGAGCCTGGCGGGCTACAGTCCTTGGGGTCGCAAAGAGTTGGACATGACTGACTGACTTTGGATTCACTTCAGGTTTCTCATGGGTAGAACGGGCTGATAGCAATGGCTACCTCATAGGACTACTGTGAATCTGATGAGATAAGATATGAAAGTGCTCAGAACAGTGCCTGCCACATGGTCCATGGTCAGTCAGCTGCAGCTGAAACAACTTGATATGGAAACCACAAACCTCCAGCGGGAAGAGAGTCAACCCTGGTGAACTCTGAGGAGCAGAACCCCACATCATGAATCTCACGTTGACAGCATTTAAAAAACTGAAAAGACTGGCTCCCACCATGGAGATAAAAGGACAGTGTTCAGGCCAGTTTGGAGTTAACCACTCCTGGGTACTCAAACATTCTAGTGGGAATTTTTGTGGTCTGAGCCATACTTGCAAAAACACAGGTGTCTGTGGCCAGTAACTTAAACATGAAACAACGGTCACCCAGCAACAAGCCAGGAACACCTGTTGGTGTCTGCTAGATTCTACCACGTGGCACAAACCTGCTGCTTCTTCTTGCATCACTGGGTGGATCAACAAACTTTTCACACAGCTGATTAAGACACTAGTTGTCATCACAACTTCACTTTTATTTGTTTGTTTTGTGGAGGTTTTTTTTTGTTTGGCTGGTTTTTTAAAATTGAAGTATAGTTGATTTCCAAGTTATTGGGCTTCCCTGGTGTCTCAGCTGGTAAAGAATCCACCTGCAATGCAGGAGACCTGGGTTTGATCCCTAGGTTGGGAAGATCCCCTGGAGAAGAAAGGCTTCCCACTCCATATTCTGGCCTGGAGAATTCCATGGACTGTATAGTCCATGGGGTCACAGAGAGTCAGGCACGACTGAGCAACTTTCACTTTCACATGTACAGCAAAGTGGTATATATATATATATGCTCTTATTGAGATATGTTGATATACATATATATACTTTTCAGATCTGTTCCATTATAGGTTATTACCAGTTATTGAGTAGAGTACCCTGTACTATACAGTAGGTCCTTGTTATTTATCTATTTTAGATACACTAGTCCAGTACTCTTGCCTGGAAAATCCTATGGACAGAGGAGCCTGGAAGGCTGCAGTCCATGGGGTCGCTGAGGGTTGGACATGACTGAGTGGCTTCACTTTCAGTTTTCACTTTCATGCATTGGAGAAGGAAATGTCAACCCACTCCAGTGTTCTTGCCTGAAGAATCCCAGGGACGGGGGAGCCTGGTGGGCTGCCGTCTGTGGGGTCGCACAGAGTCGGACACAACTGAAGTGACTTAGCAGCAGCAGCAGCAGTGTGTATCTGTTAATCCCAAACTCCTAATTTATCCCACCACAACTTCAGTTTTGAAATTACCCTCCTTTTAGTAAATTTAAAATATTTCCTAGCACCCTTGATTCAATTTGATAGAGATGTGTGGAGTGTTTACACTGTGGCAGATTTGTGGGTACTTAAAGCAGAGAAAGAATGAAAGTAGGCTTGAGTTCTTGCTATGAAACAACTTTGTGGGTGTTTATAAACCTCCTGCTCTACATTGTTTGAGGGTGGATTCAGAGGAAGATCACTTGTGTGACTGGGAGTAAGAGGGTGAAATGAGATATGTAAATGCTTCATGTAAGAAAACAAGAGGCCATTTCAGGGGCCTAAACAACAGAAGTGGATTTGTCAATCCTGTTTTAGCCTAGGGAGACATTCCTGATCAGCCTATGGCTTCTTTTCACGTGGTGATTCAGGCACCCAGGCTCTTTCCTTCTTGGGGACCCATCATCCCTAATGGCCTCAAAGTGTCCTGAACCCTGACTACAGAAGGGAAAGAGCGTGGAGAAAACCCATGCAAGCTCGGTCGTGTCTAACTCTTTTGTGACCCTATGGACTGTAGCCCACCAGGCTCCTCTGTCCATGGAATTTCCCAGGCAAGAATACTGGAGTGGGTTGCCATTTCCTTCTCCAGGGGATCTTCCTGACCCAGGATCGAAGCTGTGTCTCCTGTGTCTCCTGCATTGGCAGGCGGATTCTTTACCACTGGCCAACCTAGATAGTATATTCAAAAGCAGAGACATTACTTTGCCGACTAAGGTCCGTCTAGTCAAGGCTATGGTTTTTCCTGTGGTCATGTATGGATGTGAGAGTTGGACTGTGAAGAAGGCTGAGCGCCGAAGAATTGATGCTTTTGAAGTGTGGTGTTGGAGAAGACTCTTGAGAGTCCCTTGGACTGCAAGGAGATCCAACCAGTCCATTCTGAAGGAGATCAGCCCTGGGATTTCTTTGGAAGGAATGATGCTAAAACTGAAGCTCCAGTACTTTGGCCACCTTATGCGAAGAGTTGACTCATTGGAAAAGACCCTGATGCTGGGAGGGATTGGGGGCAGGAGGAGAAAGGGACGATCGAGGATGAGATGGCTGGATGGCATCATGGATTCAATGGACGTGAGTCTGAGTGAACTCCGGGAGTTGGTGATGGACAGGGAGGCCTGGCGCGCTGCAATTCATGGGGTCGCAAAGAGTCAGAACACGACTGCGCGACTGAACTGAACTGGGCCACCTAGAGAAAACCCATCCACTTCTTAGAAGCCCCCTCCCAGAACCATCAGATTCCACCTACTCACAGTCCACTGGCAATAATCTCGTGGCCACTCCTGGGTACCAGGAAGGCAGGAACCTGGAATCCTCTTTCTAGCATCAATTCCCTAAGCATAAGCTAGCCAGGTGTTTGTGTGTCATACATCGCTTAATTTTCTTGCCTATTTCCCCCACTCCAACATGAGCACCGTGAGGGCAAGGATTTGTTTCTGTTCATTGCAGAATCCCCAGCTGGTGGTGATGCCCAAAGTGAAACTCGGAGGAGTTAGCCAGGTGCAGAGGTCAGAGAAAGGCCATGCCAAGTGGCAGATGGAATGTGAGAGGCAGGATGTGTCAGGACACGGTGTGTTCGGAGAGCTACATTTGCCTACTCAGGCAAGATAAGAGTGTGGTCTGGGCCAGGGCCTGGTAGAGCCTGGGTGAAGGGTCCAGAATGGGCAGGGCCCTGGCCTCAGGCTATGGAATTGAGATATGTTCTTAAGTACCACATGACCCAACTGCCGGGTGGCACAGTGGCAAAGAATCTGCCTGCCAATGGAAGAGATGCAGGTTCAGTTCCTAGGTCAGGAAGATCCCGTGGAGTAGGAAATGGCAACCCACTCCAGTATTCTTGCCTGAGAAATCCCATGGAGAGGGAGCTGGTGGGCTACAGTCCATGAGGTCGAAAAGAGTCAGACGCAACTGAGAACACACACCACACAACCCAGAAATTCTACTCCTAGGTATATACACCAAAAAGAGAGAGAGAGAAGAAAAAGTAAAAAAAAAAAGTTATGTCCACACAAAATGTTCATAACAGCCAAAAAGTAGAGACAATGAAAATGTCTACCAATAAATGAATGGGTGGTAAATCAATACAGTGAAATAGTCCTCGGACATAAAAAGGAGTACCGATTTGTAGTACAACGTGAATGAACCTTGAAAACGTTATGCCAGGTGAAAGAAAGCAGACACAGAAGACCACACATGATGTCAGTCCATTTGTATGAAATACGCAAAATAAACAAATCCGAAGAGACCGGAAGGAAAAGGGAATGGAGAGTGAGGACTAGTGGGTACAGGATTTCTTCATGGGGAGAGGGCAGTGTTCTGGAAATAGATGGTGGGGAGGGTTGCACACCCCTGTGAATATATTAAAGAAAGCAGAATTATACTTTTTAAAAGGGTGGCCTCTGTAGTATGTGAATTCTACCTCTCACAGATTTTTTTTAAAATCTATCCTTAAGACATTAAGGAAAGCATGAAAGGGTTTCAGGCAGATGATGATGACATGGTGAAAAATGACGCTGGTGATTATGTCAGCAGTGGATGGAAGAGGATGAAGAACAGAGCATCGAGCCTGGTCCTCCCAGTGAAACGAGGCAAGTAGCTGAACTAAGGCCCTGGAATTAACCCACCCCAGGTGAGTCAACATTGGGTCAAAAGACCAAAAAAAAAAAAAAAGGAGAAAGCACAGAACCAGCTTTGCAGCTTTCCCTGTAAACCCACATCTTCTATGTTATGCCAGCAAAACATGCACAGAGGGAATTCCCTGGTCCAGGTGATAAAGAGTCTGCTTCCAATGCAGGAGGCCAGGTTCAATCCCTGGGTCAGGAAGATCCCCTGGAGAAGGAAACAGCAACCCACTCCAGTGTTCTTGCTTGGAGAATCCCATGGACAGAGGAGCCTGGCAGGCTACAGTCCATGGGGTCACAAAGAGTCAGACACAACTGAACGAATACTACTTTCACTTCACTTTCAGTGATTAGGGCTCAGTGCTTTTACTGCCATGGGCCTGGATCCCATCCCTGGTTGGGGAACTAAGATCCCACAGCCCAGAAACAAACAAAAACACCCAGAGCCTGAGAAGTACCAGATCAGCTTCTAGCCCTGCTCCTTATTCTTCAGGAGCTGCTAAGTCCCTCATGTGGCTCCTGCTGCTGGCCCTGAAATTCATCTCCAGCCTGTCTGTCTTTTCATCACCAAAACACGGAGCAAGTTTCCAAAGTTCTCATCCCTGACCATTTGCCCTGTGTGATGCTGGCTGCTTGCTCTGTGGTTGAAACTTGGTCATTTTTCTTTTAAAGTACTTATTATGTTCATCGCAGCACTATTTATAATAGCCAGGACATGGAAGCAACCTAGATGTCCATCAGCAGATGAATGGATAAGAAAGTTCTGGTACATATACACAATGGAGTATTACTCAGCCATTAAAAAGAATACATTTGAATCAGTTCTAATGAGGTGGATGAAGCTGGAGCCGATTATACAGAGTGAAGTAACCCAGAAAGAAAAACACCAATACAGTATACTTACACATATATATGGAATTTAGAAAGATGGTAATGATAAACCTGTACGCGAGACAGCAAAAGAGACACAGATGTATAGAACAGCCTTTTGGACTCTGTGGGAGAGGGAGAGGGTGGGATGATTTGGAAGAGTGGCAGTGTAACATGTATGATATCATAAAGGGGGGAGGTGGGGGTCGGGATTGGGAGTTCATGTACACTCATGGCTGATTCATGTCAATGTATAGCAAAACGAATACAGTATTGTAAAGCAAAACAAACTAAAAAATAAAAATTAATAAAAAAAGAAAATTAAGAAAAAGGGAAAAAAAGTACTTATTAGTTTTATGTACACGTAGGAAAGCTACTTACATATCCTTGGAATAGCAGAGAATGATGTTGTGTGGATTGCTATGTGATTAAGAATCTGCTTGCCATTGCAGGAGACTCGAGTTTGATCCCTGAGTCAGGGAGATCCCATGCAGGAGGAAATAGCAAGCCGCTCCAATATTCTGTCTGAGAAATCCCATGGACAGAGGAGCCTGGCGGACTACAGTCCATGGGTCACCAAGAATTGGACACAACTGCATGAGCACAAAGGTGATACAGGCAGGAAAACTCGATATCTGCCAAATTTGATGCCTGCCCTACAGCAAACTCAACAACTCGGTTGGGTTTCACAAATACCTACTGTGTACCAGGAGACAAAGGATACGGACTAAATAGGAAAATCATCTATGTTCTTAGGCTGATGAGAGAGAATGACTCTGAGGCAGACAGGTGAGTTTACAGACGAGCACTGAGTGAGGGATGCCCGTGTCCAGGGTGAGGGGTGCGGAGAAGCCACCGGAGGCTTTCTAGGAGAACTTCCAGTCTGGAAGGACGCCACAATCTGTGGGCCCTGCATTCCTCAGCTCAGGGGGTAACTTCCTGGATGAGAAATCTCAGTGGACACACTGAGAATAAAGGCGGGGAGAGGGAGATGGCGTTACAGAGACGGACCAAGCAAGACTTTTCAGGCACCATCCCAAGACTGGAGAACAGGGAAGTCCAGTCTACAGTTGCCTTTGGGGGGCTGATGACTGTGAAGGGCCCCGAGAGAGCCTCTTAGGCTGCTGAAAATGTTCTGTATTTTGACTTAGATAATGACTGAAGGAGAGACGTGTGTGTCTGTGTGTTTAAGACTATACCAGAAAGCAAAACAAAACCCTAGCCTTGCTAAAATAACTGAATTCATTCAGTATATATACTTTAAATAGCACAAAATTATTTACCGTGTATTTCTTGTTTCTAAATGTTTTCTTTTTTTAACTGAAGTATAATTGATTCATGAGGAGGGCATGGCAACCCACTCCAGTATTCTTGCCTGGAGAATCCCATGGACACAGGAACCTGGTGGGCTACACAATCCAGGGTTAGTGAATGAAGCAACTTAGCACAGCACAGCACAGTTGATTTACCATGCTGTGTTAGTTTCAGGTATAGAGCAAAGTGACTCAGTTATATATCTAATATGTAATCCACATATTGTGTGTATTCTTTTGTGTGTATAATGTGCATTCTTTTTCATATTCTTTTCTGTCATGATTTTTATATCAAATACAGTCCCTTATGCTATACACTAATTCCTTGTTGTTTATCTTTTATATATAGTAGTGTGTATTTGTTAATCCCGAACCTCTAATTTATCCCTCCCCTAACTGCCACGTGTTTTCCTCTGTGTGATCTCATTTATTTCTCTGACTAAGCCTCACTTTATTTAGGACACGTGTTTTATGCCAGAAACTCAAACTTGAATGGATTAAATAACTTGCTCAAAATCATCCTAGGAAGTAGCAGAGCCAGGATTTGAATCAGTTCCCCTAGCTCATAATTCAGGTATATTCCTGCTATCCCAAGCTAGTTTAAAAATTGGGGGCTATTAATGCCATGTCTGGGGCTTCTCCAGTGGCTCAGCAGTAAGAATCTGCCTGCAGTGCAGGAGCCTCAGGAGACGTGGGTTCAATCCCTGGGTCGGGAAGACCCCCTGGAGAAGGGCATGGCAACTCACTCCAGTATTCTTGCCTGGAAAGTCCCCTGGACAGAGGAGCCTAGCGGGCTTCAGTCCGTGGGGTAGCAAAGAGTCGGACGTGACTGAGCAACTGAGCACAATGATGACAAATTTCATCCCTAAATAAATTTGACTGTTCTGGAAACCAAGCTGGGAAGCTGCCCAGCTGGCTGCCTGCATTGCTGGCTCCTGTAGAAAGAAACTCATTCTATGTCTTTCTCCTGGTAATTCCTGGTTCCTCTTTTCCACATATTCCCTGAGCCTGGACTGGGAAGCAAAGGGAGCCTGGAACTTCACTCCTCAGCTCCTTCTCTGGAAGTCATGTGTTCCCACGACAACACTGACCTTGGTCCTGAGATTGTTAGGCACCAGCTGGAAGGTCGGGGCAAACCCAGGGTTTCTTTGACAAGCGGCAAAGTCTCTAAAAACTCCCAATCAAAGTCCCAAGGAGCCCACGCTCTGCGCCTTGAAGGGCAAGAGGCCAACAAACCCAGATCTTTGCCGGGGACCAGCTGGTGTGATAGGAACATGCGCTTAACCCAGGTGTGCCTAGAAGTGTCCATCTCGGCGGCTCTCCGCGGCCAGGACGGAAGCCTCGGTCCCCTGTCTGCAGGCCGGGAATGATGACGCTGGATGGTGGACCTGCCCCGAGAATGTGCCGAGAGCACCTTTGTCAGACGCCTCACCCCTGGTGCCGTTATAGCTGGCGTTGACTTCCTGCCATGAGAAGACCTTTCAGAGAGTCTCTTTAAAGGTTCTGGCTGGGATTCACTCGGTATCTGGTTCACATAAACACCCCTCTTTGAAGATTACATCACATTCCTTAAATGCAGGACTTGTCTATTTAAATCCCAGAACAGGATGTCTTCCCCTTCAGAAGCCCCAGGGTGACCTCGGAGGCCATTGTGCGTCCCTGGAAAGGGTGCAGCTCGCATGACAGTCCCCGCACTCCGTGGCACGGATGAGATGCAGCTGCAATGGGGACCGCAGGCCGGTGCAGAGCCTTAGTGCCCTGATGTCGGCCAGCTCAGGAGGCCGCCCGGAGGACCAGAGGCCTGGGAGGGACGGCCGCGGGCCCGGTCAGAGAAGCCTTCAGAGGTCACGGACACATCCCCCTCCTGCACGGGGGGTCTTCCCTACACCCTTCCGACGAACGAGAATCTGCCCTTTGAAAGCGTAAATACCTCGGGAGAAAGCAGACTGCAAACCTCATGCACGTTCACCTCCTGTCACTGCGTTCAGTGTAGCCCAGATCTCCTGGTCATACGGACAGAGGTGCCACACTCAATTGCCATTTAGTCTTTGGGGGAAGCAGGACAATGGAATCCCAGGCCTTTGACTGAGGGGTTGTGTTTCACAACCCTTCCACCTCCCCTCAGACCGTCCCCAGGTTTCCTGTGTCTCTCTTGGATGTGTGTGTGTGTGTGTGCGCGCTCAGCCTTGTCCGATTCTTTGTGACCCCATGGACGATGGCCCGCCGGACCCCCTGTTCATGGGATTTCTCAGGCAAGAATACTGGGGTGATTGCCATTCCCTTCTCCAGGGGATCTTGCCGACTCACATCCTCTGTGTCTCCTGCTTGACGAGCGTGTTCTTTACCACTGAGCCACCTAGGAAGCTGCCTCTCTTGGACAGTGAGGCCAGTAAGAGATTCAGGGAAAAAAGCGTCTCAGCCCCGAGCAAAGAAGCCCAGGGGCCGGTCATCTTAAGAGCGAGGAAGTAGTGACTGCCGAGCGCAGGGTCTTAATGGCAGGGGAAGCGCCCAGCCAGCCTCTCAGATGTGCTAGCGCACCTCTGTCTTTTCCTGATAGGCGTGGAGATAGCTCTGCCTTCAAAAATGGGGCTTAACCCACCTTGAAAATAATCCTGGACCTGCGGGTGTGGAGGGATTGAGAAGACAGGATTCTCATGAAGGCAAACTGACCACTGTCGTCTTTCAGATCACAAACAGTCGTGTGCAGTCTAAAAACACCATCCAGCCGCCAGCCAAGAAGCCGTTTCTTCCCCTTTCTCAAACGAGACTGAAACGTAGAGGAATCTAAAATATGACACGAATGACCTTTTATGAAACAGAAAGAGACTCACAGACATAGAGAACAGATGTGGTTGTCAAGGGGCGCGGGGGTGGAGGAGGGGTAAACCGGGAGTTGGGGATTAGCAGACGCAAACTATTATATAGAGAATGGATGAACAACAAGGTCCTTCTGTAGAGCACACGGCATGCATCCTGTACACGCTTCCCTGGTGGCCCAGAGGCCAAGAAGCTGCTTACAAGGCAGAAGACGCAGGAGACACAGGTTTGACCCCTGGGTTAGAAAGATGCCCTGGAGGTGGGCATGACAACAAGTACTCTTGCCAGGAAACTCCCATGGACAGAGGAGCCCAGTGGGCTACAGCCTACAGAGTCTCAAAGAGTCGGACACGACTGCAGTGACTAAGCACGCACGTACACGCTGTACACAGGTCACACTGTACGCAGCGCTTCCCGGTGACTTCCCTGGGGGCTCAGACAGCGAACAGTGTGCCTTGCAGGAGAACTGGCTTCGATCCCTGGGTCGGGGAGATCCTCTGGAAAAGGGAATGGCTCCCCAATCCAGTTTTTTGCCTGGAGAATTCCACGGACAGAGGAGGCTGGTGGGCTACAGTCCATGGGGTTGCAAAGAATTGGACAGGACTGAGCAATTAACACACACATTGTATAGCAAAGGGAACTATATTCAATATTCTGTGATAAACCATAATGGAAAAGAATATTTTTAAAGACTGTATGCATGCATACACACATATGTATATATACACATACGTATATATATAGCTACATCACTGTACAGCAAAAATTAACCCAGCATTGTGAATAGCTATCTTTCAGTTAAAAAAAAAAACCAAACAGAAAAGGATGCAGCTGTCTTTTTGCCATGTGCCCTAGGACCCAGGGGCGGTGGTCCCACGCTGTTTCATAACCTCTCTGGGGACCGGCCCCAAGTACAATGGGCTTCCTCAGATCAAGGTGACCTCCCTACCGAATGTTTTCCTCCACCGCGGCTCCCCGGCTCCCTTGCCTGCTGGCCTGACGCAACTTCTCTTATCTGGGCACCAGCGATTGATAAGTGAATGTCCTTCTGGACACAGCTAATCTCTCCATCAGTCCCCAATCACTTGACATGACAATGGTTAATTATACTTTGGGCTTAGGGAGCTCACGCTCCCCCAACCCCCATCCCAGGACATTCTCGTCTCTGATCTCACCTTCCTGAAACGTTTTATTGTCTGAGATACGACGCTTGGCCACTTAAAGCTTTGGCCCTGGGATCAGTTTCCTTGGGTCTAAAACAAGGCCGCTTGACTGAGGCGAGTTTTGTGTTTCAACCCAAGGAGCGGGGTCAGGGTCCAGATGCCAGGCCCCCTTCTGTTTAGGAGACTGTGCTGCCAATCCTCCTTCCAGAATGATCCAAACTCCATGTTCTTTTTCATTATTATTATTTTAATTGGAGGATGATGACTACAATATCGTGATGGTTTTTGCCATACATCAACACGAATCGGCCATAGGCTTACGTGTGTCCTTTTAAGTTTCGTCCCCTTTGAGTCTGCTCACCTACCAGAAACCTCACTGCTTAATTTATCTGTTTCCCAAGTTCCTCCCTGGCTACCGCAACTCACTCCAGAATATACTCCACGCTCCCCCACCCCGAAAAGGGCAGGTTCCTCACTCAAGGCCAGGTGCCTAGGGCGCTCCCTTCCGCACGCCTTGCCCCCTAGACGCCCTTGACAAGTGAGAGGTCACACTCCAGCCTGGCCCTCCCAGACCTGTTCTTGGCTGGCTGGGGCTTCCTCTGGCTTAGACTCCGAAGCCAGGCTGTGACGCTTCTGGTCCCAGAACAGGCTCTGGCCCTGAGCCCAGGACAGAGGGTCACAAGCCTCCTGGTAGCACGTGGGAATGGGCCCTTTCCACGTGACGCATGAAAATGCAATTACAAAGGTAATCCTGTTTTGAAATGTTGACAAGCAAAGACAGGCCCAGCAGAGGAAGGGCCACTCCTGCCCAGGAGACAGACCGTGCCGTTAATAACTCAATCTCAGACCCTCTGAGGGCCCCGTGTCCTCCTCTGGGTCTTCTACACCAGGACTCCTGTCTTTGTGTGTGCATGCTTGTGCTAAGTCACTTCAGTCTGCCCGACTCTTTGCAAGCCCATGGACTGTAGCCCACCAGGCTCCTCTGTCCATGGCGATTTTCCAGGCAGGAACACTGGAGTGGGTTTCCAGGCCCTCCTCCAGGGGATCTTCCTGACGCAGGGATGGAACTGGCGTCTCCTGCATTGGCAGGCGGGCTCTTTACCACTAGCATCACCTGGGAAGCCTATGCCTTTGTCTCCTTCCTTTTAATTCAAACACACACACATATGCATACACAAGCACACGTAAACCCCAAAGCGTGTGCACACAAGCTCACATGCACTACATATGTTCACACACACCCATGGTGTGCTGACACCGTGTTCTGGCCGCAACAGGGCTCAGAAGCCTTCTCTGCCTTAAGAATCCGAGCTCTAGGAAAAGGTAAATATTGTGTCAGGATCAGAGTCAGCCTAGCAGCAGACGTCTATCTCCCTGGAGTGGCTAGGAAGTGCTCCTCTTCCCCTCACTGCAATCACAATGGCTGAGGTTCCCCTGTTAGAGAGTCATTCCTTCTTGCCTCAAAGTTCTCTGTCTTCAGACTTCTCTTCTCCCCTGATAAACCATAAGGAACTGGGGAAAGGATTCTAATGGGCCCCCAGCACCAGTCTTGGCCTTGGGTTAATGTTTCAGATGCTTTGGGAAGATGAGAGCGAGGCCCTAGAGAAGGGAAGGCAGAAGTGACCTGCAACAGGACAGCGGCCCAGCAATCAAGCAGAGGGGACGAGGTGAACACGCACCCCAGACATTGTGTCCTGCCCAGCCTGCCTGCCCGCCTGGGAGAGGTGAGACGTTTCACTCACTCAGTCAGCAGAAGCCATCTGAGCACTCCCTGCTATGCACTGGAGCACGTGGCATGCCAAGCTAGGCATGGTCCCTGCGTTCGCGGGGCTTATGGCCCGCTTGTAAGAGAGAGGAGAGAAACTAACCTAAAAGAAAATCACCCCGGGACTTTCTTGGCAGTTCAGTGGTTAAGACTCCATGCTTCCAATGCAGGGTCATGGGTTCGATCCCTGGTCAGGAAACCCACCTGGCTGAGAGGTGTGGCCAAAAAAATGAATCTTAAAAAACCTATGAAAAATGAATCACCCAAGTGAACATGTCATTGTAAACCAAAATGAGTGCACTCGAGGAGGGCACTATGAGAAAAGCACCAAAGGCCGACCTAGACTGGGGGCCCAAAAGGCCTTCTGAGCAAGTGGTGATGGAACTGATCCCAAAGAAGCAGATTAACCAAAAACCAGAAGAGCAGGCATTCCAGGCAGAGGGAGTTGCATATGCAAAGGCCCTGCGGTGGAAAGGAGCCACATAATCCTGCCAGAGTGTATAACAATCCTTGCCCTTCAGTAAACTTTGAACTAGAAGGAGAATGTTCCCTTCTAAAAATGTGTTTCCCTTTCCCCTTCCACTTACCCTGCCCTTCAATCAATACTGAGCAACACGGAGAAGGTGAGCTAGACAGGAGAAAACCTTAAAAAAACAAACGTTGCAGACGCAGCTATGACAGCTATTTCCTGTTTGGTGTCTCTCACCACAAACCTCCTTAGCCAAATAAATTAGCACAGGAAAACATTTTGGAGAAGGGTGTGGGAGAAACACATACCGAGAAGCCAAAAATACCCCATCTGCTTTTCAGAGAAGAGCTGTGAGTCTAAGGTCGGGACCAGAGCCCACTCAACTAGAGGGGCTGAAGAGCCTCACGAACGTCAGTCTCCTGCCTGGGTTTAACCTGGAGGAAGCTGGCCCCAAAGAGGGGCCAAGAGCCCACCACCAAAAGGGATGAGGCTTAGGCCCCCTCCTGGCCCTTCGTTTGGTGCTCCCTCCCTGCCCCGCTCGCTCCCTCCGGGCTCACCAGACATGGTGTCAGTCTGTCCGATTCTTTGTGACCCCATGGACTGGGGCCTGCCAGGCTCCTCGGTCCATGGAATTCTCCAGGCAAGGATACTGGAGTGGGTTGCCATTTCCTTCTCCATCTTTACCATCTGAGCCACCATGATTCTTAATTTTGACTTGGGTACAGGAACCCAATGTCCTTGTGTTACGAGGAGGAGGAAGAGGCTTTACATCATCTCTATTTGGTCTTCACAGTGACCCAGAAAATAAGGACTCACATCCTGAGTTTATGAGTGAGGAAATAAAACGTCTGTGCCGGAGATCAGCCGGATACAGGATGGCTAGGTGGGATCTTAAGATGGTCTAGTTTGAAAGCCCGTACTTTCTCTCCCTTCCTCCAGCCCATCCCAGAGGAGGTTTCTGCACATTCTATCCTCAGGGTCCCCACTCCACTGACTGTCAACAGACCACCCATCACCACCTACTGCCCCTCAGCTCAGACGTCCCTCCTCACACTTGGGGCAGCCCGCCGGAGTCATAATTCCTGACGGAGACGGATCATCGGCTCCTCCGGCCCGCCCCGGAGGCTGGCTGGTGTCCTGACATATGAGCTGGTACTGGAGCCCCTCACTTGGGGCGTGTGTCATGCTTTTTGTTTTGTTTTGCTTTATGGTCCCTCCCAGAGTTAGGACAGAAAATTCCCAAACCCAGCAACATACTAGTCACATCCTACCAGCTCTGCATCCTCAGAATCTGGTCTTATTCTGTTCCAGAAAAGTCCCCTGGCTGACACTCTCCACGGAACAGTCAAGCAGTTTGCAAAGGCCATGCTGTAGGCATGCAGGTCTTGGAGGAAGTGGAGTTCAATAGAACCCCGTGGAGTGAGATTCCCTGCAATGGCATTTCCCAAGGCTCGTTCCAAAGAACGCTCATGGATTATGGCTGTGGATTGTTGGTAGCTTTTTCACACACACAAAAAGTCTTTTGGCTGCAGGATTTCTCAAAGTCTTTGACTTTCTGTGGCAGAAATGACTAGTTATCCTCCAATACCCATTCTCTCTTTCTTTAATAACAGAACCCACAAATTTTATTTTTATTATTTTTTTTAAACATTATTTTTTAGGCCATGACTTGTGGCTGGCTTGTGGGATCTTAGTTCCCCAACCAGGGATTGAACCCAGAAGTGAGAGTGTGGAGTCCTAAATGGACTGCCAGGGAACTCCAGAACCCTCAAATTTTAGTTGAACACTCATCTGCCCAGCAAGAGACCTTTTTCTCCCAGCCTCTGTTGCAGCTGGGAATGACTATCTGACTAAGATCTAGACTAGCAAGTGTGAGCAGAAGTAATTTGTGCCCTTCTAGTCACGTCATTGAAAATAATAAGCCTGTCTTGACTTGCTCTTTCTCCTTTGTGCTGGCTGGAATGAAATGTGATGTCAGGAGCAGGAGCAGCCACTTTGAACCAGAGAGCCACTCACTCAGCCTTGTACTGCTCACCTCTGGGCTGCTAGTGAAAAAGAAACTCTCATCTTGTTTAAGTCACTATATTTGGGACTTTCTGATCCATCACCTTAGACTGAACCCTGAGTAATTTATGTGCATGATAAATCTCTAAGTGAAGTACATGCAGCCCTTTTCAAGTACATGAACTTAATACCTAGTCTTCAAAACAGCTTAGGAACGTGCTCCTTGAAATGCATCTTGGGAACATAAAAACACTTTTTTCAACATTCCCAGAACTCCAAGCTGTGACTCAGCCCACAGCCTGTTTGTCCCCAGTTACTCGCCTAACAGAGGTTATAGTGCAAACAATCCTTCTTCCAACACGTTTTTAAAGGAATCCACTTCTTGTCCCCAAACCACTGACCTTATCCTCTCAAAAGGCCACAAAGCTGCATACCCTCCATGTCTAACTCTGGGCGTCCAGGTTCCAGGAGACCATAAAGAAAGCCCTGCCAAATGAGGTACAGTCTCAAATCCCGAAGAAGCTAGTAATAAGAAGGTATAGTGACAATGAGCCACCACTGGTGTCCCAGTGGGAGTTGGGGATGCGGGGAGAAGATTTATCCAAAGCAGATACAGATTCCCAAGTATGAAACAGAAACAGTTCCAGGTAATGGGAAAATTATGTTTAATAAAAAAAAAAAATCAAGGGCTCATTTGATGAAAAAGGAAGATATTCCCACAGCTTACATAATACTTAGTGGTGAAAGATTGATAACTTTTCCTCTAAGATCAGAAACAAAACTAGGATGTACCCTCTCACCACTTCTTTTCAATATTGTGCTGAAAGTTCCAGCCAGGGCAGTGATGCAACAGAGAGAATTTATAAGGCATTCAGATTGGAAAGGAAGAAGTAAAACTATTTCCGTTTGCAAATGCTATGATTTTGTATTTAGAACTCCCCACACACATACACACACAAAACCTTATTGGAACTAATAAGTATAGAAAGCGAAATCGATAGACAAAAATCAAGGGTATTTTTATACCCTAGCAAGGAACAAGCTGAAAATAAAATTTAAAAAACAATTCTACTTGCAATAGCATCAAAAAGAATGCTTAGGAGTAAATTTGACAGGGACTGCCTGCTGGTGCAGTGGCTAAGACTCTCCACTCCCAAGTGGCCCGGGTTCTATCCATGGTCGGGGAACTAGATCCCACATGTTGCAACTGAAAAAAAGGATCTCACATGCCCCAGGGAAGATCCCACATGCTGATATTAAGCCTTGTACAGTCAAATAAATAGATAAGTTTTTTAAATAAAGAAAGAAATTCAATAAAAGAAGTGCAAGAGTCACACACTGAAAACCACAAAACATAATTGAAAGAAATTAAGAGACATAAATAAACTGAAGGACATTTCATGTTTGTGAACTGGAAGGAAGACTTGGTGTTGCTTAAGATGGCAATTCTTCCCAAATTGACACACAGATTTGATACAATCTTGATGAAAAACTCAATTGCCTTTGTGACAGAAGTTGACAAACTCAACCTAAAATTTATCTGAAAATGCATAGAACTCAGAATAGCCAATATAATTATGCAGAGAACAAAGATGAAGGACTTACACTTTCTGATTTAAAAACTTAGCATGAAGCTATAGTTATCAAGACTGTGTGGTACAGGAAATAAAGATAGACATAGAAATCCCTGGAACAGAACTGAAGGTCCAGAAACAAACCCATACACATAGGATCAACTGATTTTTAACAAGAGTATCAACACAATTCAAGAGGAAAAACATAGTCTTTTCAATAAATAATGATATGATAACTGGATGTCTACAAGAGAAAGAGTGGAGTTGGATACCTCCCTCATATCACATACAAAATTAAACCAAAGCTGACCAAATACTTAAATGTAAGATTTGTATAACCTTATGG
Source organism: Aepyceros melampus (assembly GCA_006408695.1). Taxonomy (NCBI): domain Eukaryota; kingdom Metazoa; phylum Chordata; class Mammalia; order Artiodactyla; family Bovidae; genus Aepyceros; species Aepyceros melampus. The sequence goes on from SJXQ01006149.1 coordinate 351,936, forward strand.
AACTCTTAAAAGAAAATATATGAATAACTCTCATCTTCAATTAGGCAGTGGTTAGATATGACACCAATAGTGGACTTTGACAAACGACAAACGAAAAAACAGATAAAATGGACTCCATCAAAATTTAGTGCTTCAGGAAACTCTACCCAATGCTCTGTGCTGACCTAAATGGGAAAGAAATCCAAAAAAGAGGGGATAGATATATGTATACAAATGGCTGGTTCACTTTGCTGTACAGTAGAAACTAATGACACTGTAAAGCAACTGTACTCCAATAAAACCAAATAAATACACAAAGCAGTGGGATAAAATCAGTGCTTCAAAGGACACTAATAAAAAAGTGAAAAGACAACCTGCAAAACAAAGAAGTTATTTTCAAATCATATGTCTGGTAAAGAACTTGTATACAGAATACATAGCAAACTCCTACAGCTCAACAATAATAAAGAATACTGGTGAGAGTCCCTTGGATTTCAAGGAGATCAAACCAGTCAATCCTAAAAGAAATCAGTCCTGACTATTCATTGGAAGGACTGATGTTGAAGCTGAAGCTTTGGTCACCTGATGGGAAGAGCCGACTCATTAGAAAAGACCCTGATGCTGGGAAAGGTTGAAGGCAGGAGGAGAAGGGGACGACAGAGGATGAGATGGTTGGATGGCATCACCGACTCAGTGGACATGAATTTGAGCAAGCTCCGGGAGTTGGTGACGGACAGGGAAGCCTGGCGTGCTGCAGTCCACGGGGTCACAAAGAGTCGGACACAACTGAGTGACTGAATAACAACATTTTAAAATGGGCAAAGGCTGTAAACAGACATTCCTCCAAAGAAGATATACAAATGGCCAATAAAAACATAAATAGATGTTCAAGATCGTTAGTCATCAGAGAAATGCAAATGAAAACCGCAAAAAGATACCGCTGTACACCCACTCAGCTGGCTACATTCAAAAAGGTGAACAACAAGGGTTGCCAAGGGCGTAGAGAAGTTGCAGCCTCATACGCTGGTGACAGGAACGTAAAACGGTGCCGCGGCTGCACAAAAGTCGCAAGGCCTCAAAAAGTTAAGCGTAGGGTTGTCTTACGGCCTAGCAATTCTGACCCTAGTTGTATACCCCAAATAAATTAAAACATCAGTTCAGTTCAGTTCAGTCGCTCAGTCGTGTCCGACTCTTTGCGACCCCATGAATCGCAGCACGCCAGGCCTCCCTGTCCATCACCAACTCCCGGAGTTCACTCAGACTCACATCCATTGAGTCCGTGATGCCATCCAGCCATCTCATCCTCGGTCGTCCCCTTCTCCTCCTGCCCCCAATCCCTCCCAGCATCAGGGTCTTTTCCAATGAGTCAACTCTTCGCATGAGGTGGCCAAAGTACTGGAGCTTCAGTTTTAGCATCATTCCTTCCAAAGAAATCCCAGGGTTGATCTCCTTCAGAATGGACTGGTTGGATCTCCTTGCAGTCCAAGGGACTCTCAAGAGTCTTCTCCAACACCACAGTGCAAAAGCATCAATTCTTCCGCGTTCAGCCTTCTTCACAGTCCAACTCTCACATCCATACATGACCACAGGAAAAACCATAGCCTTGACTAGACGGACCTTAGTCGGCAAAGTAATGTCTCTGCTTTTCAATATACTATCTAGGTTGGTCATAACTTTTCTTCCAAGGAGTAAGTATCTTTTAATTTCATGGCTGCAGTCACCATCTGCAGTGATATCCACACAAAAGTTTATACGTGAATATTCATAAGAGCAATATTCACTAGCCAATAAGTAGAAATAACCCAAAGGTCCCTCAGCTAATAAATATGGTAAACAAATATGGTATGTCCATACAGTGGACTGTTAGTCAGTCATAAAAAGGAATGAAGTACTGATTTGCATACAACATGGATGAACCTTGAAAACAGTTTGCAAAGGAAAGAATCCAGTATGTTGTATGATTCCATTTGTATGAAGTATCCAGAATAGACAAATCCACAGAGACAGAGAGTTAGACAGTGATGGCTGCACAACTCTGTGAACACAGGTACTAAAACCCACTGAAGTGGGATTTCTCTGGTGGTCCAGTGGTTAGGACTCTGCAGTTTCACTGCAGAGGGTGTAGGTTCAATCCTGGTCTGGAAACTAAGATCCTTCAAGCCAGAAAGCATGGCTAAAAAGTTTAAACCTAGTGAATTGTACACTTTAAAAGGATGAATGTTCAGGTATGTAAATTATATCTCAATAAAGAAATAAAGAACCTGGATGGGAGGGGAGTCTGGGGGAGAATGGATACATGTATATGTATGACTGAGCTTCTTTGCTGTCCACCTGAAACTATCACAACACTGTTAATCAGCTATGCTCTGGTATAAAATAAAATTTTCTAAAAATTAAAAGTTAGAAAAAAAATAATTAAGAAAATATTTGGGTTCAACCCAAAAGTTTTCCCAGAAATTTGGGGAAAAGGTTTAAAGAAAAGGCAATTTAGTTTGCCAATGCCCTAAAAAAAGATCAAATTAGCAGTTATCTTTTGAAAGTTTCAATAAAGTCATAAGGCCTTATGGATTTTTGTAAAATTAGAAGTACTTATGTTTTGGATTTGTGTTCTATAGGAACATAAGGATTGGAGTTTTTACATAACTTGATTCTGTGTGTCAAAGCAATGCCTGGTTATTTCAGATGTTTTAAGGGCAGAAAAGCATAGACAAGAGAACTATGGACTTGCCTGTTTTCGTGGCTCAGCCCATCCTCCATAAAAGCCAGGTAGGGGGCGGGAGGTGGGGCTATTGGCTTCTACAAACAAGCCTACCACATGGGAGAGCTTGCATCTGGACCCCCCAGCTCCACTGGGACCCCTCCAGCTCCCGGCTCCTGGACACTAGCACCCAGGCCAGCACATCAATCTGCCTCAGCACACAGGTCTCATGAGAGCACCACCATTTATAAGTCCTCCAGCTGCCCCAACCTGCCCTGGATTCTTAGTGCTCCTAGGAAGGAAAGCACCCATGGCAACCAAACAGGTGCTAAGAAAAGGGGAGAACAGAGCAGAGAAACCCAGCTTCCATCAGATCCACAGTCCTCAAAGGGTGGAGGGCGGAGACGGGGAGATTGGGCCGGACATACACACACTGCTGCATCTAAAACAGGACCTCCCAGGTCCTCCTGTGTGGCACAGGGAGCTCTGTCCAGTGTTACGTGGCGGCTTGGATGGCAGGGGAGTTTGGAGCAGAGTGGGTACATGTATATGTATGGCGGAGTCTCTCGGCTGCTCGTCTGAAACTCTCACAACATTGTTAACTGGCTATACCCCAGTACAAAACAAAAAGCTTTAAAAACCCCACAATCCTCAAACTAAAATTTCCCACCAACCATATGCCAGAATTTCCCTTTAGAGTGCGGAATGAGCGTCTACACTTTCTCTCACTAATCATCCTACTGACTAGTGCAACGTGGCAGCACCCAGAGTCCCCATTAGAAGTCAAGAGGTATGTTATTTCCACTTGAATACTACCTGGATGGAAACATATTGAAAGAAACCAAGAAGGAAAAAAAAGGAAGGCTTCCAAAAGACAGATTCCAGTTCAAACTTTATTTGCATACAAAAATATATTATAATGGAGAAAGCATATTACTGTTTCCAACTATATATAATTATTACAAATATTTTCATAAAAGCATTTTAAATTACAGAGAAGCTATGTTTTAAGAGGAAATACAACATTAGCATGAGTCATCTGCTCTAATATGCTGCAAGCAGGTAAACAAAGTCAGTCTCTAACCTGCCCAGAGATGAGCCCAAAGGTATTTTTAGGACGAGCCTGGTGGTGGGTGAGCAACATCTCTGCCCCCTCCAGCAGCATATTCTATAGCTGATTTCATCAGGTCCTCTGAGCTTTCTGAAACTTCTCCCTTAGGATGGAAGGACCCAGAACTTCGTGTTTCACATGCCTGTCAATAGGAGACAGAGAAGGTGATCCACTCGCAAAAGTTGACAATTCCTATGCTTAACCGTGTGCTTCCCAGGTGGCACTAGTGGGAAAGAACCCGCCTGCCAATGCGGGAGACTAAGAGATACAGGTTCGATTCCTGAGTCGGGAAGGACCCCTGGAGGAGGGTATGGCAACCCATGCCAGTGTTCTTGCCTGGAGAATCCCATGGACAGAGGAGCCTGGCGGGCTACGGTCCATAAGGCCGAAAAGAGTCAGACACCACTGAAGCGACTTAGCCCACATGCTTAACCAGAGCACACCTCTCAGACAGGCATCCAAGCACCAAACTTAATGGCAGGCTTCCCACGTAATGTACGTCTGAAGAACTGGTATGGCTGGGCAGTCTGCTGCAATTTTCATGATGCCAACAAGCATGTTCCACGGCTCTAACACAAATTGTGTTGCAATTACAATCATCTCTGTCAGAACAGACCTTGGTCTTCCTGGAGGATGGTATGGGTAATAAAGTCTTCTAGTAAACAGAAACTGCAGAAGAACTTTCCACCTAATGTTAAGTAGGTCTGTCTGAAACCTTGTTTAAGAACAGAATTCTTTTTAAGTAACCAGTTTTGGGTCTATTTTTTTCAGATCCTATCCAGCCATTTAGTATAGCACAGCATAAAATATGGAAAACTGACTCTTTCATTGTAAAATGGAAGGGGCTAGGATGAAATTCTCCAGGGCTGCTCTGTGACTGAACAAGGCCCCCCAAGGGTAAGTTGTGGAAACTGTCATCCAGGAAACTCCAGCTGACCCTTCTGGCACTTGTGATCCTATTCTTTGGAAACAGAATGTGTGGATTGATTCTCAGGGTCCTTTCTTCCAGGCACCCCCATGGCAATTATGATCTGATACCTTCAGTTCTCAAAAATGTTGGTCAGAGAGAAAGGGGTGCCATTAGTGTAATTGCCAAATGGGAAACGGGGTACCACGTACCTAATCCAGGTCTTTCAGTAGCTGGTGCGGGTCTTTGGTTATAAGGTCTCCCCAGGTCAATTCTCTCTTTGGAAACCCAACCCTCTAGAAGTCAGATCAACCCCCTGGATCTAACTTGTGACGTTTTCTCCGGCCCCTGAGACTGAATCCTCTGGTTTGTCAGTATAATGTTGTTCAGTTGCTAGGTTGTGTCTGACTCTTTGCGACCCCATGGATTGCAGCCCACCAGGCTCCTTTTCCTCCACTCTCTCCCTTCGTTTGCTCAAATTAATGTCCACTGAGTCAGTAATGCTATCTAACTATCTCACTCCCTTCTCCTTTTGCCTTCGATCTTCCCCAGCATCAGGGGCTTTTCCGATGAGTCAGCTCTATTAGTCAGTATAATACTTGGTGGTCAATAAGCTGATTTCTTTTCTGAAAAGCCTGGCAGGCCACCATGCTGGGAAGGCTCCAATCTCACTCTAACTACTACTTTACTCTCCACTTCTCAAACAAAATGCCATTGTTTGCTGGGGGCCAAGTTCTCACTGTTGAAAAGGCAGTCAACTGCAATGCCAGCTTATCCCCAGGATTTCTTTCTGAGCCACTAGGGTCCTGTTTCTGAACCTAAAAACACCTTATGATATTACTTCCTGCTGCAGACAAGCTGGTAAACATTACTGCACTTTATCAGAGGTGCTGGTTGGTTTTGTTTTGTTTTTTAAACTACCAGGCATGTACTCACTTGCTAAGGTTCTGTCAAGATCAGCAATAAAGTCTTCTAGCTCTTTCGTATCTCCAAGTTTGGCTGAAAAACAAGAGTTCAGGTTCAGTTTCTATATTCAAGACAGCTGATGAATCTGACTTTTCCAGAATTATATGACCCCCCATCTCTCTGTCTTCCAAGATTTTATTAAATAGTGTCCTGTACAAACCCTAAGTGGTTGCTCCAGTGTTTACTTACAGGCAACTCAGAAGCTTTTTCTGAAGATTAGCCTAAATGTTTCTTTCTGGGTTTTGTAGTTCATCATCCCCTCATCCCCTACCCATATCCCAGCAGCCTGGAAGAAGTATCTCTCTTCACTACTTTAAAAGCTGGGAGGTGGAGGCTTCCCTGCGGTCCAGTGGTTAATAATCCGCCTCCCACTGCAGGGGACGAGTGGATCCCTGGTCCACAAAGATCTCACGTGCCATGGAGCAACGAAGACTGTGTGCCGCAGCCACTGAGCCGGGCTCTGGAGCCCACGAGCCAGAACTACTGAGCCTGCGTCCCTAGAGCCCCTGCTCCACAACAGGAGAAGCCCCTACAACGAGAAGCCTCAGCACCACGACTGGAGAGTGAGCCCCTGCTCACCACACCGAGAGAAAGCCTGTGCGCTGCAGTGAAGACCCAGCATAGCCAGAAATAAATAAAATCGAGAAGCAAACAAACAAGTTGAAAGGTACAGTGAGACAGGGACAGGGAAGGAAGATTACATGTTTTAACTCTCTGACTGTGTAGGATTTGAGTTAGCAGCCAAAATATTCAGGCAGCAGGGCAGTGTGTGGAATGCACACCCAGAGTCCCTGCTTCTGCTCAACTTCTCCGACGCAGTCTTGTTCACACTATCACTCCAGGGCAATACTTCAGCCCACGTGGTGCCCCCAGGATGGAATTAACTAAACGCTACTGTTCCATGTCAAAAGGGTACAGGGAAGGCAACAGGAGGTTCCTGGGTCTGGGAGGCCTTGAAGGTGCCAACACAGGGTAACAAGGCCCCACCGTGAATTCGTTCCATCTGCATCCTAAGACTTGTCCTTCTTTCTGTGTGTCTTGCTTTCTCCTCTAGAGCTCATCGTTCATGCCTTCTCTGGATGTATGTCTTCAGCCCCTCAGTAGCACATGCTTGAGCTCAGCTGCCCCTGATTCTTTGCGATCCCACGGACTGAGCCCACCAGACTCCTACATCCAAAGGACTTCCCAGGCAAGAATACTGGGGTGGGTTGCCATTTCCTGACCCAGAGAATTTTCCTGACCCAGGGATCAAACCCATATCTCTTGTGTCTCTTGCCTTGGCAGGCGGATTTTTTACCACCGCACCACCTAGGAAGCTGGCTACAAATAACTCACTGTTTTTAGCTTTTAAAGTCAATTTGCCACTAGGGCTTTTTTCTCCCTCTTTAATGTCTACCTTTAGAGGATCAGGTAGCAAATCTGGGCTTGTTTTAAGCCACTTTCTAGACTGTTCTGTCTCTCAATTCAACAGATCCATTACAGACGGAGGGCTGGACAATGGCGGAATTCCCAGAGGCTGCTAGCATCGCTATGTGGGGAGGAGAACTTTAAAAGGTCTCTTTTGAAAAAGGGCGAAATTCTGCCTTCTTGCCTGAGAAAATGATGAAATCTTCATATTTCTTTTTAACTATGTTCCATTTTTATTGCATTCTGCAACTATTTTCAGTGAGTGTAACGTTTCTTAAGGGGGAAAAAAAAAAACTCCTTTTGTTTTCAAAGGGCACTTGACCAATAGAACATTCAGCTCTCTGGCTGGAGACAATTTACTAGCTCCAAAATATAAGAAACTGCTCATGCATCTTTAAAAACTTTTTTGTCTTTAATAGCACAGGCTATTCAGGCAAGCTGAAGCTACTATTTTGAATTATGTTAGATCATTATTCCATAATGATGACCCCATTTAATTGCTAAATTGGTCATCTGAGAGCATTCTTTTAAGAGTTAGTGCAATTAAAAAAAAAAAAGAACCCAACTTTTTGCAAATCCTAACTGCTGAGTTTTACATTCTAGAACCAGCCAGTCTAGGAGAGCACTATCATTTAGCACCAAATTGATAACAACACACAAGAGAAAACAAAGTCTACAGTCTACATGTTTTCTTCCTCCCATGGTTTCTCTACATGGTTTCCTGAAATAAAAAAGTGCAAGTGTTGGTCGCTCAGTCGTGTCCAACTCCTTGTGACCCCATGGCTGCAGCCCGCCAGGCTCCCCTGTCCATGGGATTCTCCAGGCAAGAATTCTGGAGTGGGTAGCCATTCCCTTGTCTAGAGGATCTTCCTGATCCGGGGACTGAAACAGGATCTTCCCGCATTTCCGGTGGATTCTGTAACATCTGAGCCACCCATCCCCTGCCACCCACCAGTTACCCGATTTCACTTTCATGCTGATCAAAATTCTGAGAAATAACAAAATCTACTCCACACTGTACTGCAGGAAGATACTGCTGCTGCTAAGTCACTTCAGTCGTGTCCAACTCTGTGCAACCCCAGGTACGAAGATACCAGTCTTCTCTATTTGTTTTGCACATTTGGGAAAGACTGGTTAGGGGTAAGGCAGAAGAGAGAAGAGGCTGAGGAGTAGAGGGAATAAGGAAGCCAAAAACCTCACATTCCACCTAGTAGACTTACCTTTCCGAGCAGGAGCAGAAGGACAGAGCAGAGCTGGAGTGCTGTCTGTTGGAGAATTCAGCTTTTCATCACTGAAGCTGAAGCTGTTCCTATAAAGCGATTCAGCACCTTTCAGGAAAGAAAACATAACTCATTAGAAATGGTTTATCACTCTCCTGGTCTACTGATAACCAACAGTTTATCTCCAAAGGGAGCAAAGTTATTTAAAAAATTTTTTGACTTCCAGATTATATATTTGTTGTTGTTTAGTTGCTAAGTCATGTCCGACTCTTTGTGATCCCATGGACTGCAGCATGCCAGGCTTTCCTGTCCCTTGCTATCTCCCAAAGTTTGCCCAAGTTCATGCCCATTTTATATTTATGCTCCCAAATTTGAGACAGAAGAGTATGCCTGTGTATGTGTGAGTGTGTCTCCAATCAGGCACACCAAAGGCCTTTGCTTCCCTAAAAAAAGAAGGGTCAACAGGACCATCATGACCAGCCCAGCCTCCTTTGCAACACACAGGTGCCCACTGCCCAGGTGTCTGACAGCTAAGCCAATGCGTGGCCAATGGAGGCCGGGGAGGTGGCTTGGGATGTGAGACATAAGGAACCATCTTTCCTGAAAAATGTCCCTTCAGCCCTCTGAACCCCCTAAAATACAAAGTTAAGGTTGGATCCCACTACTTAATAATCCTCCCTGACTGCTCATGAGAGAATCTTTGTTGTGGTCTTTCCTGAGCTCCTGTATTCTGGGGATAAGCTAGAGGGTCAAAGACAAAGATTTCTTCTCCTGGAGGTTGTGGATTACAAACACACTGGGTGACTGGGTAGCTCCATTGTCCTGTTCCTGAAAACAAGAGCGAGGCAAGGTCCCAGAAGCAAGGCTGGGCTGAACATCTAGGAAATCATCTCAGCTACCAAGTATTTGGGAACCCTGGAACAAGACATTGTCTCTGGGCCCTTGCTTGTATGTGTGCGCTTGATCACTCAGTCGAGTCCAACTCTTTGCAACCCCGGGGGCTGTAGCCTGCCAGGCTCCTCTGTTCATGGGATTCTTCGGGCAAGAATACTGGAGTGGGTTGCCATTTCCTTTTGGGGGTGGGGGTGGGGTGGGGTGGGTTTGCTTACAGAATGGACTTGAAGGATGACTCAGTCCATCTTGCCATCATACAGATGGGCCTTTGCTTACCCATCTGTAAAATGGGGAGGGGGACTGAATGATCCTTAAAGTCCCTTCCAGCTCTGAAGTTCTGAGTCCTATTTCTGAGCCCTGCCAAGGGAGAGGAAACCAACCCCAACCAGCCCAGTCCTTTGGTGGTGACACAGAAAGGGCGCTGCTGGCTGAGCTATACCAACCCAAAGACTCAGAGGCAGAGCCGGCGGTGGAAGCAGGATGTGGCCTCTGAGGTCACAGAGGAACAGCCTTCCTGGTTAAAACAAAACACAAAGCCTGGCACGGGGGTAGCACAGATGCGCTCTGGGAAGGCTGCTCAGGTGCAAGAGGGCAGCTGAACTACAATGGCCGAGCCAGGCTCCCTGTCCTCCTCGGGGTGCACCCGGTTTCATCCAATTGCCTCCAGCTCAGGAGGAGGCAAAACCATCTTTCTTTGCTCCTCTTAACTCAAAAGAAGAGGACTCAGTGACAAAAGAGAAAACCAGAATAAAAGAGGGCTTTCAGAAACAGAGGGTTCTGGCCCCAAGAGAATTCCTCTTCATCCCTAAAGACCACACCTCACAGGTCCCCCACGGCCCCAAGGAGGTGGTCCCAGGCCGTCTTGTCTTCCTGGCCGACACACCCATCGCGTTCAGTTTTCCAAACACATACAACTCTCACAGCTGATTCTTCCTTCTTAGGTCCAGTCCGGGCCACCTAAAAGGACCACAGTCCTTTTTCAGGGCTTTGATGATGAATACCTACTGAGATCTGACACTCTGAATGTTAGGCTTACATTTCCCCAAAATGTATTTCCCAGAATAGCGGTCCTTTGAGAAGAACTGCATGGTCCCTGGCCCCTGAGACACACCGAGCCCCTTGGAGGGTCCTCTGATGAAACTCCGACGTGCCTGAGATGTCTTGCAATAAACAAGCCGGCTTAGCCCTATTTGGTGGTTTCACTTGCCCACGGGACACTGTTTTGGTGGCACCTCTGTTATTATCTCCCGGGACACTTGCACTTGGTGAACTCAAAGTGGGAAGCCCTCGCTGGCTTGTCAGCTGAGCCCACTCTGGAGCGATGCGGGTTTTCTCAAGGGAAGGCCTTTTTCCCCGACACACTGAGAGCGGTCGTGCTCACTGCAGACCCACAACGTCGTGTCACCGCCTGTCACCTCGTTAAGAGGCAAGGGAATCGCCACAAATAGAACCCGAGAGACTTGTGGGGAAAAGGCAAAGTAAGCCCGAGGGGCAGGAAAACCACAGGGAGCCCAAGGGAGGCAGGCCTCGAGCCCGGACCCGGGAGCCAGGAGGAAGATGAGCCGGCCTCTGCCACAGTACCTTCGGCTCCAAAGGGCCCCGAGAGCATCGCCCCATGCCCGGGCCCGCGGGCGGCAGCCCGGCCTCCACCCCTCGGGGGCGGTGGGCCACGACACCATCACCACCCTGCCTCCGCGCCCCCTCCTGCACCCGGGCCCTGGCCCTGGGCCTCACTTCTGTCCTGACCCCACTCCCCAGAAACTTTACATCAACATATACTTACCCCTGGGGGTGGGGAAACACACACACACACACACAATTTGTTTGCTTCACACACCAAGTAGACTAAGTGCCATTGAGTTTGGGAGAAAGTAATGAACTAGACGTGGAGATGGTCCCTGCAAAATGGTAGGAACAGGAATCCGGTGAGGATTCCTGACTCCTCAGGTAGCTCGGTTGCTTTAGGGGACCCTGCAGAGTCACATTGTATCAGGGCATCACCAGGCTCACCGCTCACCCTTTAGAGCCTGGGGCTTAAATTCCTTTTTGATCTAAGAGTGGCCTCTTACTGATAATGAGCTCAGGCTACTCTCACAATGAGACAGAGGGGCAAAAAGAAATCCTAGTTGCTGTCCCCCTAGAGCTGTGTGGCACTGAGGCCGTGTGACCCTGTGTGAGTCACTTCGTCTCAGAGCTTCAGTTTCTTTTCTTAAGAAAGGGGGATAAGAAACCCAGGCGCTCCGTGTGCTGCCTATGGTTTTCAGGCTTTATTTTTTTTCAACAAACTGGAGAAAGTCATGCTCAGAAGAAAGGTCACCACAGGGAATAATAAGACTCCAGATTCTGGGGCCAAGCTTCTTCCTCTTCTTTAGACAGTAGCAAAATTTTAAGAAAAAAATTATCTTCAGAGGCAGTCTAGAACAAACCTCCCAAGAACAATCCCACCAACACAGAAGTAATCCAACCTCTCTCAACCCTTTATCCAATACAGTTTCATTCCACAGTGAATAAGATTGCACACTAGGTGTAAATTAAAAGGGAAGCAAAGCTTGCCTTCCTGTTCTTTTCAGTCCCCTAGAACTCAATTTCTTGCAAAATATCAGCCAGTTGGTCTGACAAGTGACAGCAATGTGTTGCTGGCTGATAGCATAGTAATGTATTGTTGCCGCCCAGCATCAGTCGCTGCCATTCATAAGGGCTAAAGGGACATATAGCAGGGATGATCTGGGGACCCCTGGCAGGTGGCAAGACCAGATATTGCAGGGCCTTACAACATGTACCGCCATCAGCTCTGCAGTCCCATCAGAAATGTCCTTGGCAAGTCAACCTGGCACGCTGAAGCCAGGAACCTCAAATTCAGGGAGCAAGTTTGCTAAGACATCATCAAAAGAAATGTGAGCATATTAAATATTTGAACGTCTTAACCATAGGAGCGCCCACAAAGCTTGGAAAACTTGGCTACAAACACAAAGACTTGTTTAAAAGGTAGACGTGTTGTTTTCGTTTGGAGGGTGGGGAGAAAGGTAATTTGGGGGTTGGCACCAGCGTGTGTTACTCCAGAGGGAAGGAAAACCACAGACAGTAACCGTGGCCCGGAGCTCCTGTAAATATAGAACAATCCCACATGTTTCAGGCAAGCAAACCATAGTAATTAACTGAGAAAAAGAAAGCCTTGGGCCTGTTTCCCTTTCGCCACAGGGAATGGTTTGTGCAGGGTGGGGGAGGGGGTCAGCTCTCCCACTCAACATCTAAATTCCAACAGCTACACTGATAGCATAAGAAACCGTTTCTCAATCTCACCACTATTGTTCCAGCTTCTCTTCTGGGGCCGCTCGGTCCCTCTGTATGCCTCCAGGTGTCCACCAGTGACGGGGCTTCCCTGGTGGCTCAGCGGTAAAGATTGTGCTTCAATGCAGGAGCCACTGGAGACCCAGGTTCCGATCCCTGGGTCGGGAAGATCCCCTGGAGGAGGGCACGGAAACTCACTCCAGTACTCTTGTCTAGAAAATTCCACAGAGGAGCCTGGCGAGCCACAGTCCATAAGGTCACAAAGAGTCAGACACGACTCAGCACATACACACCTACACGTCCACCAGTGACACTTGTTCACACCAGGACACCCTGAGGGCTCCGAACCCCTCATTCGCTCTCGGCTTGAACAAGTTCAAGTTCTGGCCTCAAGGGCTCTTACGTCAGATCAGCTAGTAGGCTACCTGTCACATGCGCCCCCCAGGCCCTCTCTCCCAGGGCCAAGCTAGAACAGTCAAGGCAAAGAGATACAGACAATCCAGGTCTTGCACAGCTGCTGCTGCTGCTGCTAAGTCACTTCAGTCGTGTCTGACTCTGTGCGACCCCATAGATGGCAGCCCACCAGGCTCCCCCGTCCCTGGGATTCTCCAGGCAAGAACACTGGAGTGGGTTGCCATTTCCTTCTCCGACGCATGAGAGTGAAAAGTGAAAGTGACGTCGCTCAGTCGTGTCCGACTCTTAGGGACCCCATGGACTGCAGCCTACCACACTCCTCCGCCTATGGGATTTTCCAGGCAAGAGTCCTGCAGTGGGGTGCCATTGCCTTCTCCGTTGCACAAGCTAGAGAAGCCAATTCCTCATTCCCTCCAAAGGCCCAACAGAATCATAAAAGCCCCAGCATGCAGAGTAGACCTTGGACCTTTTCTGTTAAGAAGCAAAAAACTTCCCCCTCAAAGGAAAAAGGAACCTCCAATCCATCAAAGATGAGTTCACATCACCTTTTAAAGTGCCAGTTAATATTAGAAACTTCCTGTAAAATCAATCCGTGGAATCATAAATTAACACCTTGGTTAAAATTTAGTATATGATGAGTTAAAATGTTATTGAACACATTTAAGAAGTCATGATGTACACACACAGTGCTGAAAATACTGAAAGAACCACAGGGTTTTCAAGCTAAGTCAAACCAAAGATGTTCACCATGCCTGCAGCATGTCTGAGGATCAGGCTTGAACCTCACCTCCCTGGCTTCTAACCAAGCTGCCTTCCACTGCTAAAGCTGAAACCGCTCTCACGAAAGTGCCTGGTGTTATCTGTTGGAACCAAAATCTAGAAGAAAAGAACAATTCTCATCAACCCCGATTTGAATCACCCCTAACGTGAAGTTGTCTTGCCCCTGCTATGTTGGTCCTCTTCAAGTCTTAGGAGGATTCCCTGTAAGTAGAAACAGGAAGACATATTTCCTTATTAAACATCCGCTCTTCTCTCCAGTGGAAATAACTTGCTTCTCTGGTTAAAAGAAGGAATGTCTAGTTTTTCTCCTTTGGATGCTAGTAACCAATCTTTTTTTTAATTGAAGTGTAGTTGATTTACAATATTGTATTAGTTTCAAGTGTGCAGCAAAATGATTCAGATACACATATATACTTTTTTTTATTCTTTTCCATTATAGGTTACTACAAGATATGGAATATAGTTTCCTGTGCAATACAATAAATCCTGCTGTTTCTCCGTTTCATAACAGTAGTATGTATCTGTTAATCTCACACTCCTAATTTGTCCTTCTCCCTGCTTCCCCCGCCCTCAGTTACCGTAAGTTTGTTTCCTACGTCCGTAAGAGTCTGTTTCTGTTTTGTAAATAAGTTCATTGGTACTATACTTTTAGATCCCACATATAAGTAATATCATATAACATTTGTCTTTCCCTCTAAATTTTTTTAAGAGAAAAAGAAAGGTGCTTCAAAAAAGCAGGAATGCAGTGGGTGCATCTTCAGAGTGATGGAGTTGTAAAACGCAGAGCGAAAAACCAAAGTCCCAAAGGTTCAGAGCTTCGTGGGAGCTTCATTCATAACATGGTCATGCAAGACATTGGCCCAAATGTATCTGGCCTGTGTGACACACCATGGCATGTGCATTTTATTGTTCTCTTAAAAACATCAAACAGGGCAAATATTTTCTTTCTAATTCTGAGCTTATGGATGTTCTAGTGAGTTGAAGTCACTCAGTCATGTCGAGTCTTAGTCCATGGAACTCTCCAGGCCAGAATTCTGGAGTGGGTAAGCCTTTCCCTTCTCCAGGGGAGCTTCCCAACCCAGGGATCAAACCCAGGTCTCCCACAATGCAGGCAGATTCTTTACCAGCTGAGCCACAAGGGAAGCCCAAGAAGACTGCAGTGGGTGGCTAACAGCATCATTAAATAGAATCCTTTCCATTTCACAGCTAGAGAGACTGAGGCCCACTCCTCATGCAGGGCCCCAGCAAAGCTCAGCCTGGGCTCCACGGACCCAGTGAAGGGGCCACAGCCTTGAAGAGACACCTTCAAACACAACCATGATGGACAAACAGGCATGTGATCCCTGTCCAAGTCTATCCAGGAGGACCTGGTTTCCATACCAGCCAACCATCCACGGTGACAGAGCAAAACTTTAGAGACAGTCCAAGTGGTTCCACTATTTAATCAGAAAAAAAGGAGACAACAGCGCCTGCACTGTTGGACTGTGGTAGGGAACGTGGGAGATAGCACATTTAAGGCAAAGCAAAGAGCTTGCTAATGGTGGACTAATAGATAATAACAGTAATCACAGAAAAGCCTTGGCAAAAGAGAGCTGCTCTTATTTTTATCATCCTAGGGGGTCTCCTTTTTGCTGGGGAGACCCTACATTTCAGTAGGATCCACCTCTCTCAAATACTCTTCCACAGAAAAGCACTGAACAGATAAATGAGTATAACAAATGTCTGTGATCCACTCTTGGCGGGAATTAAGACACGTATTATGCATCCTTAAGAAATGAGTATTTAGATACACACCGTTTCTGCCAAGACTATTTCTAACCAGCCTCATAAGGGCCAAACTACACATTTATAGGAAAGACTAATGTCATCCAAGCCTTCTTCATACCGCCCCGTTTACTTCTCTAACCACCAAACCAAGGGTTAGTTTAACAGTTAACAACAAAGGCAAAAAACAAAGTCCACACACCCTAAGAAAAACTACAGACCATTCCAACAACCTCCTCAGAAGCTGTTAAGAATGTGTTTCGAGTGCCTTTTCTTTGAGGCCCCCCGAAAACGGATCCCAGATCTGAAATCCTACCCAGAGGGAGTTGCAATCACCCATGAATGAGTGAGCTCAGGCCCTACTCTAGCCAAGTGCAGCTGTGGTTTAGAATGGAGCTGTTCTTTGCAAGAGAGCAGCCCTGAACACACTGTGCCAGCTTTCTTTCCCACGGGGGAGAGAATTTGTACTTGATGAATGTGCCCCTGTAGAAGGAGACACATTTAAGTCTGGCTACATATATTGAGACAAATTTCAAAATTTTTTCGACTTCCCTTTGAAATTGAAAATAAGCGGTCTGGTCATTAGCAACAAAGTCCAAACATACAGAATGGAAAATTAACAGCAGATGATTCCATTCCCTTTCACCTCAAAAGCTGCAATTAGATCTAACCCTTGGGCAGGGCTGCCAAGGCAAGTCAAGTGGGAACTCTTAAGTTTCTGACTCCGAGCCGGAACTGGATGGACAGCCTGAAAAGGAGGACAGCTCATGTGTAAGTCCAAGACTGTATCTTTGCCCTGTAACAAGGAGACGCTTCAGATCGCGAAAGAAGGGAAACAAGGAAAGCTTATTGTTTTTACTTCCAAAGTCAAGGGCAGCAAAGGGAGTGACATTTAGGCAGGTAACCCATGTAGGGAATGAAGCCTCAAGAATTATCCAGAAGTGCTCAAAATTCACTTTGAAAAAGAGTAAGTCATCCGGGTTGGGAAAAACGACAGTCACAGAAGATTGAAAAGTCACCCAATTTGCTGTTTGACACCTGAACAAGTATTCATAATCCTTAGAGGACATTTGCAGTCCTGGAAAAAGTGGCCTTTCTTTTTAACAAGGTGACTTAGGGCAGCCAGACCCTGGGGGTGGTCTCCACCATGAGAAAGCAAGCAGGAAGCAGCTCTGGGTCCATCTGCTCCCTACCGGCACCACCCCCCGCCCCCGCCCCGGCCGTCTCCCACCCTCTCGCCCTCTTCCTCCCCACCCCCAGCCCCAGACTGGG
>SJXQ01006149.1:371687-389623 GCA_006408695.1 Aepyceros melampus
ATAGCCGCGGGCGGGGGCGGGCCGGGGCGGGGCCGCGGGAGCCGGGCCGCCGGGTCTGTCCCCGCCGCCGCGCCTCGGACGCCTGCGTCCCCACCCCGGGCACCGGGCACCGCCCTCGCCACGCGCGCGCCGGGGAACCGCGGTGACGCCCAGTCGCCCGAGCCCGGGTTACAGCCCCAAATATTTACCCGCCACTTCCCCCGCGCGCCCTGACGACGGGCCCCCACGGACGCGGCTTTGGCGACGCCACCAGAATCCCCAAGCGTTTGCGGCTGTGCCTCCCTGCCGGTGCCCTTAAGCTCCTCCAGCCTCCGCTTCCTCATCTGTGAAAGGGAAATGCCTAGCCCCTCCGGCTTTGTTGCGAAGAATAAAGCAGCCAGGAGCCGTGGGAGACCCTGACCCACATGGGAGCCGCAGGGGTCCCTCCCGCGCGCTCCCTCGCCATTGCTCCCAAGGCCCGTGAGGACTTCGGGTGCACGGAGTGCTGAGGGCAAGGGGGACAGAAGCTGGTAGACTCCACGGTTTTACAGTTGTTCCCATCCTGGCACCCGGGGCCTGACTACGGTCCTGGGTCTTCGTGGTAGGACTTTGTTCAGGGAAGAAATTACTACGTGGATGCAGAGCCAAGCCGACGCCTCTCAGGGTCCACGCTAAGCCACCCAGACCAGCCGCCTGGCAGAGGACCAGTCCTGACCCTGAATGACCTGCACGGTGCGCTGCCCCACGGCGGTAGCTACTTGGCACAGGTGGCTTCTTACATGTAAAGCAACTGAGTGTGTTAGTTGCTCAGTTGTGTCTGACTCTTTGAGACCCCCATGGACAGTAGCCCGCCAGGGTCCTTTGTCCATGGGATTCTCCAGGCAAGAATACTGGGGTGGGTGGCTATGCCCTCTTCCAGGGGATCTTCGGCATTCAGGGATCGAACCCAGGGCTCCTGCCATGTCTTCTGCATTGCAGGCAGATTGTTTATTGCTGAGCCAACCAGGAAAGCCCACAGGTAACTAAAATAGAATAGGACACCTTCAGGTGCTTAAGAGCCATCCTCACTCAAAGTCCTATTGGATGGTGCTGCCAGGGTGTCTGCCAGCAAACCAGCCTCGGAGGGAAGGGAGGTGTCTTACTCCAATTGTCAAAGGCCTCCTTGGGCAGGTCTTGGCATGCACCCTTTTCAGGCCCACAGCAGCCCTGAGAGGTAGAATTACTGCTTCTGTTTACACGTGAGGAAACTGAGGCACAGCAGCTTAAGTAGCATGCTAGTTACCTAGTGATGGAAAGGCAGGTCTGTCTGGTTTCAGAGCTGCTCAGGGCTTCTAGCAAAGTAGAGAATGGAGCAAACAGGAGGAAGAGGCTCCAGTTAAGGGTGCAGTTAACACAGGTTCTTGATGCAACAAGGCAAAGCATACACATCGTTTTTCTTCCTTTTGCCACTTTCATTACTTTTAAAAAATCTCTTTCCCTCTCTTATACTCTTTGACTTGCTGTGGTACCCACGGGGGGATGCCCTGGGATAAAGGAGCAGTCGCCCACCTGGTAGCTGAGGCAAAGAGGGCTGCCTTACAAATGCAGTAGCCCGCTCTTTCTTTGGCCTGGCTGGGAAGCAGGGCAGTGGACATCCCAGCCCAGTTCTTGCACTACAGCTTGGAGGTCAGGTCCTCTCAGTTAAAGAAACAGTTAAGCTAATCTTCAAAGAACCTTGTTGTTATTCAGTCACTCAGTCATGTCCACTCTGTGACCCCACGGACTGCAGCACACCAGGCTTCCCTGTCCTTTGCTATCTCCCGGAGCTTACTCAAACTCATGTCCCTTGAGTCGGTGATGCCATCCAACCATCTCATCCTCTGTCGTCCCCTTCTCCTCCTGCCATCAATCTTTCCCAGCATCAGGGTCTTTTCCAATGAGTTGGCTCTTCACATCAGGTGGCTAAAGTACTGGAGCTTCAGCATCAGTCCTTCCAATCAATATTCAGGGTTGATTTCCTTTAGGATTGACTGGTTTGATTTCCTTGCAGTCCAAGAGCCTACAGAACACTTTTTAGTGGCTATGCAATTTGCTAAGACAAGGACAATGAGGACCACCTTACCTCTACCAGGAGAAGTTGGTTGGCTGGTTGGTATCTTCTGCACCCTACTGTAAGGGAACTCCCTCGCCCAAGCTCTGGGGAGATGGATGGGCAAGGGTCTCAACTCAAAGTGTCACCTCCTCTAGGATGGGGTCACTTCCATTCTGGAGAACTACTGCTCCCTCTCTCTCCTAATTATAAATATAATCGTACTGTGTACCCACCACTGAAAACGAACACATGTTAACGTTCTGTCATTCTTGCTTCAGATTTTTTGAGGTGTAACTTGCATACAATGAAGTATGCAAATCTTGAGTGCACAGTTTGGTAAATTCCTGCCCATACGTGTGCTCAGTCCATGCTCGGTCCCTCAGTCGTGTCTGACTCTTTGCGATCCCATGGACTGTAGCCCACCAGGCTCCTCTGTCGGTGGGGTTTTCCAGGCATGAATACTGGAGTGCCATTTCCTTCCAATACTTGCCATTTCCTTCTCCAGGGGATCTTCCCGACCCAGGGATCAAACCTGTGTCTCCTGCATTGGCAGGTGGATTCTTTCCCACTAGCGCCACCTGGCAAGCCCAAGAATACTGGAGTGGGTAGCCTTTCCCTTCTCCAGGGGATCTTCCCAACCCAGGGATCAAACCTGTGTCTCCTGCATTGGCAGGTGGATTCTTTCCCACTAGCGCCACCTGGCAAGCCCAAGAATACTGGAGTGGGTAGCCTTTCCCTTCTCCAGGGGATCTTCCCAACCCAGGGATCAAACCTGTGTCTCCTGCATTGGCAGGTGGATTCTTTCCCACTAGCGCCACCTGGCAAGCCCAAGAATACTGGAGTGGGTAGCCTTTCCCTTCTCCAGGGGATCTTCCCAACCCAGGGATCGAACCTATGTCTCCTGCATTGGCAGGTAGATTCTTTCCCACTAGCGCCACCTGGCAAGCCCAAGAATACTGGAGTGGGTAGCCTTTCCCTTCTCCAGGGGATCTTCCCACCTCAGGGATCGAACCTAGTCTCCTGCATTGCAGGCAGATTCTTCACCATCTGAGCCACCAGGGAACCTATATATACACCTGTGTAATTACTAAACAGATCAAGAGACAGTAGTTTGTCATCATCCCAGAAGGGTCTCTATGCCATTTTCCAGTCAATAGCACCTCAAAAGTAACTCCTATTCAGGACAGTAACTCCTCTTCTGAATTCTGCCAGCAGGAATGACTTTTGCCAACTAAAATCACACTGTATGCATTGTTTTATATCTGACTTCTTTTGTTTACCATTATGACTTGTGAGATGCATCCATGTTGTTGCAGTATGAACCCATCCTCCTGTTGGTGGAGATGTGAGTTGTTATGTTGTTGTTGTTGCTACTATAATGTAATGTAACAACAAGTATTCTTGCACCTGTCTACTGGTATACAAAATCATTGTCTATAGGATATATATCTGGAAATGGAATAACCAAAATGGCTTGAGGATCTCTAGTCACTGGCTAGTATAAATAAGCTGCTATGTACAGCTGCCCATAAACACTCAATTCTCTTGGGCTGATACCTAGGAGGGAATTTCAGAATCACATGATAGGTGTATGTTTTGCTTTTGAAGATACTGCCAAAGAGTCTTCTGAAGTAGTTGAACGAACTATCAGCAATGTAGAAGAATTCCAGTTGTTCCATATTTGGGTTAATACATGATACTTATTCATTTTAGCCATAGCAGTAACTGTGTACTAGAATCTTACTGTGGGTTCTTTTTTCTTCTTCCTGTGACTTTAATTCATATTTCCCTAGTAAGTAAATTAACCACCTTTTCATATGCTTCAAACATTTCTTGGCAAGAGAAGTAGAACAATACAGATACAGATGAAAACTCCTTTTCTGTCCTTCCAAGTCCCATCCTCTCCCTCCCAGACATCAACATGACCATGAATTTGGGAAGTACCCTCTCAGTCCACGTTTGTGCAACTAAATCATATTTACACTAAAAAAAAAAAAGTATTGCTTTGTGTGGTTTTTAAATTTACATAACTAATGCTAACATGCTTCGTTTTCATTCAACAGTTTTTACATAAGTTGATACACACAGATCTAGTTTATGCATTAAGTCTGCCAAGTAGAATTCTACTGGATGACTACAGAACAGTATGTTTATCCACTCTCAAGTTGATGGACACTTAGGGTTGTTTCCAGTCTTTCTCTGTCACTAACAGCACTTAGCTAAGCTGCCCTTACCTGCCTCTTAGTGTAAGCATGCGAGTCCCCTTCTGTGTTCACTGTGAACCCTTTCCTAGAACCATACAGAAGGCAGAAGTTAAACCCTATCTCCCTTGAGCCTTCTGGCCAGGTTTCGTTTTCTATTCCAGGGCCCCTGTGGTCCTCAGTTACCTGACCTTAGTGATGAAGACAGTAAGTGACCACATTGTTCAGGTGTGACCTTGTCTCTCACTGAGGAGGGCTGGAGAGCCTCGTCTTTCATGAGCCCTGAACCTAAATTAGCTATAAAATCTTCACACTATGAGGGCTTCCCTGGTGGCTCAGATGGTAAAGAATCCGCCTGCAGTGCAGGAGACCTGGGTTCAGTCCCTGGGTTGGGAAGATCCCCTGGAGGAGGCTACGGCAACTCACTCCAGTATTCTTGCCTGGAGAATCTCCATGTACAGAGAAGCCTGGTGGGCTACAGTCCACGGGGTTGCAAAGAGTTGGACATGACTGAGCGACTAAGCATGGCAACACACTCACTTTACACTATAGTTTACATATGTGTCAAGTTCCAGAGGTCATTCGGTCACACAGGTCTGCTTTGAGACTTGAGGTAGCTTATAATTCTGAAACAGGAAATCACAACTTCTTACATTTTTAAAGACCAGTTCTCTATCTTAATTGGCATCTCTTCCCCTTGCAAACTGGTAACCACTTTCTCCTGAACGTTTTTCCTGCATATCTGTCTGACCACCTCTGCATTTCGTCTCAGAACCATTTCATCTCTACTGCAGAATTAAAGTCTGAATCCCCTACAACTCTTTCTTCTCACCTATACTCTGGCTGGGCCATCTCATCCCTATGAAGATTGTAACTAACATTTATAAGTTTTCAAATTTTTATCTCCAGGCAAGAATTTTTTTCTCCTTAAATCTCTTAAATCCAATCACCAAAAGACTCCTAGCATTCCTTTAGGGGCTTCCCTTGTAGCTCACTCGGGAAAGAATCTGCCTGTAGTGCAGGAGACCCGGGTTCGATCCCTGGGTTGGGAAGATCCCCTGGAGAAGGAAACGGCACCCCACTCCAGTATCCTTGCCTGGAGAATCTCATGGACAGAGGAGCCTGGTGGGCTGCAGTCCGTGGGGTCGCAAAGAGTCAGATGTTATATTGAAGAAACTTTTGTTTCCTAATGTCGGTTCTCCCCTTCAGACCCATGAATTCCTGAAATAAAGACTGTATTTCTCAACCGCCCTTGCAGTTGTGAGTGGTCATGTGACTTAATTCTGGCCCACAGGTTCTGAGCAGATATTCTATGCAAATCTTTGAGATGTAGCCTCAAGGGAAGAGGACAGGCACCTTTGTCCTTGCTGCTCCCTGATGGATGGAAGACAGACTTGTGAAGCTGGATTTCACATCATGAGCAGGTGGAAGCCCTATATTGAGGATGGTGGTGAAAGGATAGAAGAATTCCAGAGCCTTATTTCCTGCCACCCCCATACCAACCAAATCCAGGAATACCAACACCTACGTGAGAGAAAAACAAAATACAGTGTCCGTCTGTGTAAGCCACTGCTGACCCTTATAGCTGAACTTCATCCTAACACCTAATACTTCACACAAATCTCACCAGGAGCCCTTCATCTCTGGAAGAGTAAGAGATAGGCATTTCCTTATTGCTTAACCAGGTGTGGATTGTGTTTCATTGACTATATTAGTTTTCTAGGGCTGCCATAACAAAATACCACAGACTGGGTGGTTACAACAGAAGAATTATAGTATCTCACAGTTCTGGAAGCCCGGAGTGCAAAACCAAGGGGTCAGCAGGGTTGGTTCCTTCTGAAGGCTGTGAGTGAGTCAGTTCCACGCCTCTCCCTGAGCTTCGGGGGTTCCTGGTCGGCAGATGCATCCCTCTGATCTCTGACTCCGTCTTCACCTGGCCTTTCCCCTGTGTGTCTTTGTGTCTCTTCTCATCTTCTTAAGGACACAGTCATATTAGATTCGGGTTCACCTAGTTCAGTATGTGTGTGTGTGTGCTCAGTTGTGTAGCAGCTGCAGTCCCTCATGAACTATAGCCCAGCGGGTTCCTCCGTCCATGGGATTTTCCAGGCAAGAATACTGGAGCCGGGTGCCATTTCTTACTCCAGGGAATCTTCCCAACCCAGGGATCCAACCCACGTCTCTTGTGTCTCCTGCGTTGGCAGGAAGATTCTTTAACACTTATGCTACCTGGGAAGCTCCATACTACCTTGACTTACCTTGATTACATCTATAAAAAGCCTATTTCCAAACAAGTCCCATTCACAGGTATGAGGGGTCAGGACTTCAAAATATCGTTGGGGGCTAGCAGGGGATTAAATTCAACTCACAACAGTGATATAAGTAAAGAATTGACCTATAGTAGTGAAAATCATCTTAAAGAAGAAATTAAAGTTATACTATCTGATTTTTAAGACTTCCTTTAAAGTTACAGTTATTAAAATTGTATTATTGGCCAAGGATTGCCAATACCAGAAAAAAGTTCAGAAATAAATGTACACATATTTGGTTAATTGATTTATGAGAAAGGTGTCAATGCAATTCAACAAGGAAATAAAAATCTTTTCAACAAGTCATGCTGGAATAACTAGATATCTGTACAGAAGAAAAATGAACAATAAAACTTACTGTATACTCTATATAAAAATTAACTTGAGAAAGATCATAGACCTAAACATAAAAGCTACATCTACAGAGCTTCTAGAAGAAAACATAAGCATGTATACTCAAGGCTTGGATATAGGGAAAGATTTTTAAATGGTATATAAAAGGCACTAATCATTTTTTAATTGAGAAATCAGACCATCAGAATTTTAAAATTTTGTTCATTAGATACCATTACAAAAAAGAAAAAGGCAAGCCACAGATGAAAGAAAATATTGCAATTTATACATCTCACAGGATTTGCTTTTAGAAGCAAATAGGAAGACCATCTATTAATACAAACTAAGAAGAAGAAGATAAGCAACCTAGGGGAACAAAACATGGACAAAATATTTGAACACACATCTCACAAAAAAAGGTATAGGAATGACTAATAAACACATGAAAAGTCAAACATGGAATTACCCTGTGATCTAGCAATTCTCATACATTTTTGTCCAAGGAAAAAATATATGTAGGAATGAATTTTTATTCATAATAACCAAACACTGGTGACAGCCCAAATGTGCATCGACAGAATAGACACACAACTGTGTATGTCTACCAGAATACAGCTCAGTAAAGAAGAAACAAACTACTGAGAGACTCGACAACATGCACAAAGCTTAGGGATATGGTGCTCGCCAAAAGATGCTGCAGCGGGTGGAATATCAGCCCCTCGAAGACATCCAGCTCTAAGCCCCTCGACCACATGGCAGAAGAGAAGGTTGCTAATGGGGGGAGGCTGTGCTTGTGTGAGGGTAGGAGGTAACTAGAAAGTTTCTGTACTTCCGCACATTTTGTTGCGAACCTAAATCATTCTTCATAACAAAGTCTATTTTAAAAAAACAAAACAGTAAATGAAGTCATGGCATAAAAACAAGGGATCTTTCAAAGAAAACTACCTACCTCCATGTGATTTTTTTCAGTTATCTCAGGATAATCAACATACAATAAACTGCACAAGCTTTGAGTGAACAATCTGATAAGTCTGGGCTTTTGTTCGCTAGGTGGGGAATGTAGCCACCACCCCCAGAGTTTTCTCCTGCCCCGTTATCATCCCCTCCAGCCTCATTCCCAGGCAACTGATCTGCTTTCTGTCACTCTAGTTTCCATTGTCTAGAATTTTAAATACACAGAATCATACAGTGTGTACCCTCCTTCTGTAGTTATTTTGAGCCTTTTCCATGTTGCAGTGTGTATCACTCACTCATTTTTTGTTGCTAAATAATATTCCACTGTATGGTATACCACAGTTTATCTCTTCACCAGTTGATGGAGATTTTGGTTGTTTCTAGTTTTGAGTATTATAAACAAAGCTGGTACACAAGTATGGGCAGATGGTTTTGTTTCTCTTAGAAATACCTCAGAGTAAAAAGACTGGATCATAAGGTAGGTATGCATTTAACTTTTAACTACTAAAGGAAAAAAAGCACTTTAATATGATTTTAAACCAAGACAACACACAGTGAGTCTCGGGCAGTCTCAAGACAGGACTTTCCCTAGTGCCAGATTCTGTGGCTTTCTGCTGCCACCATCTGGGGAGCAAAAAGAGGAGACAGCTGTTCTCAGAAGTTCACTCCCGGGACCAAGATTTGTCCTGCTTTCTCTGATCTCTCCAGCTATGTTGCCCCCATCCACATACCCACAGCCCACTACTCATTCATAAGCCATTTGCCTAACTTGATTGTGCTCATGCATGCTTAGTTGTCCTGTCCAACTCTGCGACCTCATGGACTATAGCCATGGGGTTGCAAAGAGTCTGTCCGTGGGATGTCCAAGGCAAGAACACTGAAATGGGTTGTCATTTCCTCTTCCAGGGGGTATCTTCCCAACCCAGGAGTTGAACCACGTGTCCTGCATGTCCTGCGTTCGCAGGTGGATTCTTTACCACTGTGCCACCTGCAAAGCCCCTACCTTGATTATAGAGATGGATCTGAGTCGTTAAAGCCACAAACATAACTCTACGGGAAGGAGCAAGAACAGGGGCATAAACCTACTCTCCAGCGCTTTGTAGCATCTTAAAGTCACAGAGGAAAAAAGAACTTCGAACGCTGGAATTGAGCTAGCACTCTTTTGTAAACCCAAAACCAGCTTGGCAAGTTGTGGAGGTGTTTTTTAATTCCAGCATCAGGCACCTGGTAAGGACTCAATTTGCATGTGAATGAGCAAATGACTGCCACACAGTCACACAGAGATGCAGTTGGTTCAGGGCAGGAGCAAGTCATGAACTAGGGGTTCAGAAGGCCTGGACTCCAGTGCTTGTCTGCTGTTAAGCTGCCTGTGTACCGTGAGAAGGAATGGAACTTTTCTGAGCTTCAATTTCCTTAAACATAAGATAAGAAAATAACACAATGTCTTTAGCTTTGGGGGCATTTAAATAAGATGACACATGCAAAACCCCTTTTAAAAATGTCTACATTTACAAAATTTACTTTGTAATACAAATGTATTAGCAAATAAAAACAGTCATACAACATGGCTCTTTTTACATCGTATCCCTGGGTCAGAAAGATCCCCTAAAGAAGGGAATGGCAACCCACTCCAGTTTTCTTGCCTGGAGAATTCCATGGACAGAGAAGCCTGGCGGGCTACAGTCCACGGGGTCACAAAGTGTCGGACACGACTGAGCGACTAGGCCATCCCCAGTACCAGGGTTTATTTTAGATGAACATTTATTTGATCTGGGTTGGGGTTAGGGGACATGACTGTAGATGGGAAGTGACAAATGATGGCCCTCTGAGGTCTGGACAGTGGATTCTCCATCTTCTACATTCCATCACACTGTTTTGGGCATTCCAACGGGGTCAGTAGACTCTTTCCTGTGTTTTAACACAAAAGCTCACATGGGTAGAAATGAATAAACGGGGACTTCCCCATTCGTAGACAGATTTTTAACCAACTGAGCTACCAGGGAATCCCTGGGGACTTCCCAGATGTTGCTAATAGTATAAGAACCTGGCTATTAATGCAGGAGACGTAAGAGATGTGAGTTCAATCCCTGGGTCAGGAGGATCACCTGCAGGAGGCCATGGCAACCCGCTGCAGTATTCTTGTCTGGAGAATCCCATGGACAGAGGAGCTTGGCAGGCTACGGTCCATAGCGTCGCAAGGAGTTGGACATGACTAAAGCGACTTAGCAGTTGCAATGCAGAAGCTGCAGGAACTAAGATCCCATTTGCCGCGTAGCTACTGAGCCCAGGTGCCACAGCTAGAGAGCCTCCAGGCCACAGGGAAACACCCTGCATGAGGTAACGAAGATCACTCTTGTGGCAACTGAGACCCAGAGCGCGAAATAAATAAATGAATAAATTTAAATGGTTAAGATGGTAAATTTTTACAAAAGAAAGACATGAATAAATAAAGAAACACAAATTTAGCAGACACACCACCGGCATTGTACATGTGGAGAAAAGTAGAAGAATACAAAATTTCCTTTTGATTTTACCAGAATCCCCTGTTAGGGAAAATTTCAAAATAATCATACTAATTGCAATGAAATATAAATAAGGCAGTGATAGGTTTTCAATAATTAAAAAAACAGACCAGCTAGGGGGTTCCCAGGGCAGCAAAAGTAACATTACTCGTGACTCCACCCTGTGGAGACAAGTTTACTATAAAGCTATCCTCTTCTCTCTCTAGATGATACTTTCATCCTCTTGAAATACTTCAAAAAGATGACTTTTCGAGAAGGAAATGCAGTTTAACTTTTTAAAAATTTAGAGTTTGGGTAACCTTGCATGAAAAAGAATCAATGAAAGCAGGTTCTATGTTGTCAACATAGTAGAAAAATTTGCGTTTGATAAAACCTCATACTGTAAGTAGAATCCGGTAACGTAATATGTTCAATGGGAAAAAATGATCAGTGTGAGTGAGCATCGAACCTTTAAGCTCTCTCACTGAATGTGTCCCGACGTCCGCAGCTGTTCTTTGGATCCTTCCCAAAACATGCAAACATAACTAACAGCAGGATTTTGTTCTCTAATTTCACTAAATGGAAAAAGGACTTCTTGGAGAAAAGTTTATCGAGTAACAGGGAAAAGAGAACAAATCTCTGAATCTGGATCATCTTGCTGTTTCTAGTAAGCAAAAATGCTTTTTAATTTTCTTTTTTTAAAAAATGTTTGCTGTAAGCAAGGTGATTTGGTTATACACACACACACACACACATATATATACATTTTTAAAATATTCTTTTCCATTATGGTTTATCATTGTTGTTGTTCAGCTGCTCAATCATGTCTGACTTTTTGTGACCCTATGGATTACAGTACTCCAGGCTTCTCTGTCCTTCACCATCTCTCAGCGTTCATCAAACTCATGTCCATTGAGTCAGTTATGCCATCCAACCATCTCATCCTGTTATCCCCTTCTCCTCCTGCCCTCAATCTTTCCTAGCATCAGGATCTTTTCCAATGAGTCAGTTCTTCACATCAGGTTACCAAAGTATTGGAGGTTCAGCTTCAGCATCATTCAGCAATATTCCAATGA
This sequence comes from Aepyceros melampus, assembly GCA_006408695.1. Taxonomy (NCBI): domain Eukaryota; kingdom Metazoa; phylum Chordata; class Mammalia; order Artiodactyla; family Bovidae; genus Aepyceros; species Aepyceros melampus. The sequence goes on from SJXQ01006149.1 coordinate 383,109, forward strand.
ATAGTGAGGTCGATTTCCTTTAGGATTGACTGGTTTGATCTCCTTGCTGTTCAAGAGGCTTATCATAGGATATTAAGTATAGTTATCTGTGCTACACAGTAAGACCTTACTGTTTACAAAGATGCTTTTCAAAAACATCCGCCATGGAGTACTTCAGAGTGGGCTTCCCTGGCCATGTAATGACAGTTTAATATCATCTTCTTCATAGACAATGTAGATCAGTGGTTCTTACACTTGAGAGAGCCTCAGAACCATATGGAGCTGTTAAAACCCACATCGCTGGGCCCACACCCCAGATTTCCAATCCAGCCTGTTTGTAACAGGGCCTGAGAATCTGCATTTCTAACAGATTCCTAGGTGAAGCTGCTGCTGGTGGTCCAGAGACCACACTTTGAGAACCACTGGTATACATTACCTTAGCTGAACTGGGTGATTCTGTGAGCATCTATGAGCATCATTCCAATACCCCAAAGGAAAAAAGTCAATTATAAAATATACAGAAAGGCAGTTATACAAAAATTATGTTTATTAATATATATGGGTGTTTGTATCTTCCTTTTAAGTACATGTTGGTTTATAAAGCATAGTCTTTTTAAAATCTGTGAAAGCAATGAGTAGAAATCCACAAGTTAATGAAACAACTCTAGGAAAAGTAGAAACTGTACCAAAAGCAGGAAGAACTTAATAGCATTATAGAAAGAAGTCCAGTCCTCAATCAGCACCATTTAGAGCACAATAATTCATCAAATCCTTGTGTTCAAAGATGGTAAACTAATGAAATGGCCCAAAGAAGAGAATTAACTTGGTGCCTCGTTGTCTCGGGAAAAGACCTCTAAATGCGTCTTGTGACAAGATGTTCACACACTCCTAGGGCAGTGATATATTTTCAATTAATGTATCAAACAAGGTTAATATGTAATAATGGCAAGACAACAAGTTCAACAATGTCAGCTGTGTGAAACCCAAACCGACATCCCTTCCAAGGAAGACACCAAGTTTCATAATCTATGAGAAAGGAATAGACTTGAAATTCCCACTGATAAAACCAGGCGGAACTATGAGGGGAAACAATGACTGAAACCGCTCACCCTGCCAGCCACCATAGTCACCATCTGCATGAGTTATATTACAACAGGAGGTCCTGGTCATGGACATGGACCTAACAAGGTACCGCCAATTGAAAGAACCTGGGAAAGGATAAAAGGAGAGAGGAGAGGCCAATCCATCTGTCCTCCTAGAATCTTTCTTGCTGGCATCCATCTTGGCTGAGGAATGCGTGTGTCGCCAGGAAGGACCCTGAGTCACAGTGATTGGCCAGAGATGACCCAGAAGCTAATCCCATCCCCATAAAACCTGAGACTGCAGACCACGTGGCAGAGCAGTCCTGGGCTCCCTTCCTCTATTACTCTCTGCCAGGCCCTCTTTGCTGATAAAGTCTGTCACTTTGTCGGCATGTGTGTACTGTTGGATAGTTCATCTCAAAGTGTTAGACAGTTCAGCTCAGTTCAGCAGCTCAGTCGTGTCTGGCTCTTTGTGATCCCATGAACCGCAGCATGTCAGGTCTCCCTGTCCATCACCAACTCCCAGAGTTTACCCAAACTCATGTCCACTGAGTCGGTGAGGCCATCCAACCATCTCATGCTCTGTCGTCCCTTCTTCTCCCGCCTTCAATCTTTCCCAGCATCAGGGTCTTTTCCAATGAGTCAGCTCTTCACATCAGGTGGCCAAAGTATCCGAGTTTCAGCTTCAACATCAGACCTTCCAATGAACACCCAGGACTGATCTCCTTTAGGATGGACTGGGTGGATCTCCTTGCAATCCAAGGGACTCTCAAGAGTCTTCTCCAACACCACAGTTCAAAAGCACAATTCTTCAGTGCTCAGCTTTCTTTATAGTTCAACTCTCACATCCATACATGACTACTGGAAAAACCATAGCCTTGACTAGACAGACCTTTGTTGGCAAAGTAATGTCGCTGTTTTTTAACATGCTGTCTAGGTTGGTCATAACTTTCCTTCCAAAGAGTAAATGTCTTTTAATTTCATGGCTACAATCACCATCTGCAGTGACTTTGGAGCCCCCCCAAAAAGAACCACTGTTTCCACTGTTTCCGCATCTATTTGCCATAAAGTGATGGGACCAGATGCCATGATCTTAGTTTTCTGAATGTTGAGCTTTAAGCCAACTTTTTCACTTTGCTCTTTCACTTGCATCAGGAGGCTCTCTAGTTCTTCTTCATTTTCTGCCATAAGGGTGGTGTCATCTGCATATCTGAGGTTATTTATATTTCTCTAAGCAAAGCTTGTGCTTCTTCCAGCCCAGTGTTGCTCATGATGTGCTCTGCATATAAGTTAAATAAGCAGGGTGACAATATACAGCCTTGTCGTACTCCTTTTCCTATTTGGAACCAGTCTGTTGTTCCATGTCCACTTCTAACTGTTGCTTTCTGACCTGTCATAACTAGTGATGGGACCAGATGCCATGATCTTAGTTTTCTGAATGTTGAGCTTTAAGCCAACTTTTTCACTTTGCTCTTTCACTTGCATCAGGAGGCTCTCTAGTTCTTCTTCATTTTCTGCCATAAGGGTGGTGTCATCTGCATATCTGAGGTTATTTATATTTCTCTAAGCAAAGCTTGTGCTTCTTCCAGCCCAGTGTTGCTCATGATGTGCTCTGCATATAAGTTAAATAAGCAGGGTGACAATATACAGCCTTGTCGTACTCCTTTTCCTATTTGGAACCAGTCTGTTGTTCCATGTCCACTTCTAACTGTTGCTTTCTGATCTGCATACAGGTTTCTCAGGAGGCAGGTCAGGTGGGCTGGTATTCCCATCTCTTTGCAGAATTTGCTGCAGTTTATTCTGATACACAAAATCGAAGGCTTTGGCATAGCCAATAAAGTAGAAATAGATGTTTTTCTGGAACTCTCTCGCTTTTTCCATGATCCAGCGGATGTTGATAATTTGATTTCTGGTTCCTTTGCCTTTTCTAAAACCAGTTTGAACATCTGGAAGTTCACCGTTCACATATTACTGAAGCCTGGCTTGGAGAATTTTGAGCATTACTTTGCTAGCTTGTGAGATGAGTGCAATTGTGTGGTAGTTTGAGTATTCTTTGGCATTGCCTTTCTCTGGGACTGGAATGAAAACTGACCTTTGGCCTGTGGCCACTGTTTTCCAAATTTGCTGGCATATTGAGTGCAGCAATTTCACAGCATCATCTTTTTGGATTTGAAGTGGCTCAACTGGAGTTACATCACCTCCACTAGCTTTGTTCGTAGTGATGCTTCCTAAGGCCCACTTGACTTCACATTCCAGGATATCTGGCTCTAGGTAAATGATCACACCATCGTGATTATCTGGGTCATGATGATCTTTTTTGTACAGTTCTTCTGTGTATTCTTGCCACCTCTTCTTAATATCTTCTGCTTCTGTCAGGTCCATATCATTTCTGTCCTTTATTGTGCCCATCTTTGCATGAAATATTCCCTTGGTATCTCAGATTTTTCTGATGAGATCTCTAGTCTTTCCCATTCTGTTGTTTTCCTCTATTTCTTTGCATTGATTGCTGAGGAAGGCTTTCTTATCTCTCTTTGGTATTCTTTGGAACTCTGCATTCAGATGGGTCTGTCTTTCCTTTTCTCTTTTGCCTTTTGTTTCTCTTCTTTTCACAGCTATTTGTAAGGCCTCCTCAGACAACCATTTTGCCTTTCTGCATTTCTTTTCTTGGGGATGGTCTTGATCCCTGTCTCCTATACAACGTCACGAACCTCTGTCCACAGTTCATCAGGCCCTCTGTCTATCAGTCTAGTCCCTTAAATCTATTTCTCACTCCCACTATATAATCATAAGGGATTTGATTTAGGTCATACTTGAATGGTTTAGTGGTTTCCCCCACTTTCTTCAATTTAAGTCTGAGTTTGGCAATAAGGAGTTCACGATCTGAGCCACAGTCAGTTCCCAGTCTTGTTTTTGCTGACTGTATATAGCCATCTTTGGCTGCAAAGAATATAATCAATCTGATTTCGGTGTTGACCATCTGGTGATGTCCATGTGTAGAGTCTTCTCTTGTGTTGTTGGAAGAGGGTGTTTGCTATGACCAGTGCGTTCTCTTGGCAAAACTCTATTAGCCTTTGCCCTGCTTCATTCTGTACTCCAAGGCCAAATTTGCCTGTTACTCCAGGTATTTCTTGACTTCCTACTTTTGCATTCCAGTCCCCTATAACGAAAGGAACATCTTTTTTGGGTGTTCTTCTAAAGGGTCTTGTATGTTTTTATAGAACCATTCAACTTCAGTTTCTTCAGCCTTACTGGTCAGGGCATAGACTTGGATTACTATGGTATTGAGTGGTTAGCCTTGGAAATGAACAGAGATCATTCTGTCATTTTTGAGACTGCATCCAAGTATTGCATTTTGGACTCTTGTTGACTATGATGGTTACTCCATTTCCCTTAAGGGATTCCTGCCCACAGTAGTAGATATAATGGTCCTCTGAGTTAAATTCACCCATTCCAGTCCATTTTAGTTTGCTGATTCCTAGAATGTCGATGTTCACTCTTGCCATCTCCTGTTGGACCACTTCCAATTGGCTTTGATTCATGGACCTAACATTTCAGGTTCCTATGCAATATTGCTCTTTATAGCATCGGACCTTGCTTCTATCACCAGTCACATCCACGACTGGGTGTTGTTTTTTCTTTGGCTCTGTCTCTTCATTCTTTCTGGAGTTATTTCCCCACTGTTCTCCAGTAGCATGCTGGACACCTACCGACCTGGGGAGTTCATCTTTCAGTGTCCTATCTTTCTGCCTTTTCATACTGTTCATGGGTTCTTTAGTCAAGAATACTCAAGTGGTTTGCCATTCCCTTCTCCAGTGGACCACGTTTTGTCAGACCTCTTCACCATGACCCATCTGTCTTGGGTGGCCCTACACGGCATGGCTCATAGTTTCACTGACTTAGACAAGGCTTTGGTCCATGTGATCAGATTGGTTAGTTTTCTGTGATTGTGGTTTTCAGTCTGTCTGTCCTCTGATGGAGAAGGATAAGAGGCTTATGGAAGCTTCCTGATGGGAGAGACTGACTGAGGGGGAACTGGGTTTTGTTCTGATGGGCAGGGCCCTGCTCAGTAAATCTTTAATTCAATTTTCTATTGATGGGCAGAGCTGTGTTCCCCCCATGTTGTTTGACCTGGCTAAACTATGGTGGGGGTAATGAAGATACTGGCGACCTCCTTCAAAAGGTCCCATGTACTCACTGCTACACTCAGTGCCCCCAACCCCGCAGCAGGCCACCACCGACCCACGCCTCTGCTGGAGACTCCTGAACACCCACCAGCAAGTCTGGGTCAGTCTCTTGTGGGATCACTGCTCCTTTCTTCTGGGTCCTGGTGCACACAAGGTTTTGTTTGTGCCCTCCAAGAGACTGTTTCCCCAGTCCTGTGTAAGTTCTGGCAGCTCTATGGTGGGGTTAATGGCGACCTCCTCCAAGAGGGCTTATGCCATACCCAGGTCTGCTGCCCTTGCAGCAGGCCACTGCTGGCCTGCGCCTCCTCAGGAGACACTCAGACACAGTCTGTCTCAGTCTCTGTGCTGCTTGCTGCCTGCTAAATCACTTCAGTCATATCCAACTCTTTGCAACCCTATGAACTGTAGCCCACCAGGCTCCTCTGTCCATGGAATTCTTCAGGCAAGAACACTGGAGTGGGTTGCCATTTCACTTATATGTGGAATCTAAAAAAAAAGTACAATTAACTTATTTACGGAACAGAAGTGGAGTAGGTCTGCTGCCCTTGCAGCAGGCCACTGCTGGCCTGCGCCTCCTCAGGAGACACTCAGACACAGTCTGTCTCAGTCTCTGTGCTGCTTGCTGCCTGCTAAATCACTTCAGTCATATCCAACTCTTTGCAACCCTATGAACTGTAGCCCACCAGGCTCCTCTGTCCATGGAATTCTTCAGGCAAGAACACTGGAGTGGGTTGCCATTTCACTTATATGTGGAATCTAAAAAAAAAGTACAATTAACTTATTTACGGAACAGAAGTGGAGTCAGAGATGCAGTAAACAAACTTAGGGTTACCAGGGAATAAAGGTGGAGAGGGATAAATTGGGAGATTGGGATTGACATATACAATATTTATTGACACTACTACATATAAAATAGGTAACTAATAAGAACCTGGGGCTTCCCAGGGGGCTCAGTGACAAAGAATCCATCTGCCAGTGCAAGAGACTTGGTTCATTCCCTGGGTTGGGAAGATCCCTTGAGAAGGAAATGGCAATCCACTCTAGTATTCTTGCCTGGGAAATCCCATGGACAGAGGAGCTGGTGGCACAGGCTGGCAAAAGAGTGAGATATGAGTTAGCGACTAAACAACGACCATAAGGACCTGCTGTATAAAATAGGAAGCCCTATTCAATACTCTGTTCAGTTCAGTTCAGTTGCTCAGTCGTGCCCGACTCTTTGCGACCCCATGAATTGCAGCACGCCAGGCCTCCCTGTTCATCACCATCTCCT
>SJXQ01006150.1:2517-14870 GCA_006408695.1 Aepyceros melampus
TTAGTCAGCAAAGTAATGTCTCTGCTTTTGAATATGCTATCTATGTTGGTTATAACTTTTCTTCCAAGGAGTAAGCTTCTTCTAATTTCATGGCTGCAGTCACCATCTGCAATGATTTTGGAGCCCAGAAAAATAAAGTCTGACACTGTTTCCACTGTTTCCCTGTCTATTTCCCATGAAGTGATGGGACTGGATGCCATGATCTTTGTTTTCTGAGTTGAGCTTTAAACCAACTTTTTCACTCTCCTCTTTCACTTTCATCAAGAGGCTCTTTAGCTCCTCTTCCATTTCTGCCATAAGGGTGGTGTCATCTGCATATCTGAGGTTATTGATATTTCTCCCGGCAATCTTGATTCCAGCTTGTGTTTCTTCCAGTCCGGTGTTTCTCATGATGTATTCTGCATAGAATTTAAATAAGCAGGGTGACAATATACAGCCTTGACATACTCCTTTTCCTATTTGGAACCAGTCTGTTGTTCCATGTCCAGTTCTAACTGTTGCTTCCTGACCTGCATACAGATTTTTCAAGAGGCAGGTCAGGTGGTCTGGTATTCCCATCTCGCTCAGAATTTTCCACAGTTTATTTTGATCCACACAGTCAAAGGCTTTGGCATAGTCAATAAAGCAGAAATAGATGCTTAGTTTTCCAAATTTGCTGTCATATTAATTCCATCACTTTCAAGCATCATCTTTTAATATTTGAAATAGTTCAACTGAAATTCCATCACCTCCACTAGCTTTGTTTGTCGTGATGCTTCCTAAGGCCCACTTGACTTCATGCTCCAAGAAGTCTGGCTCTAGGTGAGTGATCACAGCATTATGATTATCTCAGTCATTACAATTTTTTTGTAGAGTTCTTCTGTGTATTTTTGCCACCTCTTCTTAATGTCTTCTGCTTCTGTTGTGCCCCTACCATTTGTCCTTTATTGTGCCCATCTTTGCATGATGCCTATCTTAGCCCAACTTTTGCCCATTTTTTCTTGGTATCTCTAATGTTCTTGGAGAGATCTCTAGTCTTTCCCATTTTGTTTTCCTCTATTTCTTTGCATTGATCACTGAGAAAGGCTTTCTTATCTTTCTCCACTATTCTTTGGAACTCTGCATTCAAATCGGTATATCTTTCCTTTTCTCCTTTGCCCTCAGCTTCTCTTCTTTTTTCAGCTATTTGTAAGGCCTCCTCAGACAACCATTTTGCCTTTTTGCATTTCCTTTTCTTGGGGATAGTCTCGATCACTGTCTCCTGTACAATGTCATGAACCTCCATTCATAGTTCTTCAGGTGCTCTATCAGATCTAATACTTTGAATCTATGTATCACCTCCACTATATAATCTAAAGAGAGTTTAAGTCATATGAATGGTCTAGTGGTTTTCTTTACTTTCTTCAAAATAGTTTGGAATTTGGTAATAAGGAGTCCATGATCTGAACCACAGTCAGCTCCCAGTCTTGTTTTCACTAACTATACAGAGATTTTCCATCTTTGGCTGCAAAGAATTTAATCAATCGATTTCGGTATTGAGTATATGATGATGTCCATGTGTAGTCTTCTCTTGTGTTGTTGGAAGAGGGTGTTTGCTATGACCAGTGCATTCTCTTGGCAAAACTCTGTTAGCATTTAACCTGCTTCATTTAATTCTTGAAGGCCAAATTTGCCCATTACTCCAGGTATCTCTTGACTTCCCAGTTTTGCATTCCAGTCCCCTATAATGAAAAGGACATCTTTTTTTTGTGTTAGTTCTACAAGGTCTTGTAGGTCTTCATAATACCATTCAACGTCAGCTTTTTCAGCATTACTAGTCAGGCATAGACTTGGATTACTATGATATTGAATGGCTTGCCTTGGAAATGAACAGAGATCATTCTTTCATTTTTGAGATTGCATCCAAGTACTGCATTTCAGACTCTCTGTTGACTATGATGGCTACTCTGTTTCTCCTAAGGGATTCTTTCCCACAATAGTAGATAAATGGTCATCTGAGTTAAATTCACACACTCTAGTCCATTTTAGTTTGCTGATTCCTAAAATGTTGATGTTCACTCTTGCCATCTCCTGTTTGACCACTTCCAATTTCCCTTGATTCATGGATGTAACATTCTAGATTCTTTTGCAATATTGTTCTTTACAACACTGGACTTTACTTCCATCACCAGTCACATCCACAACTGGGTATTGTTTTTGCTTTGGATCTGTCTCTTCATTCTTTCTGCAGTTATTTCTCCACTGATCTCCAGTAGCATTCTGGACACTTACTGACCTGGGGAGCTCATCTTTCAGTGTCCTTCTTTTTTGCTTTCTATACTATTCATGGGTTTCTCAAAGCATGAATACTGAAATGGTTTGCCATCCCCTTCTCCAGTGGACCATGTTTTGTCAGAACTCTCCACCATATCCCATTTTTCTTGGGTGGCCCTTCACAGCATGGCTCATAGTTTCATTGAGTTAGACAGGCTCAATGAGTTAGGCTGTAGTCCATGTGGTCAGTTTGCTTAATTTTCTGAGATCGTGGTTTTCATTCTCTCTGCCCTCGATGAGTATATGCAGATTATATCATGAGAAATACTGAGCTGGATGGAGCACAAGCTGGAATCAAGATTGCCAAGAGAAATATCAATAATCTCAGATAAGCAGACACCACCTTTATGGCAGAAAGCAAAGGGGAACTAAAGAGCCACTTGATGAACTTGAAAGAGGAGAGTGAAAACGTTGTCTTAAAACTCAACTTTCAAAAACTAAGATCATTGCATCCGGTCCCATCAGTTCATGGCAAATAGATGGGGAAGTAATGGAAACAGTGACAGACTTTATTTTCTTGGTCTCCAAAGTCACTGAAGATGGTGACTGCCTCCATGAAATTAAAAGATGCTTGCTCCTTGGAAGAAAAGCTATGACAAACCTAGATAGCATACTGAAAAGCATAGACATAACATTACTGACACAGGTCCGTCTATTTAAAGCTATGGTTTTTTCCAGTATTCATATATGGATGTGAGAGTTTGATTACAAAGAAAGCTGAGCACTGAAGAATTGATCCATTTGAACTGTGGTGCTGGAAAAGACTCTTGAGAGTCCCTTGGACTCCAAGGAGATCAAAAAAGTCAATCCTAAATAAAATAATCCTGAATATTGATTAGAATGTTTGATGCTGAAGCTGCAATGCTTTGGCCACCTGATGCAAAGAGCCGGCACAGGAGAAAAGACCTTGATTCTGGGAATTATCGAAGGCAGGAGGAGAAAGGGATGACAGAGGATGAGATGATTGGATAGAATCAGTGACTCCATGGACATGAGTTTGAGTAAGCTCTTGGAGATGGTGAATGACAGCAAAGGCTGCCATGCTGCAATCCATGGAGTTGCAAAGAGTGAGACACGACTGAGTGATTAAACAGTAACAACAATTAGGTTTTGAATCATCTTTGTTTTTAATGTCATTTGTTCTGGAAAATTTTGTATTTCCCTTCTGTTTTCTTCAGTTACCTGTTCATTTTTTAGAAACGTATTGTTTAATATCCATATGTTTGTGTTTTTACAGGTTTTTTTCCCTTGTAATTATATCTAGTCTTGTAATATTGTCATAAGAAAAGATGCTTGATATGATTTTAATTTTCTTAAATTTACTTAGTTTTGATTTGTGACACAAGATGTGGTCTATCCTGGAGAATTTCGATGTGCACTTGAGAAGAAAGTTTATTCTTCTGCATTTGGATGGAATATCCTGAAGACATCGACGGGATTCATCTGGTCTAATGCGTCATTAAGGTTTTTGTTTCCTTATTAATTTTCTCTTTTGATAATCTGTCCATTGATGTAAGTGGAGTGTTAAAGTCTCCTACTATTATTGTGTTACTGTCTATTTCTCTTTATATGTTTGTAAGTGTTCGTCTTAGGTATTGAAATGCTCCTATGTTGGGTGAATAGATATTTACAATTGTATTCCTCTTAGACTGATCCCTTGATCATTATGTAGTGTCCATCCTTGTCTCTTGCAATGTCCTTTATTTTAAGGTCCCTGGTAGCTCAGCTGGTAAAGAATCAGCCTGCAATGCAGGAAACCTGGTTCAATTTTTGAGTCAGGAAGGTCTGCTGGAGAAGGAATAGTCTACCCACTCCTGTATACTTGTCCTTCCCTGGTGGCTTAGCTGGTAAAGAATCCACCTGCAATGTGGGAGACTTGAGTTTGATCCCTGGGTTAGGAATATCCCCTTGAGAAAGGAATGGCTACCCATTCTAGTATTCTAGCCTGGAGAATTCTATGGACTGTACAGTCTATGGGGTCACAAACAGTCAGACATGACTGAGTGACTTTCCTTTTGTCTGATAACAGGATTACTACTCCAGATTTCTTTAGATTTCCATTTGCATGGAATATATCTTTCTATCATCTCACTTTCAGTCTCTATGTGTCTTTAGGTCTGAAGTGGGTTTCTTATAGATAGCATATATATGGGTCTTGTTTTGATATCCATTCAACTAGTCTTTATCTTTTGGTAGGAGCATTCATCTCATTTACATTTAAGGTTTTATATCTATATATCTATATCTATATATATATATATATTCCTATTTTTTCTTATTGTTTGGGGTTTGTTTTTGTAGATCTTTTTCTTCTATTTCCTTATTATATAAGTCACTTTACCATTTGTTGTAAAGCTAGTTTAGTGGTACTTAATTCCCTTAATTTTTGCTTATTTGTAATTTTTTATATTTCTCCATCAAGTCTGAATGAAATCCTTGCTGGCTAGAGTAATCTTGGTTGTAGATTTTTCCCTTTCAGTATTTTAAATATATCCTGTCATTCCCTTCTAGCCTAAAGAGTTTCTGCTGAAAGAGCAATTGTTAAGCATATGAGGTTTCCCTTGTATGTTACTTGTTTATCCCTTGCTGCATTTAATATTCTTTCTTTGTGTTTAGTCTTTATTAGTTTGATTAGTATGTTTATTCGTGTGTCTCTCCTTGGGTTTATCCTGTATAGGACTCTTTGCATTTCTTGGACTTGATTGACTATTTCCTTTCACATGTTGGGGAAATTTTCAACTATAAAATCTTCAAGAATTTTATTTATTCATTTCTTTTTCTCTTTCTCTTCTGGGACCCCTATAGATCGAATGTTAGTGTGTTTGATATTGTCCCAGAGGTCTCTGAGACTATCCTCAGTTATTTTCATTCTTTTTACTTTATTCTGCTCTTCTATGGTTATTTCTACCATTCTATCTTCCAGCTCTGTTATCCATTCTTCTCCTTCAGATATTCTGCTATTGATTCCTTCTAGTGTATTTTTTTTTATTTCAATAACTATGCTGTTTGACTCTGTATGTTTCTTATCTATTTCTTCTAGGTCTTTGTTTATTGATTCTTGCATTTTCTCCATTCTGTTTTAGTGATTTTGGATTATCTTTACTATCATTGTTCTGAATTCTTTTTCAGGTAGTTTGCCTATTTCCTCTTCATTTATTTGGACTTGTGTGTTTCTAGGTTGTTCTGTTATTTGAATAGTATTTCTCTGCCTTTTCATTATTTTGTTTAACTTATTGTGTTTGAAGTCTCCTTTTCCTAGGCTTTTGGTTTTGGCCCTCATAAGGTTGGTCCAGTGATTTGGTAAGCTTTTTGTAGCATGTTGCTTATGCTTTGGATCTGGTGTGAGGAGGTGAGATTTTGTTTCTTTTCCTCTGGTGGGCATGACTGAATGAGGTGGCCATCCTGTCTACTTATGATTGCGTTTGTATTTTTCTCTTCTTTGTTGTTTGGATGAGGCGTCCTGCATAAGGTGCTACTGGCATTTGGATGATACCAGGTCTTATATAGAAGTGATTGCCTTTGTGGGAGTTCTCAATATTTGATACTCCCTAGTATTAGGAGTTCTCTGGCAGTCTAGTTCTTGGTGTCAGTGCTCCCATTCCAAAGCTCAAGGATTAATCTCTGGCCGAGAACAGAGATTCCACAGGTGGTTTGTTATGGCAGTAAATGGGATTAAAACAAGTACACAAAAATAAGAAACAAAAGGTGCACCACAGACAAATGTCAGTTACAAAATCAGGCAAAGAATAACTAAAATAATGGAATATATACACAGGCATATATACTAATAAGCAAAACCAAAACAATCTAAAAATTAATAAATAAAGTACAATAGACTGACCTGATGAACAAAGGAATCCAAAAACTCACCACTTAAGAAAAAAAACAAACTAAAAGCACAAACTGAAAACAAAACTAAAGCAAGGTGCCAACTGGGGAATAAAGCAATGAAAACAAAGCAAATTAACAAATATGATGAGAAAAGGAAAGAAAAGAAAGAACAGAAATTCAAAGATAAATAAAGATAAAGAAGGTGTATATATACTAAAGATTAACTTCAGTGGGAAAAGAACAGCAGGAAAAGCAAACAAAGGAATAAATGTAAAAATAGAATAATAAATTTTAAACATTTAAAAATTAAAATTAAAAAAAAGAAAGAGAAAAAAAATAAATGAAAACCCCATAGAACCACAAAAGACCAACATAGAGGCAGAAGTATATGACAGAAATGAAAATTATGATTTAAAAAATTCTAAAAGATTAAATGATTAAATAGTACTCATAAGATTTGGGACTGGTGCACGGGGATGATCCAGAGAGTTATATGGGGTGGGAGGTGGGCAGGTGCTGGTTCAGGCTTGGGAACTCATGTACACCTGAGACGGATTCATGTCAATGTATGACAAAACCAATACAGTAATGTAAAGTAAAATAAAGTAAAATTAAAAACTAAAAATAAATAAATAAATAAATAAATAAAAGCAAAAAAAAAGAGAGAGAAAAAGATTGACAACTACAACAACAGAGAGGGGAAGAAAAAAAAGAAAAAAATTCAGAAGCAGCTACAGAACAAGTCAAAATATAAAAATAATAAATGTTTTTTATTGAGTCTCTGCTGTCAGAGTCCTTTCCCTCGCTGGGAGTCACAGTTCACCTCTCTTCCCCAGTATGCTCTCCAGCACTGGGCTGGTCTCTGTACCTGCTGTGGGGGAAACTCAGACACTAATCTGGTCCTACTCCTCTGAGTTATTGCCTCCAATGTCCACATCTGTCAGAAGTAGTGCATTTTATTTTGTGAGAACTCTCATTGTCCTTTTACACATTCCATAGACACAGAGTCTGCCTAGTTGATCATGCTAATTTAATCTGCAGCTAGTACAACTGGTGGGAAGATTTTGAGTCCTCTTCCTTAGCCACTGTGCCCCTGGATTTCAACTGTGGTTTTATCTCCACCTCTGCCTGTGCTCATCCACAGGAGTTTGCTCCTGAGGCTGCCCTGGAGGACCTGGGTCTGCCTCAGTGAGGGCCAGGTGTGATGATGGCACAGTTGCTTGGGTCACAGAGGCCCTGGAAGCACCAGGTACTCAGGGGAATCAGTGACTAGGGCAGCAGGAAATATGGTGCTCTAGAACGGCATGACAATCTACTCCAGTATTCTTGCATGGAGAATCTCCCAGACAGAGAAGCCTGGCAGGCCATACTCCAGAGGGTTGCAAAGGGTTGGACATGACTGAAGCAACCCTGCATGGAAGAAGCAGGACTTTAGCCTCTGACAGTTTTGTCCCTGTGGGGATCATGCATGGAGGTGGCACAGTTGCTTAGATCACAGGAATCCTGCAATGCTGCTGTGCAGGAGTGCTGGTGGCTATTTTCACAGGAGATATAGTGCTATTCGGTTTTTTTCTAGCCTGTGGAAGCTCTGCCCCAATGAAGATTGAGAGTGAAGGTGGTGCAGCTTTTTAGATCAAGGGGACCCTGGTGGTGCCAAGTGTTCAAGAACAATGGGCTTCCTCAGCCACAGGAGCTATGGCCCTATCAGAGTCTTTCTAGTCTCTGGCAGCTGGTGATCAGAAGGCCTCTTTGACTCATCTTTCTCTGTTGCTCAGAACATCAGGCACATAAAGGGACCCCTCCCCCCTTGCTGGGGTCCTACTCTGATGTTCAGCACGTAAGGCCCTAAAAGGGCTCACCTGGCTGGAGTCCTTCTCTGTTGTTTGGTGTTTCAGGTGCTTGAAAGCCCATCCTTTCTACTGTTCAACTGCCAGTGCTGGCATGTGAGGAAAGAGAGGCTACTGTGATGGTTCAACCTCCTACACATGACTCAGCAGTATTGTCTTGCCTCTATGGCTGCCTGATTTTCCTCCACAGGCATTTCCCACCACATTCTCCTCCTTCATGCCCCCTTAGGCCATCTCCCCACAGTCAACAGCAGATCTTGCCCTGAGATTGCTCCACAATCCTTATGCTCCAGCTCTGAGCTACTGTGCTTTCTAGGGGACCTATGGACCTGTCCAGGGTATGTGTGGCTGTGGCAAGAATTGTCTGTGTGATTTTTGTTCCATTTACACTGTCACAGATAAGCCTCTTCACTCTCAGTCTCAAATGTTTCTTCTCTGTTCCAAACAATTGCCCTGATGTTGAGATTGGACCCCTGCTTCAGTTTCTCAACCCATCAAGGGCAGGTCAAGTCCTACTAACTCTCCTCTTTTTTCCTCCTATTTACTTCATCTTATGGAGTTTTGTGTGGTTCTATGTATTATTTTTCCAGTGGTCAGGTACTCCTGTATGCTCTCAGCTGGTGTTATGCAAGCACTTCTGTGTCTGAAGGTGTATTCCTGATATATCCATGAAAGAGATGTACTCCACTCCACTTACTCCTCTGCCATCTTGTTCTCTGAGCTTAAATTTTTCATTTTTCAAAAACAACAAAGTTACTCATTTTTCTTATTTTTGTTTCTGTATTCACCTGTTATGTTAGAGGTTTTCTCAAATGTGTAGTAAACTTGTCTGTTTATATTTAAAAGTGGTTAAAATCAGATCAAAATTAGGAATGAAAAAAGAGGGGTTACAACGGACAAGGCAGAAAATCAAAAGATCATAAGAGTCTATTATGAGCAACTATCTGTCAGTAAGATGAACAAATTAGAGAAAATAGATTCTTAGAAAAGTTCAACCTTCTAAGACTGAACCAGTATGAAATATAAATTATGAACAAACCAATTACAAACACTGAAATCACGATTGTGATTAAAAAAAAGTCTCTAAAAACAAAATTCCAGGCCCAGATGACTTTACAGATAAATTCTATCAAACCTCTAGAGAATTTTGCAAAAAACTGCAGAAGAAGGAACACTTCCAAACTCAATCTACAAGGCCACCTGATACAAAAACAAGACAAAGACATCATATAAAATGAAATTGCAAGTCAATATTACTGATGAACATAAATGAAAATATTCTTAACAAAATTCTAGCAAACAAAATTCAACATGTTAGAAAGATCATACACCATGACCAAGTAAGGTTCATTCCAGGGATGCATGGATTCTTCAGTATATGCCAATCTGCCAATGTGATACACAATATTAGCAAATTAAAAGATACAAAACATATGATAATCTCAATAGATGCAAAAAACTTTTGACAAAAATTAACACTCATTTATGATAAAAAAAAAAATCTCTTCAGAAAATGTGCATAGAAGGATCATTATAAAGGCCATATACAAAAAACCCACAGGAAACATTATTCTCAATGGTGAAAAACTTAAAGCATTCCCTGTAAGATTAGAAAAAAGAAAAGTTTGTCCATTCTTACCATTATTACTCAACATAGATATGGAAGTCCTACCTATGACATTGGGAGAAGAAATAGAAATAAAAAGAATCAGATTGGAAAAGGAGAAGCAAAACACTCACTATTTGCAGATGACAAGATATTATAAATAGAAAATCTTAAAGATACTATCAAAAATTGCTAGAGCTAATCAGTGAATTTAGTAAAGTTGTTATATACAAAGTCAATACACAGAAATCCC
This sequence comes from Aepyceros melampus, assembly GCA_006408695.1. Taxonomy (NCBI): domain Eukaryota; kingdom Metazoa; phylum Chordata; class Mammalia; order Artiodactyla; family Bovidae; genus Aepyceros; species Aepyceros melampus. The sequence continues at coordinate 12,347 of SJXQ01006150.1, forward strand.
TTGCCTTCCTATATACAAACAATGAAAAATCAGAAAGAGAAATTAAGGAATCAATCCAATGTACCATTGCAACAACAATAATTAAATACTAGGAATAAATCTATCTAAAAAGACAGAAGAGCTGTACACAGAAAACTATGAGACACTGATGAAAGAAATTAAAGACAACATAAGCAGATGGAAAGATATTCTATGCTATTGAGTTGGAAGAATCAATGTTGTGAAAATGACTATACTACTCACAGAAAACTAGTCAATCTAATCACACTAGGACCACAGCCTTGTCTAACTCAATGAAACTAAACCATGCCCATGGGGCAACCCAAGACAGGCGGGTCATGGTGGAGAGGTCTGACAGAATGTAGTCCACTGCAGAAGGAAATGGTAAACCACTTCAGTATTCTTGCCTTGAAAACCTCATGAACAGTATGAAAAGGCAAAATGATAGGATACTGAAAGAGGAACTCCCCAGGTCAATAGGTGCCCAATATTCTCCTGGAAATCAGTGGAGAAATAACTACAGACAGAATGAAGGGATGGAGCCAAAGCAAAAACAGTACCCAGCTGTGCATGTGACTGGTGATAGAAGCAAGATCCTATGCTGTAAACAGCAATATTGCATAGGAACCTGGAATGTCAGGTCCATGAATCAAGGCAAATTGGAAGTGGTCAAAAAGGAGATGGCAAGAGTGAACATCGACATTCTAGGATTCAGCAAACTAAAATGGACTGGAATGGGTGAATTTAACTCAGATGACCATTATATCTACTACTGTGGGCAGGAATCCCTCAGAAGAAATGGAGTAGCCATCATGGTTAACAAAAGAGTCTGAAATGCAGTACTAGGGTGCAAACTCCAAAACGACAGAATGACAAGAAACACCTGGAGTAACAGACAAATTTGGCCTCAGAATGCGGAATGAAGCAGGGCAAAGACTAATAAGAGTTTTGCCAAGAAAATGCACTGATCATAGCAAGCACCCTCTTCCAACAACACAAGAAAAGACTCTACACATGGACATCACCAGATGGTCAACACTGAAATCAGATTGATTATATTCTTTGCAGCCAAAGATGGAGAAGCTCTATACAGTCAACAAAGACAAGACCGGGAGCTGACTGTGGCTCAGATCATGAACTCCTGATTGCCAAATTCAGACTTAAATTGAAGAAAGTGGGCAACACCACTAGACCATTCAGGTATGACCTAAATCAAATCCCTTATGATTATACAGTGGAAGTGAGAAATAGAATTAAGGGCCTAGATCTGATAGATAGAGTGCCTGATGAACTATGAAATGAGGTTCGTCACATTGTACAGGAGACAGGGATCAAGATCATACACGTGGAACAGAAATGCAAAAAAGCAAAATGGCTGTCTGGGGAGGCCTTACACATAGCTGTGAAAAGAAGAGAATAAGGGCCTAGATCTGATAGATAGAGTGCCTGATGAACTATGAAATGAGGTTCGTCACATTGTACAGGAGACAGGGATCAAGATCATACACGTGGAACAGAAATGCAAAAAAGCAAAATGGCTGTCTGGGGAGGCCTTACACATAGCTGTGAAAAGAAGAGAGGTGAAAAGCAAAAGAGAAAAGGAAAGATATAAGCATCTGAATGCAGAGTTCCAAAGAACAGCAAGAAGACATAAGAAAGCCTTCCTCAGCGATCAATGCAAAGAAATAGAGGAAAAGAACAGAATGGGAAAGACTAGAGATTTCTTCAAGAAAATTAGAGATACGAAGGGAACATTTCATGCAAAATGGGCTCGATAAAGGACAGAAATGGTCTGGACCTAACAGAAGCAGAAGATACTAAGAAGAGGTGGCAAGAATACACAGAAGCACTGTACAAAAAAGATCTTCATGACACAGATAATCACGATGGTGTGATCACTAATCTAGAGCCAGACATCCTGGAATGTGAAGTCAAGTGGGCCTTAGAAAGCATCACTAGGAACAAAGTTAGTGGAGTTGATGGAATTCCAGTTGAGCTATTTCAAATCCTGAAAGATGATGCTGTAATAGTGTTGCAATCAATATGCCACCAAATTTGGAAAACTCAGTTTTCCACAGGAATGGAAAAGGTCAGTTTTCATTCCAATGCAAAAGGAAGACAATGCCAAAGAATTCTCAAACTACTGCCCAGTTACACTCTGCCCAGTTACACTCATCTCACACACTAGTAAAGTAATGCTCAAAATTCTCCAAGCCAGGCTTCAGCAATACGTGAACTGTGAACTTCCAGATGTCCAAGTTGGTTTTAGAAAAGGCAGAGGAACCAGAGATCAAATTGCCAACATCCGCTGCATCATATAAAAAGCAAGAGAGTTCCAGAAAAACATCTACTTTTGCTTTACTGACTATGCCAAAGATTTTGACTTGCATATCACAATAAACTGTGGAAAATTCTGAGAGATAGGAATACCAGACCACGTGACCTGCCTCTTGAAAAATCTGTATGCGGTCAGGAAGTAACAGATAGAACTGGGCATGGAACAACACACTGGTTCCAAATAGGA
>SJXQ01006150.1:16203-150188 GCA_006408695.1 Aepyceros melampus
CTGGAAAAGACTTTGATGCTGGGAGAGATTGAGAGCAGGAGGAGAAGGAGACGGCAGAGGATTAGATGGCTGGATGGCATCACTGACTCAATGGACGTGAATCTGAGTGAACTCTGGGTACTGGTGATGGACAAGGAGGCCTGGCGTGCTGCGATTCATGGGGTCGCAAAGAGTCGGACACGACTGAGCGACTGAACTGAACTGAACCAAATATAATCTACAGATTCAATGTGATCGCTATCATATTATCAATGACATTTTTCAAAGAACTAGAAAAATATTTCACAATTCATATGGAAACACAAATAACCACAAATAGCCAAAGCAATCTTGAGAAAGAATAGAGCTAGAGAAATCAACCCTCCTAACTTCAGATTATACGACAAAGCTACAGTTATCAAGACAGTGTGTTACTGGCACAAATGCAGATATATAGACCAATGGAACAAGACAGAAAGTCCAGAGATAAACACACACACCTATGAGTACCTTTGCTTTGACAAATGAGGCAAGAATATTCATTGGGGAAAAGATGATCTCTTCAGTATGTGGTGATGGTAGAACTGGACAACGATGTGTAAAAAAATGAAATTAGAACATTTCCTAACACCATACACAAAGATAAGCTCAAAATTGATTAAAACCTAAATATTAGACCAGAATGTAAAATTTTTAGAGGAAAACAAAGGCAGAACATTGTATGACATAAATCATAGCAAGGTCTTCCATGACTTACCTTCTAGAGTAATGGAAATAAAAGCAAATATAAACAATTGGGACCTAATTAAACTTAAAATCTTTTGCACAGCAAATGAACATCTAAACAAGGTGAAAAGACAGCCCTTCAATGGGAAAAAATAATATCAAATGAAACAACTGATAAATGATTAATTTCCTAAATATGCTAGCAGTTTATGCAACTCAATAACACATAAACAGCCCAATCAAAAAGTGAGCAGAATACCTAAACAGACATTTCTTCAAATAAGGCATACAGATGGCTAATACATACATGAGAAATGAAAACCAAAACTACAAGGAGGTATCACCTCACACTGGTCAGAATGGCTATCATCAAAAAATGTACAATAAATGTTGGAGAGGGTGTAGGGAAAAGGGAACCAAACCCCTTGCATTGTTGGTGGGAATAAAATTGATACATCCACTATGGAAGACAGTATGGAGATTTCTTTAAAAACTAGGAGTAAAACTAACATGCTGCTGCTGCATCACTTCAGTCATTTACAGCTCTTTGCATATAGACCCTATTGCCCACCAGACTCCTCTGTCCATGGGATTCTCCAGGCAATAATACTGGAGTGGATTTGTATGCCTTCCTTCAGGAGATCTTCATGACCCAGGGATTGAGTCTGCATATCTTATATCTCTTGCATTGGCAAGTAGGTTTTCTACCACTAGTGCCACGTGGGAAGCCAGTAATCCCACTACTAATCATATACCCTAAAGAAACCAAAATTTAAAAAGACACATGTACCTCAATGTCATTGCAGCACTATTTACAATAGCTAGGACATGAAAGCAACTTAGATGTCCATTGACAGGTAAATGGATAAAGAAACTGTGGTACTCATATAAAATGGAATATTATTTGGCCATAAAAAGGGATTTATTTGAGTCAGTTCTAATGAGGTAGATGAACCTATAGCCTATAATACAGAGTGAAGTAAGTCAGAAAGAGGAAAAAAACAATATCATATATTAATGCATCTATATGGAATCTGAAAAGATGGTACTGATGAACCTATTGACAGTGCAGCCATGGAGACTCAGACATAGAGAACAGACTTATGGACATGGGCAGGGGTAGGAAACAGAGGGTGGGACAAATGTAGAGAGTAGCATGTTTAAGCATATACACTACCATATGTAAAATAGACAGCCAATGTAAATTTGCTGTATGACTCAGGGAACTCAAACCAGGGCTCTGTAACAACACAAAAGGGTGGGAAGTGGTGGGAGGGAGGTTCTAGAGAGAGAGGACATATTTGTACCTATAGCTAATTCATACCAGTGTATGGCAGAAACTAATGCAATATTCTAAAACAATTATCCTTAAATTACTTTAAAAACCTAAAAATAGGGGGGAAAATGATTAACTGAGACTTTAGAAGTTCCATGAGTGTGTGGAAATTTTCAAATCTGGGCTTCACAACTAATAGAGATTTCATTGGGAAAGATTTGATCCTGATATCTTCAGATATTTTCTCTTAATTCAGTCACATTCCCAAAGTAAATATCTTCTCTCCCTAAGAGCTCTCAGTTTAACTATTAGTCTTTGGAGTCAGTTGGAGGCTCAACATTCAGTTTTTAAATTTTTAGTTGATGTCTTTGCTTCTCGTTCTTCGCTATATCTAAAGCATAATTTGCTTTTTTTGAAGTATGAAAAGTGAAAGTGTTAGCCGCTCAGTCGTGTCCAGTTATTTGTGACCCCCTGGACATAACCCACTAGGCTCTTCTGTCCATGGAATTCTCCAACCAAGAATACTAGAGTGTATAGCCATTCCCTTCTCAAGGGTATCTTCCTGACCCAGGAATCAAACACATGTGTCCTGCATTGCTGGCAGACTCTTTATCATCTTATCCAGTAGGGAAGCTCTATCAAAGTATAGTTGATCTATAATACTATATTAGTTTCACATATACAACATATCGATTCAATATTTTGTAGACTATATTCAATTAAAGTTATAATAGTAATGTCTTTATTTCTCTGTGCTATATATCTTTGTTGCTTATCTACTTTATATATAGTATCTTGTGCTTCTTAGGCCCAAATCTCATCTCACCTATTTCCATCTCCCTAGTGAGTACCACTAGTTTGTTCTCTATACCTGTGAGTCCATTTTGTTTTGTTATATGCATATATGTTATATTTTTTAAAATACCACATGTGATAGCTTGGAGTACTTAGCTGACTTATTCCACTAAACATATTAATCTCTAGATTGCTTCCATGCAAATGACAGAATTTCAATCTTTTTTATATCTGAGTACTATTCCATTGTATAACTTTTCACATGTCCTTTATTCATTCATTTGTTCATGGAAAGTGATGAAAAGAAAAAAAATACCTAGGACACTGTACAGCAAGATTATCATTTAGAATTGAAGTGGAGACAAAGAAATTAGAAAATCAAAAACTAATAGTTCATCAATTCCAAACTGACACAAATTTTATTAATGAAGAAATATTATATCTTATCCTTGAGGGAAAACAAACCATTTGATTTCTGCTGCTATGAGAGAAATCACCTGGCTCCATGAACGAGGGAAGATCACAGGTTCAGTTCAGTTTACTCGTTCAGTCGTGTCCTACTCTTTGAACCCCATGAATCGCAGCATGCCAGGCCTCCCTGTCCATCACCAACTCCTGGAGTTCACTCAGACTCACATCCATCGAGCCAGTGATGCCATTCAGCCATTTCATCCCCTGTCGTCCCCTTCTCCTCCTGCCCTTAATCCCTCTGCATCAGAATCTTTTCCAATGAGTCAACTGTTCGGATGAGGTGGCCAAAGTACTGGAATTTCAGCTTTAGCATCATTCCTTCCAAAGAAATCCCAGGGTTGATCTCCTTCAGAATGGACTGGCTGGATCTCCTTGCAGTCCAAGGGACTCTCAAGAGTCTTCTCCAACACCACAGTACAAAAGCATAACTTCTTCAGTGCTCAGCTTTCTTCATAGTCTAACTCTCACATCCATACATGATCACTGGAAAAACAATAGCCTTGACTAGACACTTTTGTTGGCAAAGTAATGTCTCTGTTTTTCAATATGCTATCTAGGTTGGTCATAACTTTTCTTCCAAGGAGTAAGTGTCTCTTAATTTCATGGCTGCAGTCACCATCTGCAGTGATTTTGGAGCCTAGAAAAATAAAGTCTGACACTTTCCAATGTTTGCCCATCTATTTCCCATGAAGTGATGGGACCAGATGCAATGATCCTTGTCTTCTGAATGTTGAGCTTTAAGCCAACTTTTTTACTCTCCTCTTTCACTTTTTTCAACAGGCTTTTTAGTTCCTCTCCACTTTCTGCCATCAGGGTGGTGTCATCTGTGTATCTGAGGTTATTGATATTTCTCTCAGCAATCTTGATTCCAACTTGTGCTTCTTCCAGTCCAGCATTTCTCATGATGTACTCTGTATATAAGTTAAATAAGCAGGGTGACCAGAGAAGGCAATGGCAATCCACTCCAGTCTCTTGCCTGGAAAATCCCATGGACGAAGGAGCCTGGTAGGCTGCAGTCCATGGGGTCGCGAAGAGTTGGACATGACTGAGCGACTTCACTTTCACTTTCATGTANACTTGTGCTTCTTCCAGTCCAGCATTTCTCATGATGTACTCTGTATATAAGTTAAATAAGCAGGGTGACCAGAGAAGGCAATGGCAATCCACTCCAGTACTCTTGCCTGGAAAATCCCATGGACGAAGGAGCCTGGTAGGCTGCAGTCCATGAGGTCGCTAAGAGTCGGAAACGACTGAGCGACTTCACTTTCACTTTTCACTTCAATGCATTGGAGAAGGAAATGGCAACCCACTCCAGTACTCTTGCCTGGAGAATCCCAGGGACGGTGGAGCCTGGTGGGCTGCTGTCTATGAGGTCGCACAGAGTCGGACACGACTGAAGTGACTTAGCAGCAGCAGCAGTAAGCAGGGTGATAATACACAGCCTTGACGTACTCCTTTTCCTATTTGGAATCAGTCTGTTGTTCCATGTCCAGTTCTAACTGTTGTTTCCTGACCTGCATACAGATTTCTCAAGAGGCAGGTCAGGTGGTCTGGTATTCCTATCTCTTTCAGAATTTTCCACAGTTTATTGTGATCCACACAGTTAAAGGCTTTGACATAGTCAATAAAGCAGAAAGAGATGTTTTTCTGGAACTCTCTTGCTTTTTTGATGATCCAGCAGATGTTGGCAATTTGATCTCTGTTTCCTCTGCCTTTTCTAAAACCAGCTTGAACATCTGGAAGTTCACAGCTCACGTATTGCTGAAACCTGGCTTGGAGAATTTTGAGCATTACTTTACTAGCATGTGAGATGAGTGCAACTGTACAGTAGTTGGAGCATTCTTTGGCATTGCCTTTCTTTGGAATTGGGATGAAAACTGACTTTTTTCCAGTCCTGTGGCCACTGCTGAGTTTTCCAAATTTGCTGGCATATTGAGTGCAGCACTTTCACAGCATCATCTTCAGGATTTGAAATAGCTCCACTGGAATTTCATCACCCCCACTAGTTTTGTTCATAGTGATGCTTTCTAAGGCCCACTTGACTTCACATTCCAGGATGTCTGGCTCTAGGTGAGTGATCACACCATCGTGATTATCTTGGCTGTGAAGATCTTTTTTGTACAGTGCTTCTGTGTATTCTTGCCACCTCTTCTTAGTATTTTCTGCTTCTGTTAGGTCCATACCATTTCTGTCCTTTATTGAGCCCATCTTTGCATGAAATATTCCCTTGGTATCCATAATTTTCTTGAAGAGATCTCTAGTCTTTCCCCTTCTGTTCTTTTCCTCTATTTCTTTGCACTGATCACTGAAGAAGGCTTTCTTATCTGTTCTTGCTATTCTTTGGAACTTTATATTCAGATGCTTATATCGTTCCTTTTCTCCTTTGCTTTTGACTTTTCCTCTTTTCACAGTTATGTGTAAGGCCTCCTCAGACAGCCATTTTGGTTTTTTGCATTTCTTTCCCATGGGGTCTTGATCCCTGTCTCCTATACAATGTCACGAACCTCCATCCATAGTTCCTCAGGCACTCTATTGGTCAGATCTAGTCCCTTAAATCTGTTTCTCACTTCCACTGTATAATCATATGGGATTTGATTTAGGTCATATCTGAATGGTCTAGCGGTTTTCCCTACTTTCTTCAATTTCAGTCTGAATTTGGCAATAAGGAGTTCATAATCTGAGCCACAGTTAGCTACTGGTCTTGTTTTTGTTTACTGTATAGAGCTTCTCTATCTTTGGCTGCAAAGAATATAATCAATCTGATTTCGGTGTTGACCATCTGGTGATGTCCATGTGTAGAGACTTCTCTTGTGTTGTTGCAAGAGGGTGTTTGCTATGACCAGTGCATTTTGTTGGCAAAACTCTATTAATCTTTTCTCTGCTTCGTTCCTTATTCCAAGGCCAAATTTGCCTGTTACTCCAGGTATTTCTTTACTTCCTACTTTTGCTTTCCAGTCCCCTACAATGAAAAGGATATGTTTTTTGGGTGTTAGTTCTAAAAGGTCTTGTAGGTTTTCATAGAACCATTCAACTTCAGCTTCTTCAGCATTACTGGTTGGGGCATAGACTTGGATTACCGTAATATTGAATGGTTTGCCTTGGAAACAAACAGAGATCATTCTGTCATTTTTGAGATTGCATCCAAGTACTGCATTTTGGACTCTTTTGTTGACCATGATGGCTACTCCATTGCTTCTGAGGGATTCCTGCCTGCAGTAGTAGATATAGTGGTCATCTGAGTTATATTCACCCATTCCAGTCCATTTTAGTTGCTGAATCCTAGAATGTCGACATTCGCTCTTGCCATCTCCTGCTTGACCACTTCCAATTTGCCTTGATTCATGGACCTGCCGTTCCAGGTTCCTATGCAATATTGCTGTTTACAGCATTGGACCTTGCTTCTATCATCAGTCACATTCACAACTGGGTATTGTTTTTGCTTTGGCTCCATCCCTTCATTCTTTCTGGAGTTATTTCTCCACTGATCTCCAGTAGCATACTGGGCACCTACTGACCTGGGTAGTTCCTCTTTCAGTATCCTATCATTTTACCTTTTCATACTGTTCATGGGGTTCTCAAGGCAAGAATACTGAAGTGGCTTGCCATTCCCTTGTTCAGTGGACCACATTCTGTCAGACCTCTCCACCATGACCCACCCATCCTGGGTGGCCCCAGGCTGGGGTCCTAGTGTGACCAGATTGACTAGTTATCTATGATTATGGTTTCAGTGTATCTGCCATCTGATGCTTTCTTGCAACACCTACCATCTTACTTGGGTTTCTCTTTCCTTGAACGTGGGGTATCTCTTTACAGCTGCTCCAGCAAAGCACAGCTGCTGCTCCTTACCTTGGATGAGGGATATCTCCTCACCACCACCCCTCCTGACCTCGAATCTGGAATTGCTCCTCTAGACCCTCCTGTGCCTGCACAGCCACTGCTCCTTGGACGTGGGGTTGCTCCTTCTGGCCGCACCCCCTGACTTTGGACCTGGGGTAGCTTCTCTGGGCTGCTGCCCCACAGGTTAGAACTCTCTTAACTCCATTTTCATCTTTACCCTCATTCACTTCTTGAGGCAGTGATTTCTTCAATTCCTTAACCATTGGGAATTTTGGTTGTGTGAACTGTTCTGTTTTAGGACTCCCCTTTTCTGTTGGCTTAGTATTTCATTTTTCCAAGTATGATAAGTCTCTTACCAGCTTATACACCCTTAATTCGGCTCCCTATAGTTGGTTGCTAACATATTTCCTTATCATTTCCTTTGATATTGTGCACAATGCACACCTGAATGTTTCATTTCTATTTGGATAACTGTATATGTATGGCTGAGTCCCTTTGCTGTCCAGCTGAAACTATCACAACATTGTTAATTGGCTACATACTCCAATATGAAATTAAAAGTTAAAAAAATTAAAAACTAAAAATTCTTCAAATGGGATTATAATGAAATCTATTTATGCATGTAGATATGTTTTTATTGAAATAGTTGATGTACAATATTATATGTTTCAGGTATATAACATCAGTTCAGTTCAGTTCAGTCACTGAGTCATGTCTGACTCTTTGCGACCCCATGAATTGCAGCACGCCAGGCCTCCCTGTCCATCACCAACTCTCAGAGTTCACAGTGATTGACAATTTTTAAAGGTTACATTCCATTTTATATTTATTATAAAATACTGGCTGTTGTCAATGTTGTACAATATATATTTTTTTAGTTTATTTATTTTCTACACAGTAGTTTATACCTCTTATTCCCCTACCCTTAGCTTGCTCCTCCCTCTCTTCCCCACTGGTAATCATTAGTTTGTTCTCTACATCTGTGAGTCTTTTTTGTTACATTTGGCTGTTTTATTTTTCAGATTCCATAAATAATTGATAGTGTACAGTATTTATATTTCCATGCCTGACTTATTTCACTTAGAATAATACTCTACAAGTCCATCCATGATGCTGCAAGTAGCAAAATTTCATTTTTTCATACAGAATAATATCTCACATCTTCTTTATCCATTCATTTCTTGATGAACATTTAGTTTGCTTCCGTATCTTGGCAATTGTAAATAATGTTACTATAAGCATTGGGGTGCATGTATCTTTTCTAATCAGTGTTTCTCTTTCTGTCAAATAAATGTCCAGTAGTGGAATTTCTGGGTCTTATGGTAGTTCTATTTTTAGTTGTTTAGAAACCTCCATACTATTTTCTATGATGGCTACACCAAAGTACATTCCTCGCAAATTGTATACATGCATGCTTTCTCAGTCATGTCTGACTCTGTGACCCCAAAGACTGTAGCCCACCAGGCTTCTCTATCCTGGGATTCTCCAGGTAAGAATACATGAGTGGGTTGCCATTTCCTCCTCCAGGGGATCTCCCCAACCCAGGGTTTGAATCAATGTCTCCTGCAGCTTCTGCATTGGCAGGTGGATTCTTTACCACTGAGCCACTGGGGAAGTCCCAAAGTGTATGAGGGTTCTCCTTTCTGCACATTCTTGTCAATGTTTGCTATTTGCGGTCTTTTTTCAATGAAGTATTATTGATTTGCAATATTCTGTTAATTTATGTTGTACAGCAAACTAAGTTATACATACATAGACTTCTCTGTAAAAATCTTTTGAATTATGGTTTTTCATAGGATATTAAGTATAAATCCTGTGTTATACAGTAGAACCTTATTGTTTATCCATTCTATATATAATGGTTTGCATTGACTAACACCAAACTTCCATTTCATCACTCCCTCATTCCCTCCACTCCCTTTTGGCAAACACAAGTCTGTTCTCTATGTCTGTGAGTCTCTTTCTATTTTACAGATAGAGTCATCTGTTTTAGATATTTTAGATTCCACATATAAGTCATACCATATGGTATTTGTCTTTGTATTTCTGACTTAATTCACTTAGTATGGTAATCTCTAGGTTCATGCACGTTACTGTAAATGAGAGTATTTCATTCTTCTTCATGGCTCAGTATACACACATATTCTAGTGTGTGTATATATACCACATCTTCTTTATCCATTCATCTGTCAATGGACACATAGGTTGTTTCTATGCCTTGGCTAATGTGAATAGTGCTACTATAAACATAGGCATGCATATATCTTTTTGAATTGTAGTTTGTCCAGATATATGCTGAGGAGTGATATCACTGTATATTATGGAAAATCTATTTTTAGTTTTTGAGGAACCTCCAAAATTGAAAAAAGATTCCCAAAAAATAAATGATGTTGAGCTTCTGTTCATGTGCTCATTGGCCATCTGAATGTCTTCCTTGGAAAAATGTCTATTTAGTTCTTAGTCCACTTTTTAGGTTCAGTTGTTTGCTTATTCTTTTGTGTTGAATTGTATGAGCTGTATGAATACTTTGGAAATTAAGCCCTTTTCAGTCACAAGGGTTGATATAAAACTGATTACATTATTTGTAGCCAAAGATGGAGAAGCTGTATAAACTCAGCAAAAACAATACCTGGAGCTGACTGTGGCACAGATCATCAGCTTCTCATAGCAAAATTTAGGCTTAAACTAAAGAAAATTGATAAAAACAATAGACCAGCCAGGTATGACTTAAATCAAATCTTGTATGAATTCACAGCAGAGGTAACAAATATATTCAAGGGACTAGATCTAATTAACAGTGTGCCTGAATAACTATGGTCAGAGGTCCAAAATATTGCACAGGAGGCAGTGAACAAAACCATCCCAAAGAAAAAGAAAGGCAAAAAGACAAAATGGTTACCTGAGGAGGCCTTAAAAAGAGTGGGAGAATGAAGAGAAGTTAAAAGCAAGGAGAGAGGGAAAGGTACATTGAATTAAATGTAGAGTTCCAAACAATAGCTTAAAAAGACAAAAAAAAAAGCCCCTTTCAATGAACAATGCATAATAATATAAGAAAACAACAAAAAGGGAAAGCTTAGAGATATCTTCAGGAAAACTGGAAACATCAAGGGAGCATTCCACCCAAATATGGATATAATAAATGATGAAAATGGTAGGGACCTAGTAGATGCTGAAAAGATCAAGAAGACCTGGAAAGAATGCATGGAAGAACTGTCTAAAAATGATCTTAATGAGCCAGATTACTACAATGGTATGGTTATTCACCCAGAGCCAGACATTCTGGAATGTGAAGTCAAGTGGTCATTAAGAAGCACTGCTTTTAATAAAACTAGTTAATGCAATGAAATTACAGTGGAACTATTCAAATCCCTAAAATATGATGCCATCAAGGTTTTGCATTCATTGTGTCAGCAAATCTGGAAGACCTAGCAGTGGCCACAGGGCTGGAAAAGTTCAATCTTCATCTCAATTCCCAAGAAGGATAGTACCAAAGAATGTGCTAACCATCAGACAATTGCACTATCTCCCATGTTAATAAGGTTATGTTCAAAATCGTGCATGCTAGGTTTCAACATTATGCAAACCAAGAACTTCCAGATGTCCAAACTGGGTTTAGAAAAGGAAGAAGAACTAGAGATCAAATTGCCAACATTCTCTGGATTATAGAGAAAGCAAAGGAATTTCAGAAAAATCATCTACCTCTGTTTCATTAACTATGTTAAAGCCTTTGACTGTGTGGATCATAACAAACTGTAGAAAGCTCTTAGAGAGATGGAAATACCAGATGGTCTTACCTGTCTCCTGAGAAACCTGTATGCGAATCAAGAAGCAACAGTTAGAACCCTGTATGGGACAACTGATTGGGTCAAGATCGAGAAAGGAGTATGACAAGGCTGTCTGCTGTCACTATGTTTGTTTAACCTGTTTGCTGAGCACATAATGAGAAACGCCAGGCTGGATGAGTTACAAGCTGGAATCAAGATAGACAGGAGAAATGTCAACAACCTCAGAGATGTGGATGATATTACTCTAATGGCAGAAAACAAAGAGGTACTAAAGAGCTTCTTGATGAGGGTGAAGGAGGAGAGTTGAAGAGCCAGCTTAAGCCTAAGTATTAACAAAAACTAAGATCATGTTAACTGGCCCCATTACTGCATGGCAAATGGCAGAGGAATTGTAGAAGTAGTGACAGATTTCCTCTTCTTGGGTTCCAAAACCACTGTGGACAGTGACTGCAGTCATGAAATCAGAAGAACATTACTTCTTGGCAGGAGAGTGATGACAAATCTAGACAGTGTACTGAAAAGCAGACATTACTTTGCCGAGAAAGGTTTGTATAACCAAGGTTATGGTCTTCCCAGTGGTCACATATGGTTGTGAGATCTGGAGTGTAAAGAAGGCAAAATGCCAAAGCATTGATGCTTTCAAACTGTGATGCTGGAGAGGACTACTGAAAGTCCATTGGACAGCAAAGAGATCAAACCAGTCAATCTTAAGGGAGATAAACCCTGAATATCCACTAGAAAGACTAATGCTGAAGCTAAACTGATATTTTGGTCATCTGATGCAAACAGCTGACACATTGGAAAAGTCTCTGATGCTGGGAAAGATTGAAGTCAGAAGAAGAGAGCATCAGAGGATGAGATGGTTGGACAGCATCACTGATGCAATGAACATGAACTTGGGCAAACTCAGGGAGATGGTAATGGACAGGAAGCCTGGTGTATTGCAGTCCATGGGGTCACAAAGAATTGGACATGACTGGGTGATGAACAAAAACAATGGTCATATCATTTACAAATATTTTCTCCCATTCTGTATGCTGTCTCTTTGTTTTGTTTATGGTTTCCTTTGTTGTGCAAAAGTTCGTAAGTTTGATTAGATCCCATGTGTTTATGTTTGCTTTAATTTCTATTGCCTTGGAAGACTAACCTAAGAAACATTGGTACAATATATGTCTGAGAATATCTTGTGTATGTTCTCTTTTAGTTGTGTGATGTCTTGTCCTATATTTAAGTCTTTAAGCCATTTTAAGTTTATTTTTCTGTGTGGTATGAAGGTGTGTTTTAACTTCACTGATTTAGAACAACTGGTTCTAACTTTCCCAATGCCAGTTCTTGAAGGGACTGTCTTTTTTTCCATTGCATATTCTTGCCTCCTTTGTCAAAGATTACTTGACTGTAGGTATATGGAATTATTCTAGGGCCCTCTATTCTATTCCATTGATCCATATGTCTATCTTGTACCAATACCATGTTGTTTTGATTACTGTAGCTTTGTAGTATTCTTTGAAATCTAGGAGGGTTATGTCTCCTGCATTGTTATCTTTTCTCAGGATTGCTTTGGGAATTCTGAATCTTTCGTGGTTTCATATAAATTTTAGGATTATTTGTTCTAGTTCTGTGAAAATTGTCATGGGTAATTTGATAAGGATAGCACCGAACTAGTAGATTACTTTGGGTAGTATGGCCATTTTAACAATGTTAATTCCTCCAATCCAAAAACATGAGATAACTTTCAATTTCTTTAAATTATCTTCAGTTTCCTTTATTAATGTTTTATATTATCAGCATGTAATTCTTTCACATCCTTGGTCAGGTTTATTCCTAAGTATTTTATTTTTTGGATACAATTATGGCCCAACTCTCACATCCATACATGACTACTAGAAAAAACATACCTTTGACTATACATACCTTTGTTGGCAAAGTAATGTCTCTATTTTAATATGCGATCTAGGTTGGTCATAGCTTTTCTTCAAGGAGCATACGTCTTTTAATTTCATGGCTACAGTCACCATCTGCAGTCATTTTGGAGCCCCCAAAAATAAAGTTTGCCACTGTTTCCATTGTTTCCCTATCTATTTGCCTTGAAGTGATGGTATCAGATGCCACAATCTTAGTCTCTTGAATGTTCAGTTTTAAGATAGCTTTTTCACTCTCTTCTTTCACCTTCATCAAGAAACTTTTTTAGTTCCCTTCACTTTCTGCCATAAGGGTGGTGTCATACAGATGGCCAATAAACACATATAGATGGCTAATAAACATGCAGATGGCCAATAAACACATGAAATAATGCTTGACATTATTAGATACATGTGAATCAAAATTACAATGAAGCATCAACTCACACCTGTCAGAATGGATATAATTTTTAAAAATCTACAAACAGTAAATGCTGGAGAGGATGTGATGAAAATGAAACCCTCTTGCACTGTTGGTGGAAATGTACATTGATACAGCCACTATGGAGAACAGTATGAAGATTCCTTAAAAACGCTAGGAATAAAACTACCATATGACCCAACAATACCATTACTAGAAATATACCCTGAGAAAATCATAATTAAAAGAAAAACATGTACCTCAATATTCACTGAAGGACTGTTTACAGTATCCAAGACATGGAACCAACCTACACGTCCATCTATAGATGAATGGTTAAATAAGATTTGATACATATATAAAAAGACTATTACTGAGCCATCAGTTCAGTTCAGTCACTGAGCTGTGTCTGATTTTTTGCTATCCCATGAACCACAGTACACCAGGCCGCCCTGTCCATCACCAACTCCCAGAGATTACACAACTCACATCCATTGAGTCGGTGATGCCATCCAACCACCCCATCCTCCATCTTCCCCTTCTCCTCCTGCCCTCAATCTTTCCCAGAATCAGCTCTTTGCATCAGATGGCCAAAGTACTGGACTTTCAACTTCAATATCAGTCTTTCCAATGAACACCCAGGACTGATCTCCTTTAGGATGAAGTGGTTGGATCTCCTTGCAGTCCAAGGGACTCTCAAGAGTCTTCTCCAACACCACAGTTCAAAAGCATTAATTCTTCAGTGCTCAGCTTTCCTTATAGTCCAACTCACATCCATACATGCTGCTGCTGATGCTGCTAAGTTGCTTCACTCATGTCCGACTCTGTGCGACCCCATAGACGGCAGCCCATCAGGTTTCCCTGTCCCTGGGATTCTCAAGGCAAGAATACAAGAGTAGGTTGCCATTTCCCTTCTCCAAAACATGCTTTTGTGATGATCCAGCAGATGTTGGCAATTTGATCTCTTTCCTCTGCCTTTTCTAAAGCCAGCTTGAACATCTGGAATTTCACAGTTCACGTATTGCTGAAGCCTGGCTTGGAGAATTTTGAGCATTACTTTACTAGTGTGTGAGATGAGTGCAATTGTGGAGGAGTTTGAGCATTCTTTGGCACTGCTCTTCTCTGGGATTGGAATGAAAACTGAACTTTTCCAGTCCTGTGGCCACTGCTGAGTTTTCCAAATGTGCTGGCATATTGATTGCATCACTTTCACAGCATCATCTTTTAGAATTTGAAATAGGTCCACTGGAATTCCATCACCTCCACCAACTTTGCTCCCTAAGGCCCATTTGACTTCACATTCCAGGATGTCTGGCTCTAGGTGAGTGATCACACCATTGTGGTTATCTGGGTCATTAAGATATTTTTTGTAGAGTTCTGTGTATTCTTGCCACCTCTTTTTAATATCATCTTCTGCTTCTATTAGGTCCATACCATTTCTTCCCTTTATTGTGCCCATCTATGCATGAAATGTTCCCTCGGTATCTGTAATTTTCTTGAACAGTCTCTAGTCTTTCCCATTCTACTGTTTTCCTCTATTTCTTTGCATTGACCACTGAGGAAGGCTTTCTTATCTGTCCTTGCTATTTTTTGGAACTCTGCATTCAAATGGATATATCTTTCCATTTCTACTTTGCTTTTTGCTTCTCTTCTTTTCACAGCTATTTGTAAGGCTTCCTCAGACAACCATTTTGCCTTTCTTTTTCTTGGTGATGGTCTTGATTCCTGTCTCCTGTACAGTGTCACAAACCTCCATCCATAGTTCATCAGGCACTCTGTCTATCAGATCTAGTCCCTTAAATCTGTTTCTCACTTCCACTGTATAATCATAAGGGATTTGATTTAGGTCATACCTGAATGGTCTAGTGGTTTTCCCTACTTTCTTCAATTTAATTCTGAATTTGGCAATAAGGTGTTCATGATCTGAGCCACAGTCAGCCATAAAAGGTAACAAATTGAGTAAGTGTTAGTGAAGTGGATGATCATAGAGCCTGCCATACGGAGTGAAGTCAGAAAGAATAAAAAAAAATTATATTAATACAAATATATGGAATCTAGAAAAATAGTTCTGATTAACTAATCATGGTGTAGGAATAGAGACATAGAGAACAGACTTGTGGACACAGCGATGGAAGGAAAGAGTGGGAAGAATTGAGAGAGTAGCATTGAAACCTCTACATTACCATATGTAAAATAGATAGCTAGTCAAAAGTTGCCTTATAACAGAGGGAGCTCAACGTGGTGCTCTGTGACAACTTAGTTTAGTGTCGGTGGTGGGGAGTGTAAGGAGTTTCAAGAGGGAGGGGACATATGTATACTTATGGCTGATTCATGTTGTTGTATGTCAGAAACCAGCACATCACTGTTAAGCAATTATACTTCAATTAAAAATTAATTTTGATAAAAGAATGCAAAAGCACACAAAAGAAAGCAAGTGATCTTTCACATCACATGTCACTGACCAAATTTTAAAGAGAGTTTGCCAATAACTCATTCTGCTTTCTCTTTGAGACAGTTTATGTTAACTTGCAGCTTGGTAATAGTATAATCTATTACTCATGTATATTTCATCTTTGAATAGTGTCCTTTTACTTTTGATCTCTAAATTTACAGAAAAAAAATACTTCAAGTTTCTGTTTTGCACTTGTTTGGGGAATCTGTGATTGGCTTACTAGGGAAACTCATGTTTTATTTGAAAATTGTGTAAAATCATATATGGCTTCATGCCACCACTTGACAAAGTTTTATAACAGCACTCAGATGTGAGAAAGAGTGTATTAACAGTTAAATGAAATGCAGTTTTTGAATATCCATATTGCTTTCTGGTAAAAATTTTGTTTTACAAATGCTTGAGTGGTAGGAATATATTCATTTCTTCCAATAGTACAGTTTTCAGTTTTAGATTGATTTTTCAACTTTTAATTTTGTATTGGGGTATAGCCAATTAATAAAGTTGTGATGGTTTCAGGTGAACAGTAAAGGGATTAAGCTATGTATATATACATATATACATAGAATAGGTCTTTATTGGTTATTCATTTTAATTATAGCAATGTGCATAGACAACCAAGTTCATTCTCTAAGTACGTGACTCTCTTTTTCTGTTTTGTAAGTTCATTTGTAATTTCTTTTTAGATTAAACATATGAGGAATATCATTATTTTTCTCCTCTTCTGTCTTGACTTACTTCACTCAGTATGACAATGTCTAGGTCCATCCGCTGCAAATGGCATTAATTTATTCTTTTTAATGACTGAGTAATATTGCATTGTATAAATATACAATGTCTTCTTTATATTTTCCTCTATTGATGGACATTTAGATTGGTTCCAGTCTTGGCTATTATAAACAATGCTGAAGGGAACATTGAGGTGCATGTATCCTTTTGGATCATGTTTTTCTCTGGATCCATGCCCAGGAGTGGGACTGCACAGTCNGAATTGATGCTTTTGAACTATGGTGTTGGAGAAGACTCTTGAGAGTCCCTTGGACTGTGAGGAGATCCAACCAGTCCATCATAAAGGAGATCAGTCCTGGGTGTTCATTGGAGGGATTGATGTTGAAGCTGAAACTCCAATACTTTGGCCACTTGATGTGAAGAGCTGACTCATTGGAAAAGACCTCGATGGTGGGAACGATTGAGGGCAGACAAAGAAGAGGACTACAGAGGATGAGATGGTTGGATGGCATCACTGACTCAATAGACAAGGGTTTGGATGGACTCGGGGAGTTGGTGATGGACAGGGAGGCCTGGTGTGCTGCAGTTCATGGGGTCACAAAGTGTCGGACACGACTGAGTGACTGAACTGAACTGAACTGAACTGAACTGAATAGACCCCACTAGGACCAGTCTCACTTACCCCAAAACACAAACTCAAAAACCAAGGCAAGTATAATACACATCACATGCAAAGTGTGCAACAGATCACAACCGTTGCCAGCTAGGAATTTAATTAACATCTGGAGCTAAGGCATCGAGAGATTCATGAAGTCGAAGCTGAGATGGATCCACCTTCCTAACGCAGAGTCATGCATCTAGAAAAAGGAGGGGGATACAAGATACACCTAGTTCCTGCCCTCTCCTTTTGCATCACGTGAAACCTGTTCTTTTCCATTCTCTATCTGAGCTCCACAACCAGCTTTGTGTGCACCTGCTCATCGATTTGGACGGGTACCTGGGGCTAAAAGATTTGTTAACAAGAAGACAGTGTGTTGGCCACTAATTGAATAATGGTAAGGATTGTTTTAGCTGTGGCTTTTTTTTTTTTTTTTGCAGCAGTTTCATCATAAGTTGTGTGCTCGAGGGCTCAATTTCTGTTTGTACACCTCTGATTAAACACAGTCAGCCCACGGCATGCTGAGTTATGGCTACTCCAAAAAGGCAATCAACATCCCCCATCAGTCCCTGCTGATGCTAGACTGCTATAGCCCTTTTCCTCAAATCACCAGTCCATTTTGCAACTTTGATACTTTTGTTCTCAGTCTTGGATGCCATTCAGACTCTGTTTGACTCTTTTAGGGAAGATGGAATTGGTTCCAATTCTACCACTATTCACTTGAATGTCCTTTTGAAAGTCACTTTACCACCTTCTATGCCAGTAGTTCTCAACACAGTCTGCACCTTAGAATACCAGTGCCTTGACCGTCTCTCAGAAATTCCAATTCAATCAGCCCACAGTCAGGATATCATCTGTGGGTGAGTATAATGGGCAGTCCAGGTCTTCCCTGGTAGCTCAGTGGTAAAGAACCCACCTGCCCACGTAAGAGACATAAAAGTCTGGGTTCTTATGGGTTTGATCACTGGGTCAGGAAGATCCCCTGGAGTAGGGCATGGCAGCCCACTCCAGTATTCTTCCCTGGAGAATTCCATGGACAGGGGAGCCTGGTGGGCTACAAGGAGTCGAAGACAACCTAAGTGACTTAGTACTTAGCACACAGGTCAAGAACCACAAAACCAGTGGTTCCTTGTCACCTAAAACGTGATTAAAATGCAAATCCCCACCCTTGTACCTTCAGAGTCTAATTTAGAACATTTGATTAAAGACTACAGATTTTCTATTTTCATGATTCTGAAACTGGTGGTTTAAGAGAAATCTTTGAGAGAGACTGATTTTAAAAAGAAAAGGGCCATACCATATGACCTCCTGAGTCTATCTCAGGGCTAATGTTCTATAATTTGGAGTTGCTGCCCTAATCCCAACAACTTGTTCCTATTGAATCTTCAGAATGGTGGGTTTGGGACTTTCCTGGTGGTCCAGTGGCTAATGCAGGGGACCTGGGTTCAAACCCTGGTTGGAGGAACTCGATCCCACATGCTTCAACTAAACATCCCACATGCTGCAAGGAAGACCGAAGGTCCCACGTGCCACAGCAAAGACTCAGTGCAGCCAGATAAATAAATAAATAATAGTTTAAAAAGAATGGTGGGCTTTTTTCTTTCTTCTTCTTCTTCTTCTTTTTTTTTTTTTTGGTGGACTTTTCCCTTAAGATGAAGAACCTGTCTGTTCCTTTTCAGACCATCTTCCTCTCCCCACAACTGGGCAATGGATCCCAGTGTGTGAGCTCAGTGTCCCCTGTTAATTGTCAATTGGTACAGATGTTATTGAAAACAGAATGGAGATTCCTCAAGAAGTTAAAAAAAAGAACCATCATATGATCAAGCAATCTAACTTTGGGCTATATATACCAAAGAATTGAAATCAGAATCTTAAAGAGATATTTGCATCCCCATGTTCATTGTAGCATCATTCACAGTAACCAAGATATGGAAACAACCTAAACATCCACTTAGAGATAAATGGGTAGAGAAAATAAGGTGTATGAATGTAATAAAATACTGCTGCTGCTAAGTCGTTTCAGTCTTGTCCAACTCTGTGCGACCCCATAGACGGCAGCCCACCAGGCTCCCCCATCCCTGGGATTCTCCAGGCAAGAACACTGGAGTGGGTTTCCATTTCCTTCTCCAGTGCATGAAAGTGAAAAGTGAAAGTGAAGTCGCTCAGTCGTGTCCAACTCTTAGCGACCTCATGGACTGCAGCCTACCAGGCTCCTCCTCCATGGGATTTTCCAGGCAGGAGTACTGGAGTGTGGTGCCAAACTACTTATCTTTAAAAAAAAATCCTGCAATTTGTGACAACATGGATGGACCTGGAGGACATGTATAACAGATTCTCTTTGCTGTACACCTGAAATTAATAAATTATAAATCAACTATATTACAATAAAAATTAAATTAAATTAAAATTTTCAAATAAAATAAAAAAATCACTAAAATGGGATAAATAAATAAATAAGCAAGCCAGGCACAGAAAGACAAGTACTGTAATATCTCACTTACACATGGAATCTAAAATAGACTCAAGGAAGCAGAGAGTAAAATGGTAGTTTCCCAGGTTGGATGGAGAGGAAAATGGAGAGGAAATGCTAAAGGGTACAAAGTTTCAATTATGCAAAATAAATAAGATGCACTGTACAGTGTAGTGTGTATAGCTACCAATGCTATATGTATTTAAAATTTGCTAAGAGAGTAGACCTTAGGTAAGGGTTCTTTCCACACGTTATCCTCCTCTTTGTCGTCTTAAGGGTGGGAAGATATCTGGAGAGGTGATGGATATGCTTATGATGTTGATGGTGGTGATGATTTCATGAGTGTATACTTAACCCCTAATTCATCAAGTTGTTTACATCAAATATGTAAAGCTTTTTATATGTCACCCATAACCCAAAGTAGTTTAAAACCAAGCATTTGGAAGTATGGTATTACTGTTCTAGTTAACGTCTTTGTACTCTGGGGAAACTAACTTGTTATGTAATTTTTCCTACATAGCTCTAGCTCAAGTCCTGTTTTCCTGATAGCTACTTTACTCTAGCCA
Source organism: Aepyceros melampus (assembly GCA_006408695.1). NCBI lineage: Eukaryota > Metazoa > Chordata > Mammalia > Artiodactyla > Bovidae > Aepyceros > Aepyceros melampus. The sequence continues at coordinate 36,264 of SJXQ01006150.1, forward strand.
GGAAGTAGTAGATACTGCTGCTGCTGCTGCTGCTGCTATGTAGTTGCTAAGGCATGTCTGACTCTTTGTGACCACATGGACTGTAGCCTGCCAGGCTCCTTCATCCTTGGGATTTCCCAGGCAAGAAAACTGGAGTGGTTTGCTATTTCCTGCTCCAGGGGATCTTTCCAACGTAGGGATTGAAACTGTGTCTCCTGCATTGGCAAGAAGATTCTTTACCACGGAAACATCTGGGAAGCCACAAGTAGTAGACACACTGTACAACTTTTTCAGCCAACAATCTATCTTTTCCTCTGGTTTTCTCATTTGTGAAATGAGGGCATTGGATTGGGTGATCTTCCAGGTCCTCTCAGTTTGTAAGTCTATGACACAGTGATTCCTGACTATGTAGTGGGCCCTACATTTTACAGCCATGTCCTTAGGTCTTAGGTGATAGTTTGTTGCGTTGTTTCATTTTTAAAATTAATAGCAAATTAATTGCTTGATTTTTCTTTTTATATCTCATATATGAAGATGCCAGGAATTTCTCATAGACTTTTCACCTTCTAGCAGAGCAGGGAATGCTTTAGCCACAATAATTAAATGGAAAAAAAAAGTCTTAAACTCCCAGTTTTTAATTCCCAGTTAAAATACAAAGGCCAGCATTTTGTCATGTTATGGGCTTCCCTGACAGCTCAGTTGGTAAAGAATCTGCCTGCAATGCAGGAGACCCTGGCTCGATTGCTGGGTCAGGAAGATCCACTGGAGAAGGGATAGGCTACCCACTCCAGTATTCTTGGGCTTCCCTTGTGGCTCAGCTGGTAAAGAATCTGCCTGCAATGCGGGAGACCTGAGTTTGATCCCTGGGTTGGGGAGATCCCCTGGAGAAGGGAATGGCTACCCACTCCAGTATTCTGGCCTGGAGAAATCCATGGACTCCAGAGTCCATGGGGTTGCAAAGAGTCAGACACTACTGAGTGACTTTCACTTCACTGTCAATATTAGGCAAACAGTTCCCAAATCAACCTTTTTTTTTATTATTTTTTTTAATGTGGACCGTTTTTAAAGTCTTTATTGAATTTTTTACAATATCGTCTCTGTTTTACATTTTGTTTTTTGGTCTCAAGACATGTGGGATCTTAGCTCCCTGACTAGGAATTGAACCCACAGCCCCCACCCCCCCACAACTGAAAGGTGAAACCTTAACCACTGGACCACCAGGGAAGTCCCTTGATTTCATCTCCTGAGACATTTTCTCAGTGAACAGCCTAAGACCGGGGTTTCACTTCTGTATTACTGAGAGCTGCTCTTTGACCTGAACATTTATAACACCTACTGGTTTATTTCTCATCCACATGAACTTTACAATGGAAAGAAAATTAAAGTACCTAATTTTTAGACCCCATCTTGCAAATGAGCCGCCTTTCAGATGTCAACAATGGTGTACAATGATGCAAAGTTGAGCCTGGAAGGAGGGAATCATTTTCCCCCTTCTTCAGCTTTCCTTTGGGACAAAACAGCAGCTAAAAGCTTTGGCTATATTAAATCCCAATACTTATCTGCCAGGAAATTTTATCTGGAAAGGAGAGGACACTTCTCTTGGACACCACTCCAGGAGGGGACTCCTGAAGCACTTCTGCATGGTTTTCTTTATACTTCTGCATGTCTCGGTCCATCAGCTGACAAGAACAGCATTTGCATGCCTTTTTGTAATTGTATTTTCCAAGGCCACACTAAAAGGAAGGGAAGAAAAGGGGGTTAAAAAACAGTGAGATTTTATCTACAAACAAAATAAAACAGCATTTCTCTGCTTCTGCCTTTCATTTAGAAGAAACAAAACTTTCTTTCAAATATTTCAGGGACTACTGGAGGCTGTCTTGTTTGCGCTCTCACCATGTGTCCATCTGTGTCCATTAGGCTTCTCGTCTCTTCTCTGCTCATTGTTGTTGGTGTTGTTTACTCACCAAGTCCTGTCCAACTCTGCTACACCATGGACTACAGCATGCCAGGTTCCCCTGTCCTCCACTGTCTCCCAGAGTTTGCTCAAATTCATGTGCATTGAGTCAGTGATGCTATCCAGCCATCTCACCCTCTGCCACCCCCTCTCCTTTTGCCTTCAATCTTTCCCGGCATCAGGGGCTTTTCCAATGAGTCAGCTGTCATTTCTCGCATCTCTGTCTCTTTCTCTCTCTTCAGCCTTTAGCGTCTCTGGCTTCCTTTCTAGGTCCATATCTCTGTTCTATATCAACATGTATTTTAACAGTGTCATTCCTAGTAGTACAGTTACATTACCACCTCTACTAGGGTTTCTTTTAGCTAGAAAATGATTCTGAATGTCTCACAGTGATTCTACTAAGCTATCTCTATTTACTCACTCCATAATTATTATACTCTTTTCTCCAAGGACTTTCCTCTAGTCAACTCATGAGGGATGGGTCAGGCAATTCTCAGAATAATAAGTATTATACTACACTCAAAATCACTCTTCTCCTCTAACTTGCCTGGTTTTCCTCAGAATAAATTTGCAATTCTTCTTTGAAATACCTAGTGTCTTTTCCAGAAATACCTGGTGTCTGCTGCTGCTACTGCTGCTGCTAAGTCGCTTCAGTCACCTGATATTCGAGACATACTCAGGTTGGTCTGAATCTTAGGATGAACACAGCAAACACAGGTTGACAAATCAATATTCCTGGCACATAACTATTTCTCAAAGTTCCTGAATCTATTGTTTCGTAAAGAACATAAAAATCCCTAGTATTTCCCTTAAATACTAGGGATTCTTATGTATAGAAAGTACTTTCGAGGTGCCAGATACTGAACAAGACAATAAACCAGGCCTTTACTAGACAACTACACTCTATTAGAAGAGACAGACCAGATTTATAAACAAGTGAGTTCAGGAGGTTTCCCTTCTGTAGATATTTTGGTGATGGCCATTCTGACTAGTGTGAAGTGATACCTCATTGTAATTTTGATTTATGTTTTTCTAATAATTAGTGATGTTGGGCTTCTTTTCATGTGCCTTTTGGCAATTTGCATGTCTTCTTTGAAGAAATGCCTATTTAGATCTTCTGCCCATTTTTTGATGGGTTGTTTGGGGTGTGTTTTTTTTTTTTTTTTATGTTGAGCTGTACAAGCTGTTTGTAAACTTTGAAGATTAACCTCTTGTTGGTTGTATCACTTGAAATATTTTCTCTCATTCTGGAGTTTGCCTTTTTGTTTAGCATTTCCTTTGCTGTAAGAAAGATTTTAGGTTTAAATAGGTCTCATTTGTTTATTTTTGTTTTTATTTTCAATACTCTAAGACATGGATCCAAAAAAAATATTGCTGCGATTTATGTCAAAAAGTGTACTGCCCATGTTTTCCTCTAGTAGTTTTATAGATCTGGTTTTGATGGGAATAGATTCTATATATGTGTGTTAATATACAACATTTGTTTTTCTCTTTTTGACTTACTTCACTCTGTATAATAGGCTCTAGGTTCATTCACCTCACTAGAACTTACTCAAATGCATTTTTTAAATTTATTTATTTTAATTGGAGGTTAATTTACAGTATTGTATTGGTTTTGCCATATATCAACATGTATCCACCACAGGTATACACGTGTTCCCCATCCTGAACACCCCCTCCCTCCTCCCTCCCCATACCATCCCTCTGGGTCATCCCAGTGCACCAGCCCCAAGCATCCAGTATCATGCATTGAACCTGGGCTGGTGACTCATTTCATATATGATATATACATGTTTCAATGCCATTCTCCCAAATTATTCCACTCTCTTCCTCTCCCACAGAGTCCAAAAGACTGTTCTATACATCTGTGTCTCTTTTACTGCCTCGCATACTGGGTTATCATTACTATCTTTCTAAATTCCATATATATGCATTAGTATACTGTATTGGTGTTTTTCTTTCTGGCTTACTTCACTCTGTATAATAGGTTCCAGTTTCATCCACCTCATTAGAACTGATTCAAATGTATTCTTTTTAATGGCTGAGTCATACTTCATTGTATATATGTACCACAGCTTTCTTATCCATTCATCTGCTGATGGACATCTAGGTGGCTTCCATGTCCTGTCTATTATAAACAGTGCTGCAATGAACATTGGGGTACATGTGTCTCTTTCAATTCTGGTTTCCTCAGTGTATATGCCCAGCAGTGGGATTGCTGGGTCATAAGGCAGTTCTATTTCCAGTTTTTTAAGGAATCACCACACTGTTCTCCATAGTGGCTATACTAGTTTGCATTCCCACCAACAGTGTAAGAGGGTTCCCTTTTCTCCACACCCTCTCCAGCATTTATTGCTTGTAAACTTTTGGTACTGGCACAAAGACAGAAATATAGATCAATGGAACAAAATAGAAAGCCCAGAGACAAATCCATGCACCTATGGACACCTTATCCTTGANATCTTGAGAAAGAAGAATGGAACTGGAGGAATCAACCTGCCTGACTTCAGGCTTTACTACAAAGCCACAGTCATCAAGACAGTATGGTACTGGCACAAAGACAGAAATATAGATCAATGGAACAAAATAGAAAGCCCAGAGACAAATCCATGCACCTATGGACACCTTATCCTTGACAAAGAAGGCAAGAATATACAATGGATTAAAGACAATCTCTTTAAGAAGTGGTGCTGGGAAAATTGGTCAACCACTTGTAAAAGAATGAAACTGGAACACTTTCTAACACCATATACAAAAATAAACTCAAAATGGATTAAAGATCTAAACGTAAGACCAGAAAACTATAAAACTCCCAGAAGAGAACATAGGCAAAACACTCTCTGACATACATCACAGCAGGATCCTCTATGATCCACCTCCCAGAATACTGGAAATAAAAGCAAAAATAAACAAATGGGACCTAATTAAACTTAAAAGCTTCTGCATAACAAAGGAAACTATAAGCAAGGTGAAAAGCCAGCCTTCAGAATGGAAGAAAATAATAGCAAATGAAGCAACTGACAAACAGCTAATCTCAAAAATATACAAGCAACTCCTACAGCTCAACTCCAGAAAAATAAACGACTCAATCAAAAAATGGGCCAAAGAACTAAATAGACATTTCTCCAAAGACATACAAATAGCTAACAAACACATGAAAAGATGCTCAACATCACTCATGATCAGAGAAATGCAAATCAAAACCACAATGAGGTACCATTTCACTCCAGTCAGAATGGCTGGGATCCAAAAGTCTACAAGCAAATGCATTCTCTTTTATGGCTGAGTATTTCCTGGTGACTCAGACTGTAAAGAATCTGCCTGCAATGCAGGAGACACAGGTTTTATCCCTGGGTCAGGAAGATCCCTTGGCAACTCACTCCAGTATTCTTGCCTGGAGAATTCTATGGACAGAGGAGCCTGGAGGGCTACAATCCATGGGACTGCAAAGAGTTGGACACAACTGAGTGAATAACACTTTCCAATATTCCATTGTATATATGTACCACAACTCCCTTCATCTGTCTATGGATATCTAGATTGTTTCCATGTCCCAGATACTGTAAACAGTGCTGCAATGAAGATTGGGGTACCTGCGTCATTTTCAATTATGGTTTCCTCAGGATGTATACCCAATAGTAAGATTGTTGGATCATATGGTAGTTTTAATCCTAGTTTTTTAAAAGGATCTCCATGCTGTTCTCCATAGTGACTATATCAATTTACATTCTCACCAATAGTCCAAGAGGATTCCCTTCTCTCCACACCCTCTCCAGCATTTATTGTTTGTAGATAATGGCCATTCTAACCAGTGTGATGTGATACTTCATTATAGTTTTGATTTGCATTTCTCTAATAATGAATGATGTTGAGCAGCTTTTCATGTGTTTATTAACCGTCTGTATGTCTTTGGAGAAATATCTGTTTAGATTTTTTGCCCATTTTTTGATTGGATTGTTTGTTTTTCTGGTAGTGAGTTGCATGAGCTTTGTCAATTTTTTCATTTGCTGTTATTCTCTCCCATTCTGACCAACCTAGACAGCATATTAAAAAGCAGAGACTTTACTTTGCAAACAAAGTCTATCTAGTCAAGGCTATGGTTTTTCCAGTGGTCATGTATGGAGGTGAGAGTTGGACTATAAAGAAAGCTGAGCACTGAAGAATTGATGCTTTTGAACTGTGGTGTTGGAGAAGACTCTCGAGAGTCCCTTGGACTGCAAGGAGATCCAACCAGTACATCCTAATGATCAGTCCTGGGTGTTCATTGGAAGGACTGATGTTGAAGCTGAAACTCCAGTACTTTGGCCACCTGATGTGAAGAGCTGACTCATTAGAAAAGACCCTGATGCTGGGAAAGATTGAGGGCAGGTGGAGAAGGGGACAACAGAGGATGAGATGGTTGGATGGCATCACCAACTCAATGGATATGAGTTTGGGTAGACTCCAGGAGTTGGTGATGAACAGGATAACCTGGCATGCTGCATTCCATGGAGTCGCAAAGAGTAGACATGACTGAGAGACTGAATTGAACTGAACTCCCATTCTGAGGGTTGTCATTTGAATAAAAAGATTTTTTAATAAAACAATTACTGATTATAGAAAGCAATAATTGCAAAGTATAGTCAATTACATACAAATTTATGTTCTAGATAGAACAGTAGCCCAAGCTTGGAGATCAACTCTGTTTGGGGGTGGAGAATCAGAGGGAAAATTGTGAAGAACTTCAGCAGAAGTCTAGAGAATCACTAGATGGTCAGGAGATGTGAATAGAGTAAGTTCCGTGGGCAAAATCAAGCAGGCAAAGCCCAAGAAAGTTTGTCCAGGGATGGTAAGGACTTATAGCTCAAGTATGGGGCATGAAAATTGCAGAGTTGAAGACCAATCTAGGGAAGTATTCAGGCCAAGGAGCTGAGCTTTGTCCTTTTAGCAATGAAGAACCTTTGAAATATTTTAGGAAGGAAAGAAGTGATGTAATGGGTTGATGCCTGATCGATTGAAGGCTAGCCTTTGTAGCATGTTCCATGGAGGCAAGAGTATGAGAAGCAAGTTGGATTGTAACTAAGATTGATGCAAATGTGGGGAAGTGTCCAAAAACAAATCCTTAAGCCCATGTGCTAAACTGTACAGCTTGTTCTCCTACCCTGCATCCCATCACTTTGGGGTTCACACTAGGTCTGTCCTTTAAGAGCCTTCCCTTGGTCATCTGGTGACAAGTATAAAATGACCTCAGAGAGAAAGAAGAGTTTTGCCAGGACTCTTTATAAAATGGCCGGTTACTAAGGCTCTCTGCCCCATGCGTGCCTGGCACCAACATGGGAGTGTCAATGTTGAAAATGCTTGTGTTACATCGCTTATCTTGTACACCTTTATCGTCCTCATCATATTTTTCCCTCACTGCTGACCTCAGCCCACACAAAGAAGAAAGATAATTGGTACCAGATGGTGCTGTTATATACACAGCTCTCAGTGTCCTGGAAAGGATTCCAGAATTCTTTTACAGCTTGTTTGTAGGTCTTTGGGAACCCAGCACCAGGTCACTCAACAGGTCTACCAGCCATCAATGGCAAGTAATAACTGAAACGCAACTGCCCTTGCTGTGACTATCCTTCAACATGCGGTAAAACACCCAATGTCTATGAGATATTGAAGGACCAGGCCTTAAAACGTGATCCAACATATAGAGTGGCAGTTAAAGTTTATCAAACTTCCAAGATTACGGTTGTTTTTTTAAAAATGGAATATTTCCTGCCATATCAGTAAACAAAGGATGTCGGAGTCCTCAGCAATTGCAGTCACCACGGCTGGTGAGCTGGTGAGCCCTGAGGCAAGGTGGGAAGAAAAGAATACCTGCCATCTAGCAGCCATCAGACTGTAGCCCTGAGCCCTGAGGAAAAACTCAGGATGTGCAAAGACAGGATACTGGCCCCAGATAAGTGAGGTGCATATCAAAGGAATGATTTCAGTGAGTTCAATCTGTTAGATCTTCCCATATATAGAAAAGCACTAAATTCTTTAACTTGACATACCTAGTTTCTTTAATCAACAGTAATCTTTTGATGTCCCAAGTGGAAGTCGCTCAGTCAGGGCCGACTCTTTGTGACTCCATGGACTGTATAGTCCATGGAATTCTCCAGGCCAAAGTACTGGAGTGGATAGCCTTTCCCTTCTCTAGGGGATCTTCCCAGCTCAGGATCGAACCCAGGTCTCCAGAATTGCAGGCAGATTCTTTACCAGCCGAGCCACAAGGGAAGCCTGCTTTCTTATAAAAGTTCTATATATCCTGGCTTCTGCCCTCACTTCCTCAGAGAAGTCTCTTGGAGCTCTGAAACACTGTCTCCTGGGCTACAGTAATCATTTTGCCTCAAATAAAACTTACCTCCCAACTCTCATTTTGTGCAAAAAAATTTTTGACACTTTTAACTGTGAAACATAAAATCTCACAGTTGAATTTCTCTCCTAAAACTCATCTAGTCCAAGGGATTTCAAACATGGCTGTGTTTTAGCATCACTATGTAAAAAATAAACTCCTTGCCTCTACTTCCAGATGCCTGATCTGGCCAGTCTTGGGGTAGTACATAGGCAGTTGTATTTTCAACAGTTCAATAGCCAATTTTGATGTGCAGTTACTTTTGGCAGCTTCTGGTCACCTTAACAATGTTTGAATTCTACCCCAAACACCCCTTTCAATTTGCTGAGCAACATCTGCAACTTCCAAGGACCTCATTTCCTCCCTCTGTAGTCCACTTATTTAAATAAGTTAAACCATTATAAAATGCTTTTTCATGTAACCAGATGGCAGGGTCCCATTTCTGTCCCTGGATAGGAAAGAGTTTATTAGGGGAATCCAGGAAATCCACCCAGCAGTCTGCATTGCCCAGGAGCACACATGATGATTGGCAGTCTTCTCCAAACAGGTGACCCCAAGAGGAAGGTCTGTGTTCCCCCTTCCGCTTGCCATGCCTCACCCCGCCAGAGCACCACCAAGTGATCCTACATGCTATCTGCAACAGTTTCATTTGTGGATAATTCCACACTCTTTCCCTTGAAGAAAGAAAGACAGAACACTAACAGATGTAGAAGCCGTTCTTTTACTAATGATTCAGTCAACCACCCAGGCAACAGAGACAAAAGGCGATGACTTGGTCAGAATTACTTATACTTTCCCAGTTCAGTTCAATTCAGTCGATCAGTCGTGTCCGACTCTTTGCGACCCCATGAATTGCAGCACTCCAGGCTTCCCTGTCCATCACCAACTCCCGGAGTTCACTCAGACTCATGTCCATCGAGTCAGTGATGCCATCCAGCCGTCTCATCCTCGGTCGTCCCTTTCTCCTCCTGCCCCCAATCCCTCCCAGCATCAGGGTCTTTTCCAATGAGTCAACTCTTCGCATAAGGTGACCAAAGTACTGGAGTTCCAGCTTTAGCATCATTCCTTCCAAAGAAATCCCAGGGCTGATCTCCTTCAGAATGGACTGGTTGGATCTCTTTGCAGTCCAAGGGACTCTCAAGAGTCTTCTCCAACACCACAGTTCAAGCAGGTGTCTAAGGGCTTACAGTTGGAACCTGTGTTGTTGTTCTTATAAATATGTTCTAGCTCCTCATCACCCTTCTTCTCAGTGACCCTCTTACTGCTCCCTGTTTGTCTTCTTCCTCTATGCACAACTCAAGTCTCACCATATGGAGGAGTCACCACCCAATTCTTGTGTGAAACTCCAAACCTTTTTACTTAGGGAAGGAATTCTAGTCTCATAGGGCTTTTCTCATATCATAACGGAGGCTTCCTTCTGCCCAAGCTCACAGAGAGAAGAGAAGGTGTGAACACTGAGGATGAGAGAAAGAAGATGGGAACTCCTATTCCATTTCATTCTCTCCTCCAGTAAAGGGTGTAACCAGTGTCAATTGAAATCTCCTAAAAACTGAGAAATGGAATTTTTCCCGCCATATCAGTAAACAAAAGAGGTCACAGCATCAACAACTACAACCACCACTGGGGAGTTGGTGAGCTGCTGAACCCTGAAGGATCTCAGGAAGAAAAGGATACCTGCCACTTAGCAACCATCAGACTGCAGTCATTCCCTCCAGGAGCCCTGAGGAGACTCAGGATGTGAAAACACTGGCCCCAGATAGCTGAGGTGCATATCAAAGGAATGATTTCAGCGAGACCAGACCCTTACATCTTCCCATACATAGAAAACTGATAAATTTCTCAACTTGGGATAGCTTATTTTCTTTAATGATAATCATTTGATGTTCAGACAATTTGCCCTTTGTGGCAAAACTTCTACATAACCTGACTCTTCCCTTTACCTCCTCAAAGCAGTTTTCTCAGGGTTACTTGAGATGCTGTTTCCTGAATTTGAAGTCCTAAAAATTCCCAAAGAACAAAACAAAACTCTCAACTTTTAGGTTATGCATATTTTTTAAGTCCACTGAGCAACACACCATGCCTTAGCAACTAACTATTCATTTTTTTCCTAAAACAACATGATCTAGTTGCCTATGTCTCCTATTAACAGAACTATAACTAACCCCCTTGTGAAATATAACATTGAGGCCATGATTGAACCAAAGAGCATTTTAGTATCTTTCCTGCTTTGTTTACATCACAAGAGCTGCCACACTGGCAGCTGAGGTCCAAATAGCTTATAGGAGATATGCAGAAACATTCTCAAAGAATTTTTTTTTCTGAAGCTCAAATTGTTCTCTTGATAGAAAGCAGTAGTATTTGCTCATTCATACCTGTGTTAATTTGAAATCTCTTTCCCAGTGTTTCTGATTTTTTGTTTAGTCAGGCAATCAATAAAACACCATCCATCATAGAAATACAAATAATTTATCAAAGGCCTGCTACTTTGAAGAAGTAGTGCAACAAAGGTCAACTTCTAAACCCTCCTTTGGCACAATTACCATTCTTAGAGACAGAATACAAAACTGTATAGACAATTAGTTTCAATGCAAGAATTTTTCATATGCTATCCCCCTCTAAATAGCAGTACACTTTACTTTTCAGATCTATATATATGTTTTTGATACTTTTTTCATTACACCAAGAGCTTCTTGAGAGCAGGAATACTCTTTTTTTCATTACAGTATGCCCTGGGTCATAGAGAGCCCAGTATATATGAGGGGCTCAAGGGATATTTATTGGAAGAGAATGTAAACAGAAATATGGATGGATTATGGGTGGAGGATGGATGGATGGATGGATGCCATGAGGCTTTGGGGAGTCTAGCAATGCAAATATCACATACACTTAATTCTGTAGCTTGAAATTCTGCTTTCCCATCTAGGACTATAGGTGAAGAGTGGACCCTGATTCTTACCTTAGGAATTGTGATTGCTTTGTTCTGTTAATTTTAGCTACTTCCAAAGCCAAGAAAAAGCAGATCCTGCTCATAAACATGATTATGCCAGATGGGAAACTGATTAAACAGGCCGGCTGACAATATCTGTTCATCTTAATTAGGGCATAGCTTGAAGATGACTGCCTGAAATTCAGTCTGATCACAACCAGAAGCAATGGAAATTGCCAAATGTGCTGCTTCCTCCCTAAGAACATGAGTCTGAGATGACTATAATTTCTTTAAAAAAAAAAAAAAACATTTTAGAACAAAATTGATCTCGTTTGTTAAGATGTCTTTTGAGGGAGGTCCAAATTATAGGAGATAAATATGGAAAATGACAAAATACATCAAAAGTTGATGATAAACATAGAATTAGAGACCATTCTTCATTTGTACAGAATTTGTTAAAGGGAAATGAGAGACCATATAACTATTATGTTTTATTTCTTCCCCCAGGATGCCGAAATCCATGACTTTCTAAAATAAACAGTAGATTTTACAACACGGTCCTGAACAAACTCTGCTACTTATTAACTGGATGTGACCTAGGGCAGAGCAATTAATTGTTTGGAACTCAAATTTCCTGATGTGCATAAAAAATAAAATTTAAAAGGTGCAGGCTAGCTAATCTATGTGCACACTAAAGAGGCATGGAAACCATCAGTGCCAGGTGCTAGTCTGAGTCATCTGCATACAATAATTTCCTTAACCTGGCTGCAGTGGGTGCTTTTATGCCAGAGGACGTGCTGGCACTAAGTTAAATCACCTCACCAAGATCACATGGCTAGGACCTCCCTGGGGCCAAGTGGTTAAGACTCTGTCTGCCAGAGCAGGGTACACGGGTTCAAGCCCTGGTCCAGGAAGATTCCACATGCCGTGCGGCCAGTAAGCACCACAACTACTGAGCCTGTGTGTTGAAACCACTGAAGCCCACATGCCCTATGGGGCCTCTGCTCACAAGAAGCCACCACCATGAGAAGCCCTCACGCTGCAACCAGAGAGTAGTTTCCACTCGCTGTGGAGAGAAAGCTGGAGAGCAGCGATGAAGATCCGGCTCAGCCAAAGATAAATAAACAATTTTCTATATATAGGTCTTTAGTTTCTTTAGGTAGGTATATTCCTAAATATTTTATTCTTTTCATTGCAATGGTGAATGGAATTGATTCCTTAATTTCTTTTTCTACTTTCTCATTATTAGTGTATAGGAATGCAAGGGATTTCTGTGTATTGATTTTATATCCTGCAACTTTACTATATTCATTGATTAGCTCTAGTAATTTTTTGGTGGAGTCTTTCGGGTTTTCTATGTAGAGGATCATGTCATCTGCAAACAGTGAGAGCTTTATTTCTTCTTTTCCAATCTGGATTCCTTTTATTTCTTTTTCTGCTCTGATTGCTGTGGCCAAAACTTCCAGAACTATGTTGAATAGTAGTGGTGAAAGTGGGCACCCTTGTCTTGTTCCTGACTTTAGGGGAAATGCTTTCAATTTTTCACCATTGAGGAGAATGTTTGCTGTGGGTTTGTCATATATAGCTTTTACTAAATATTATACAGTGATATCTCATCTGACTCTCACAACAAACCTTGAATGCAGGTATTATTCTTAATTGGGGCTTCCCTGATAGCTCAGTTGGTTAAGAATCCACCTGCAATGTGGGAGACCTCCATTCGATGCCTGGGTCAGGAAAATCCGCTGGAGAAGGGATAGGCTACCCATTCCAGTATTCTTGGGCTTCCCCTTGTGGTTCAGCTGGTAAAGAATCTGCCTGCAGGGTGGGAGACCTGGGTTTGACCCCTGGGTTGGGAAGATCCTCTGGAGAAGGGAAAGGCTATCCACTCCAGTATCTGGCCTGGAGAATTCCATGGACTACAGTCCATGGGGTAGCAAAGAGTTGGACGCAACTGAGCAACTGTCGCTTTCACTATTATTGTTTACCATTTCAAGGAAGAGGTCTAACTCAGAAAGGGCAAGTAACTTGCCCAAGTTTACACAGCTAGGCTATATCAGAGCTAAGGCTTCACTGCCCAGGCCACACTGGCTTTTCCTTAAGGCAGATCCCAAGGCTCACTGATGCTTTGTGCATGACAGAGCCGCTTGTTATAATACAGCCCATTTCAGTCTTCAGATACATATGTGCATATATCTCTATATAAATGAAATCACTATTTGTTGGCAAAATCTCTGCCATAATGATACCATCCATTGTGAGAAACATATTTCCCCCCTCAAAAATAGTGTTTCAGAATAGCATTTCCTTAAACTATGGAATCCTGTTTTAAGAGGCTGAAGAGAAGTACTGTAAAACCATCTTCTGTGGTCATATACATTTAGGAAATGCAGCCTAAGACATGCCCCTCGGGAGATTCACAATGGACATATTAAAGGCACAGAAGTCCTCTTGTTAAGAATCTGTTGAACTTCGCCCCATTCCACTCTGCACTTGTCTCCCATTCCTGCATCAGTCTGGTGAATGGAGATCTACAATCTCACATCTTTCATACATGCTGATGCCGACCCAACACTAAGTGTCACATACCCTGAGATCTCTTTTTCTGTCAAGACCCAGTACAAGGGTCTTTTTTTTTAATTAATTTTTATTTTTTAGTTTGTTTTGCTTTACAATACTGTATTCGTTTTGCTATACATTGACATGAATTGGTGCAAGGGTCTTGATTTTCTTGGGTTACATACACAGTAGATGCACAGTAAGAATATCTATTGGCTTAATTAATTGATGAACCCATCCTGTCTCGATTTATGACCAAAAGGCAAGCATTTGCAAAGCAGCTGGCTGGCTTCCTTGAGGAGCTTTAAAGGAAAGCACTGGTGAGCTAACTGGATTCCCCTGAGGGTCAAGGGCCGGGCACTCTTAAGCGCCACTACTGTCATCACTGCAGGGACAATCAAAGTGCCAGCGATGACATAGGCTTGACCCTGAGAGCTTTACATTGATGCATATCCAGATTTTATTCTTGTGGAAGTCCATCGGCCTAAGGCACTGTGACTATGGTTCTCAGACTTGTCAAAAAGGACCTACCGGGCTTGTTAAACCACCCTGGGCCCCTCCTCCAGAGTTGTCTATCCTATAAGTCTGGGTGGGGCCTGATACCCTGGGTGGGGGTATTTCTAACAAGCTCCCAGGTGATACCAATGATGGTGGTCCCAGGACCACATTCTGGGAACCACTATACTGAGCTAAGACCCTGCCCAGAAAGAGCAGCATGCAGAGACCAAAGCAGCCTACAGTACAAGGTTTTCTAGATTCTTAACTCAGAGAGACATTAAAAATAAGACCTCAAGGCTGTTTCCAACTACAAATGTGTTCCTAGCTAAGTAAGCATCTGCTTTCCAGACTGACTGAGAAGATTTAAAAGTAATTCCTGAACTCCAATATGCTTTTAATTTACTTAATTTAGGATCTGGATCTCCCAGTAAGATTCCTCCAAATTATATACATAGGGAGGAGAGAGACAATCCCAGTTCTAATCCAAATCGAGAAAAACAGCACTTAGTGTTCCTTCCAAGTCCACTTACAGGCATAATAGTGCTGAAAGCCATGCAAAATCTTAAGCTTACTTCCTTCCCTAAAGGCACTACCAAAAAGTGGAGATTTAAAACGCTTAGCACCTACTTACATAGACAAAATACAGCTAACTCCAGAATGAAACTTCTTCATTCATATATGTAATTAAACTCCAAGGTTTCAGCATCTACCATGTCCTGGCTATTTAAGACTAGTAAGATTAATTAGTTTATAGAAGAAAATGCAGACCCTTTCCATGATTTTAGCTTGTAAAGGGGGGAAGAAAACAATCCGTGTGAAGGAAAACATTGTTCCCTTTTTGATTTCCACTCTGTCAGGGACGCTGGCTAAGCACTGGCCAGTGTTTGGTCCCCATCTCCTCCCATACCCCCTCTGCTGACCAGCTAGAGATATCCAAGCCCACAGACAGCCCTGGTGCTTGGGAAAGAAATCCTGTGGGTCATGAAGAGTGAGGCCTGCCTTGAGCAATTTTTTCTGTGCAAAGAAAAAGAAGAACCGCTAATAACCAAATGCATTTATCCAATAAAAACCGGATGGATCACCAGGCAGGATCGCCACCCTCGACCAAGTGAGATCTTGGCTGGGCAACAGGAAAAGCTGACAGGAAGCCTCTCAGAAAACAAGAATGTGGGTGACATCAGTGACAATCTCTGAAAATGCCAAGGGAACCTAGTCTGGTACCAAACCGAACCTGGCTAGGTATCCAACCTAGCCTTGGAAAAGCTGTGGCCATGGTGGCCTCAGGAGCCTGAGATGTAAGAGGGATGGTTCAGGGCTTGTCCAAGAGATGACCATGATTGAGTAGGCGGGAACTACCGTGGGGGTGGTGAGGAGTAACAAGACAAGGAAAAGGATTCCTTGTGAAAATCATTTTGCTTTCAAGCTATTTTGCAAGGTGGGGAACACTGCCAAATTTTCAGGCAAAACTGTCTGAAGAGATCTTTTATGCTTGGGGGCAGGTGAGAAAAAAATATCCTCAATCTACAGGAAAGATCCTCTTCCCACAGAAAGCTGATTTAACCACAGAGGAAAACTTCCTCTTTCAAATCCCCGCATTCCAAAGAATGACAAATAAAGATCACTGGAGCAAACTCATAGCTGCCTGTTTGGGTGTAACTCTTTTGGCATAAAATAGCATTTAGATGGTAAAATTACTTTAAAAAATATGCCATTAGTTATCACTTGTCTAATGCCTCTTATTCATTCAGTGATTTATCTGGACCCAATAAATAACAGCGAGGCATGCAGCTTATCAGGTACCCGGTGGGGTGTGGAGGTTTTCTATGTTTTAGGAACAGGCCTGTCTATCCCGGTGGGTCTAGGTTTAGGTGGGGCAGTACCTGCCTCTACAGTAGAAGTTCCTTCTTTCACTAGTAACTCAAAGACTGACCTGACAACTCCAGGCCATCAAGACAGGAGGCCAGTGTGGAGAATGGTCAGAATAGCCTGGGACACCTCTCTGCACTTGAATAACACACACCAGAGATGAGGGAATAAAGGGACAGGAAGGACAGAGTAGAAGAGGACCCCTGACGAGTTACTGATAATTGCCATTCATAGTGCTAAACACGTAAATGACACAAAAGATGATCTCGTTTAAACATCACAAAACCGTTCCATGGAGGGTATGATTACCCTATTTTACAGATGAAGAAACTGAGGCAGAAAGTACTAAAGTAACTTGCCTCCTTCCCCTCCAAATCCATACCTGTTTTTCTCTATGTTAATTTTCTCCACAGAACTCTTCAACATTTGCTATCTGAGATTCTGATATTACCTTTCTGGAATATAAAATCCATGACAGCAGAAACAGTGCAATTTCTTATCACCCTATCTTTAGGATTCAGAACACCACCTGGCCCACAGTCAGTGTTCAAACAGTATTTATTGAGTGAATGTTGATTGAATAAGTAAAACAGAAGTAACTTTTAGAGATATCTCTCTTGGTGAGCTTTTCCCAGGTTTCATGTGAGAGCAGCTGAAGCAAATTCAGTAGGAGCCAACAGGCTTCAGAGAAACAACTCGGCCTGGAAGCAGGCCGTGTTTATCCTCTGAATTCCAGGCACTGTTCTCTTGCCTCTCACTGGCCACTAAAACTGGAGAGGTTGACTCTGGCAGAAATTGAAGGCATTTGGCATGCACACATCTTTTAGGTCACCAGAAATAACTTGGACATGCATGTGTGTGTGTGTTAAGCGGAAAGGACAAGAAAAATCAGTTTTATTTATGGGGCTACTGGGCAGTGAGTTAGTTTTTATGGGTGGGGACCACTTAGGCAGGGAGAACTCTCAGGTTAGGTTGTTCCATTGCTGGAATCATCCCCTGTCCTTCTCTCTATCCCTAACCCAGTGGTCTGAAAAAAAAGCATTTCCTTGGTCAGTTTTAATTTGGAGGAATTACTGCAGTATCTTCAGTCCCTAGTGGGATGTCCCCTGACTTCTTTCTTAGCATTTGTTTACTTCCTCCTTAAAAATCACTATCCTCCAAAAAAGCGGAGGCATGAGGCCAGTTCTGTTGGTCACTAGGAAGGAAAGAGATGAATTTCTGCTGTCCTTTGTAAGCAACCAGCGAATGACCTCTGTTCTTACGACAGTTCACCCCACTATGTCCACCATTGGGAAAAGGGGGATGCGTGCATTCAGGGACACATTCAGGGCCAAGGACAGGTATTGGCCAGTTGATGTTGGTGCCAGGATTAAAACCTAGGTCTTCCTGCTTTCCATATCAGTGATAGAACTATCTTTTTGCCTCTGCCATCAGCTATGGGTTTGGTTTTATTTCTTAACTTTTTAGAATCTCATTTATAAGTTAGTTTCTTTCAAATAAGATTCTGGAAATGGGAAGCTCATCTTCAAATGCCACTGTGGCAGGGTGAGAACCTTCCATCCCCTCCTACTGACCTAGGTAGCCCAGCTCCATCCCAAGGCCATTGCTCATGACTCTGACTTCTGTCAGTTAACCTTTGCTGAAAAAACTGGCCCAAATTCAGTAGCTTAAAACAACCACAATGTATTAATCCTCATGCATCGTGAGTTAATTGGGCAGCATTTCTGTTGCTCTTTCCTGGACTCACTCTTGTGGCTGCACTGGCTGACTGGTGGCCTGGGCTCTGGGCTTAGCTGGGAGAGTAGGCCTTCTCTTTCCAATAGTTCTTCATCCTCAAGGAGGCTGGACTGTGCTTTTTTATATGGTGACTGGGATCCAAAAGGATGAGACAGGAAGCTGCAGGGCCTTGTGGCCTGGCATGGAAGTCATATGATGGTCAAATCAAGTCAGAGGGTAAAGGCCAGCCTACGTTCAAGAGCTCCACCTCTTAAGGGGAGGAGCTGCAAAGACTCTTGGGCCATATTTATCATAGGCCTCTGAGACAGAAAGGAATGAACTGGGACCATAACAAGCTAGGGACTAAAGAATTTCATCTGTTACAAGAAAACATATGGATTTAAAGTGGCCAAATCTTAACTTTTCAGAAGAAGCTGGCAATCTAGATTTTAAAAAATCTATTAATAGCCTGTTTTTTAGAGCAGTTTTTAAGCTTATAAAAAACTGCTCAAAATAACTTAGAATTTTTATATAACTCTCTCCTTTCCCTAAGTTTCCTCTATTATTAACACCTTTCATTACTGTGGTATATTTATAGCTACTGATGAACCAATTTTGATACATTATTATTACCATTGTTATTAACTATCAACTAAAGTCCACAGTTCACGTTAGGATCCACTCTTTCTGTTCTATGAGTTTTATGAGTTCTGAAAAGGCATAATGTCTTATGTCTACTACTGTCCTAAAAAAAACCCTGTGTCCTTCCTGCCCTCTAATCTTTTTACTGATTTTGTAGTTTTCTGTTTTCCAAAATGTCATGTAGTTGGTATCATACCATACTATAGTCTTTTCAGAGTGGCTTTACACATGTATGGTTCATCTATGTCTTTTCATGACTTGATAGCTCATTTCCTCTCAACATCAAATAATATTCCATTGTTTGGATGTATCATAGTTTGGTTATCCATTCACCCACTGAAGAATGACTTGGTTGCTTCAAACTTGCAATTATGAATAAAGCTGCTATTTATATTTGCGGGCAGGATTTTGTTGTGAATGTAAGTTTTCAACTTATTTGAGTAAACACGGAGGAGTGTGGTCGCTTGATCACGTTGTGTGATAAGTCTACGTTTAGTTTTATAAGAAGCAATCAGCTTGCCTTTTAAAATGGCTTTCTCAGTTTGCGTTCCCACCAGCAGTGCATGAGACTTCTGTTGCTCCTTATCCTCATCAGCATTTGATGTCAGTGATTTGGAGGCTAGCCATTCTAATAGGTGTGGAATGATATACCCTTGCTTTAATATTGAGCATACTGGTCCTTTATCAGATACGCATTTTGCAAATGTTTTCTCCTAGTCTGTGGCTTGGCTTTTCATTTTCTTAATAATGTCTTTTGCAGAGCAGAAGCTTTCAGCCTAAATGAAGTCCAATTTACCAATTTTTTCTTTCATGGATTATGTTTTTGGTGCAATATTTAAACAGTCACTGCCAAACCCAAAGACACCTAGTTTTTCTCCTTTGTGGTGTTCTAGAATTTTATAGTTTTGCATTTTGCACTTAGGTCTATGATCCATTTTGAGTTAATTTTTGTGAAAGTTGTAAGGTCTATGTCTAAATTCATTTGTGTGTGTGTGCATGTCTAGTGGTTCCAGCCAGCATGAAATCTGGATTTTGCTGTGAAGTGACCTGATCTTAAAAGGCTGGTTCAAAATTTTTTTTTAGTGGTCATGCTGAGATGACACCTAAGTTCCTCTTCTTCCAATACACATTTCTGTAGAATGTTTTTCTCCATCCTGGATCACCTCTGCCTCCCTCATCCCCTTATTTGAAATGCTCTTCCATCCATTCATATCATCTTTCCTAGTGCCCACCTTGCATTTCATCTACTCCACCTTTCCCAACACTAGACTGGCTTGTGTACCTAAAAAATACCCAGTTAAAGAGTTGTTGAACTCTATATACACTTCTGAGCTCTAAGTCCCATTTAGCACTGTCTTTCCTCCTCGACCAGAGTATAAACTTCTGGGAGGCCCAGGAATTCTCTCCTTCTCCTTTACCACAGGAAGCTCAGCAGAGGTCTGAGCACAAATTTGGTCACTGATCTCCACCAACCATTTTAGACAATCTAAAGTGCTCTTTGATCTTTAGGAGAGATGGCTGAGGACCTCCCAAAGACAGGATCCCTGAAGTCTTGCCCTAGCAAGGCTGAAATGGTAGCATCTCTGATTCTGATGCCAGCTTTAGCATTATGTCCATGCAAACAAGAGGGAACTCATCCCCTTGGAGAATTAGGAAAGATTTACCAATGAGATAGCAAAATATGGCCTCTGAAGCACCAAAGATGCCAAGTCACAAATGTGTTTCTTTCATTATGATTGTTATGTGGTCAGAAGGATCATCCCAGTCATTATGAAAACAATGAAAAACGAATGAAAAAAAAAAAAACCAGACAGTTTCCTGGTGACTGGTTCCCCACCTCATGCCCAAATTATACTCAACGTAGTGGTAATCCCCCACCCCTTGATTTGGTCTTGCATCCTCATCTGCATCATTAAGTGTTTCCCATTCAAGGAGTTTGGTGCATCTCAAAGTGAGCAAGGCTGGAAGGAATGAAAGGGTCCAGGGCTTGTGACAGAGCCCAAGCACCACAGTGGAAGGTGCTTCAGACCTCTCAGAATTCACAGCCTCAGGGAAATGCTGTGGCTTGCATTTGCCGGGGTGACCTCGAGTCTGTCTGTGTGTGGTCCATCCAGGCCAATCTTAGGCAGAAAAAAGCAGGCAGGCACAACCTGGGTGACAAGCTCTCCCAGCCCTGGGTTTAGAAATGGGTGGTGAACCAGCTGCAGTGTGGAGCCACTGACACAGCCCTCATCAGGGCTGAGGCAAACTCCGTGTCAGCACTGCTTCTACCTCAAGAGCAGCCTTCCTGGAGCTCAGGATTCCTAGGCATCCCTTAGCTATTCCCTCGAATGGAAGACAACAGCCCAGCAAGAAACATACCCACATTCCAGCCTCCCATCCTCCACCAAACAAGGAGACTGTTCCTGGCTCACACTCCCTTCCCTGGGAAAGCCCCCAAACCTATAGCAGCTGGGCATGTGTCCCGCGGATGGCATGAAGCAGGGAAAGTGCCAGCCAGTGTTTTACATAAAACAAATCTAGTTTACTTAAAGTATGACTTTTGTACATTTCATAGCATATGAAAAATAATTGGGTTCTCAAAAAAAAATCACATCTAGACATCAAAAAATAAAAAATCACAAGCCCCCTCATCCATGACCTGTTTAAAAGACATAACCCCCCATTTCCTTGTAACTGCTGAAGCAGCCTCTTTGGACACACTATACTCAACAAAGCCTTGGGGGCTCCCAGACACCAGCTGCTGAAAACAGAGCTTAAAGACCACTAGCTGGTGCTGCTGGTGAAAATCAAGGAGTGTTGAGCAACCATGCTCATCAGTTCAGTTCAGTTCAGTCGCTCAGTTGTGTCCGACTCTTTGCAACCCCATGAACTGCAGCACGCCAGACCTCCCTGTCCATCACCAACTCCTGAAGTACACTCAGATTCACGGCCACTGAGTCAGTGATGCCACCCAGCCATCTCATCCTCTGTCGTCCCCTTCTCCTCCTGCCCCCAATCCCTCCCAGCATCAGAGTCTTTTCCAATGAGTCAACTCTTCGCATGACGTGGCCAAAGTACTGGAGTTTCAGCTTCAGCATCATTCCTTCCAAAGAAATCTCAGGGCTGATCTCCTTCAGAATGGACTAGTTGGATCTCCTTGCAGTCCAAGGGACTCTCAAGAGTCTTCTCCAACACCACAGTTCAAAAGCATCAATTCTTCAGTGCTCAGCCTTCTTCACAGTCCAACTCTCACATCCATACACGACCACTCGAAAAACCATAGCCTTGACTAGATGGACCTTTGTTGGCAAAGTAATGTCTCTGCTTTTTAATATGCTATCTAGGTTGGTCATAACTTTTCTTCCAAGGAGTAAGCGTCTTTTAATTTCATGGCTGCATGAAACCATGCTCATGCTGAGCAACAAATAACCTCTGCAACTGCAAGGTAAAAGACTTAAACAAAATGGAAGAAAAGGAACCAGAATCTCCTTAAAGTCTAGGAAAGCAGCATTAGGAGTCCCTGAGAGAGCCATCCATCAAGGGAGGGAGGCTCCATTGGCCATGGAGAACCAGAAGGGACTCACTGTCCACAAGCCGAACAAGTTACATTATTTTGAACATTTGAGGATACTTCCTGGTATACAA
The DNA here is from genome assembly GCA_006408695.1 of Aepyceros melampus. Taxonomy (NCBI): domain Eukaryota; kingdom Metazoa; phylum Chordata; class Mammalia; order Artiodactyla; family Bovidae; genus Aepyceros; species Aepyceros melampus. The sequence goes on from SJXQ01006150.1 coordinate 58,398, forward strand.
ACACACCATCTACATCATAATAGGTAAGTAATTAAACTTCTTGAATATCAAGGTAGGATTTAAAGCCGTCAACAATTAAAAAGAGACCTGATTTTCTCAATGTACAGTTTCATCTTACACTATGGCTGCATTTTCTAAGCACCTCTTACCCATTTTAGAGTCATTTTTCATTCCAACCCTTAGTATCCCTTAGTCTCTTCTAAGGAAAAAAAATGTTAGACCCATTTTGCGGGTCTGTAAATATGTTAGTGAGATAGAATGGCGGGGTGCAATCATGCAACCACAACGAGGAGAAGGGTAGGAAATGGCTCTGATATGCTGGTGTCTCACCAAGAGAAACTGCCCTGAAGGCAATTTGTGGTTGAACCTCAAACTATTTTCATCAGAGAAAGGCAAAGTCAACTCTGCTCTTCCTGAGTTTCACACAACTGTGGCCAGAGGGTCCAGCTGTTCTGGTCATGGCCTCACATTCTTTCTGCAAAGGCTCTAGTGGACAAGATTTATGCGGTGGTCTGAAGAAGCAAGCTAAGTAATGTGGGATGCAACCACAAAAGAGAACCTTCTGGCCCAAGCAGAGTAGATCTAGTTTCCGTGGAGGATTGGACAACCAGCCTCAAAACAGTCTCAGATGTGGGTGCTCAACACCAAAGAATGAAGCAACAGAGGTTCTTCTCTTTTAGAGCATCTGCTCTGTGATCACGGTCATGCTAAGCTTTGAGGAGCTAAAGACTCAAAGGGCTCCTGGAGCTATTCTCTCTGGCAGTGGAGACAGATAGCACTGAACATACTCAACAAAAGTTGGGGAGAAGGGAAACTGTGACAACACAATGAGTGAAACAAATGTAGCTGCTGATCTACTGAGCTACTACAGTGCCCGGATGTTTGTAAAACTAAAAGAAGTATTTTTCATGCCCCAGCAGCCAGCACAGGCAAGGAGCCATCACCAAAGCCATCTCAGCAGGATGGTAGATCAAACATCACCAAGGCCAAGAAGCAGTATGTTAAGAATTGTGATTCCCCCTTGAGATGATGATGCTTAAAACATGTGAAATAAACTTAGCCAAGCTTCCAAGTTGAGGGAGGTTTACGTTAGGTTCATGGGACAATACTCAAAGTCAGGCGGGGCCAGAGAGCACATTCTGGGTAGAATGGCTGACTAGGGCCCCCTGTGGCCGGCAGCTGGACATCATACTTACAGTGAGTTGGGCCGGGTGGGTTTGAGCACATCCAGGTCTGGGTCACTGGAGTTTATGTTGGGCTGTAAGCTGCTGCTGGAATTGAGGATGCTGTTCGCATTTGAAGAGACGACAGATTCCAAACTGGAGTTGATGAGGCTGTTTCTTTGTTCCTCTGTGGGGAACAAAAACCCACAAACCCCATATTAATATTATTCCATTCGATTCCATTGGGATAGTCTGTTCCTACCTATCCAAAGTTTATAAATAATGAGATTACATGGAGCTCTCTGGTGCTGATGAAACTAGGAAAAAGACATAGGGAAGAATTACAGGACAAATAAGAATTACAAGTGGGAGGACTTCCTCGTGGATCCTGTGGTTGGGAAACTGCCTGCCAGTGTAGGGGACATGGGTTTGATCCCTAGACTAGGACAATTCTACATGCCGAGGGGCAGCTGGGCCTGTGCTCTAAAGCCTGTGAGCTGCAACTACTGAGCCCACATGCTGCAACCACTGAAGCAAGTGTGTCTAGAGCCCGTGTTTTGCAACAAGAGAAGCCACCACAATGAGAAGCCTGCACACCACAACTAGAGAGCAGCCCTGGATCGCTGCAACTAGAGAAAGCCCACAAACAGCAATAAAGACCTAGGCAAAGACCCAGCATGGCCAAAATAAATAAATAAATGAATTAAAAAAATACTAATTACAAGTGGGAAAGGAAGAACCTGAGAATAACAGGTGATGCGAAACTTAGAGCAAAACTCATTCCTCCGCTTGACAGGACATATCTTCTCTTTCACATGTCAAACCTTTTCCTAAGAGTGGCTCAACTACCACACCATAAGTTGTGTCTTCTTCGGACTGGCAGATGGTCAGAACAGAGAGAAACTTCAAAGCCCCCTTGCAGTCAATCATATCCTTTTGGCTTCTGTGACATTCACCCTTTATTCTAAAACTCCTGCCCTTAACACTGCCTTACTTGCCTAAGCCATGTCCTACCTCTGACCCTATGGTACCACACTATAAAATATTTATTCTTTAGCCATCCGCTTCCTTGTGGCTCTGCAATCTAACCCCCTGATCACTCCCCAGCCAGACCCTCTGTGTTGCCTCTAGCTCCAAGTATTTGATGCTGAGCTTCCAGTTAGTTTTTTGACTAATAGATCTGTAAGGACTACATATACAAACCTGAGTCTATGTTCCAAGCAGTCACATTAGTAGCTTGGAGAATATTACCAAGTCAGAGGGAAGAAACCTTGAGTTCCCTTCAAGACCACACTCCTGACTGGGTATGTAGAGTCAGGCAATATTTGGCTCTCTATTTCTTGGTTAATGCAGCTATACAATGGGGAGCATGAAAAATGCCTTGCACAGCTTGGGGAGCTGTCATGAGGATCAAGTGGGATCATATGCAAGAATGTGTTTTGTAAACTTCAGAACATTGCTCAAAGAAAAGAACTTTCTGTTTCTTCCCATCTTTAAAAACTTGGAACCATGTGCTGAAGAAAACACTTTGGATGATTTAGACAAATGGCATGGGCACTACTGTAGGAGCAAAACATCAGACATGGAATGTCTTTCTTGTTCCACATTCCTTACAGATACACCATACTGGAATCAACTGATGTTTTGGGCAATCAATTCATGTATCAAGAAATATCATATCTGGGTTAATCCTCACTGGATCTTTCTGAATGAGCCAGAGGTATATCATATCCCTAAGAAGAAAGACTAGGCTCACTTACATGGTAGTTTAGAGGTCAACATTTGAACTCAGGTCTCTTTAGGCAAAATGGGGCATTTTTATGATAAAAAATGCTCTTCCTTTGCACTACTCATGTATATAAAAATAAGCTTATGAAATGATGTTAGAGTAATATTCACATTAGTTACACAAATACATAAACATACAAACACACACACACACACCAATAATACCTAGCATCTTGGCAAATTCTCAAGGCCATGTTGAAGCCTCTCAGAATTCTGAATCAAAAAAACCCATGAAGCTTCTGGGATATCCTTGAACTCTAATTAAATTTTGAAAAAAAAAAAAAAAGATTATTAAGTTGATTCCTGAGGTTTAGAACAATTCATATTTCAAAAGCTTGAGTTCCAAAGAGAAACAACAAGGAAAGAGAAATCAACAGTTACATTGAGCCAAGATGTGGGAGGACTAATAGGGCCTGCAAATGGGAGCTTGCTACCAGGAAGAAAAACAACTCCAAAATTACATAATTAGGGGATCATTGAGAGAATGGATATGCCATTTATCAGTATAAATCAGTTCATAAGTAAGTAAAATTTTCCTTTGCACAAAATCCTCACATCAAGACTCCTGAAACAGTATGAGGAGCCCAAGACTACCTCCACTCCACAGGGAGTAAGGATGACAGTTCATTGTGGCTCAAAGGATGTGTGTTCTGCTTCATGAGAGGAGAGATGACGAGTTTTATTAACTCTGGTTTGAGGCTAAGTATATAGGACATAATTATCTGAATTCATAGGAAATAGAGAATAACTATAGCTCATATTTCTTTGTGATTATATTTACTTGTCCATGCTGCTACTGCTCTGCTAAGTCACTTCAGTCGTGTCTGACTCTGCCTCTGGGCAGCCCACTAGGCTCCCCCATCCCTGGGATTCTCCAGGCAAGAACACTGGAGTGGGGTGCCATTTCCTTCTCCAATGCATGAAAGTGAGAAGTGAAAGTGAGTCGCTCAGTCATGTCTGACTCTTCACAACCCCGTGGACTACAGCCTACCAGGCTCCTCCGCCCATGGGATTTTCTAGGCAAGAGTACTAGAGTGGGTTGCCATTGCCTTCTCCGACTTGTCCATGAGAGGGGTATAATTCTATGAATTAAAATAATGCCTTGCTAAAAGAATATTAGCTTTTCTAAAATATTATCAGGACATTTTTTTCTGTCTTGCTATTCATCAGAAAACTTATTTTCACTTATTCAATAAATATTTATTGAGCTCCTCCTGAGTACCGAACCCAGCACCCAGACAGCAGACTCTGACACTAATTCATTGGTAGTTTAATCAGATGAATATTAGAGTACTGACTGGTTCATATGTCTACCTTTCTCAGTAGACTACAAGCAACCTAAGACTGGGCACGGGACAGACAACATTTTGAAATCACAACTGAAAAAAGTCACAGAAAGATGCTTTGCTTTATAAAGTATTTTATCAGAATTCTAATGCTCAAGAAAAAGATTTGTTTCTAAAAAAATGGATTTAGGTAAGAGTTTTAAGAACCTAGCTCCCACTACAGTATTATAGACTGGGTCTCTCCCATGTAGCATGTGGAACAATGATAATTTTGGGTTTTAATTTTTTTTTTTTTTTAAATTTTATTTTGGGGTATAGCTGATTTACAACATTGTTAGTTTCAGGTGTATGACAAAGTGATTCAGTTATATATGTATCTATTCTTTTTTTCAGATTCTTTTCCCATATAGGTTATTACAGAGTACTGAGTAGAGTTCCCTGTACTATACAGTAGGTCTTTGTTGATCTGTTTTATGTATAGTACTGCGTGTTAATCCCAAACTCCCATAAACCCATAACAGAACGAGGGTATGGATCGATAACGAGGACTCAACCTTCCTCGGACTAGCAGTTAATAGAATAAAACAGGTGGCTCTATCCTAACTGAGCTTGAGGAGGGGTTCGTTTACTGGAGGACATAAATTTCTTTCTTAAAACAACAAATTCTTTTTGAGATTAATTTTGACTTATATTTAGGTATCTAGGACCTGTCACATGTGGTGGACCTATAATAAAACAACAACAAAAGCAAAAAATCAGAGAAAGGGATTCTTTGTCCAAGAAGAAAATGCCAAAAACTTAATCATAATATTTTACAGGTTTGCAGCCAAGATAGACAAATATGCATCCCAAGAGGCAGACTCTTTCCTGATGTCCCCCAGGGGTCGCATGATATGGAGACCTGAAAACCCTGCATTCTCTGACTACAGGAACACTACAATTTTCTTTGACAGGGGACCTCACATAATAAGACTGGGAGCTCTAAGAGGACAGATGTCTAAGCTGAAATGCTGACAATCCTTTCTGAGGGGAGTAGGAAGGTGATTATTGCAGAAACTGAGTGGGGAGTAAAATCAACAGGAAATCAAATGTTTAGCGGTTAAGGAAAACTATACCACAACAAATTCTAATTTGCAGCTTCAATGAATTAAGAAGAAAAAGAGCAAATGATTCAGTAATGTCCCTCAAAACAGGAGGACTTCTGTCAAGTCGGCGAATGGACACTTGCTTCTGACATGAGAACAAGCAGCCTAAAAGATTAAAAATAAAAAAATTAATGAAATCATTCAAATACCAGAGCTGGACTTTTTTGAGTCACTTATGAGTCAAACGAGCTCTGGCATCTACATCAGAAGGTATAAGAAGGACTGATGGCAATTATATTGCTGGAAAAAAAAAAATTACAGGCTAGTGGGCTGAAAACAGGAAAACAGCAACCAGTTATGAGTCAAATCAACAAGATCAAATGACCAAAACAAAAAGAATCCCCACCACACAGGAATTTTCCTGACCTGGTTGAAGGCAGTGAGAATGCTTGCTTATTTGTCAACAAGAATCTCTTCTTATTACTCACAGGAAAGAAGAGCCCAGAGACAAACAAATGGTAAAATAAAAGCTCAAACAATTGCAAATGTGCACAGGTAACGTGTTGGATGCTTTCATTAACACGTGCTCCCTAAGAAGTGACAAACTGGATATGATCTGTGCCTTAAAAATGCACGCTACTCAAGGGCAGGACCATGTCTGTCCACATAGACTACATCAAGCAGCCATGACAATGGCCAGTGAGGTCAAGGTTAGTTCATACACTCCTGGTGCCCAGGCCATGCACAGTAGAGATTAAGGCTCTACAATGGTCATGACATAAATAATAAACATAAATAAGGCAACCCTAACTACCAGGACGTATTCTGCTAGCCCACAAGGACGCAGTTTTGTGTGACTTAATTTTTCAGGTGCTTCAGGCAGGGACCACTAATGTCCTTGAAACCAAAGTACTGGTTACAGTGGGCAGAGTCTCTGTTTTCTGTACAAATCAGGAGTGGAAAAACATGAGCATGCAACCAAATCACTGCAACTAAAAAAAGCAAGCCACAGAATAATTCTGGTGATATTGTACTTCTTTTGGGGGTTGCCATGGAAATTTTGGAGCTAAGCTCCTTCACTTTCCATATTTATCAAGTGACTCCCGGTGGCTCTGATGACAAGCGCACCACATACAAGAAGCAGGGTCTCTGCTGATCACAGAACCCAGAGGTGAGACAAGGAACGCACATGCAAAGCCCAGCCAAATTCGCCTGGCTTGGCAGGCCTGAACACGTCTGGCCCACTGAATACTCAGAGCTAAAGGGTAAACAGGAAACACAGACCTCCGATAACACTTTAAGGGAGCTTTCCCACCATGCACAACAGTATGTCATCATACAGGCTGGTATTTTAGCTTTCTACGAGGTCTTGGACTAGCTGTCAAAAAGAAGAGCTAAGATGACTGATCTGTAACAGCAGCTCACAATGCCTCACAGAGCCCAAAGGAGGGAACTGTCTCTGCACATGATCAAACAGGGAGAAAAAGGAGTCACCAGATGGAGGCTCTGCAAAGACCCAGGGCGTTACACCAAAAATACTAAGGCAGAAGCAAACGCCCAGAGGCTTTCCTGTGCTGTGCTGGAGCGAGAGGTGTACTTTCTCCCACTTGTTAAAGTTTTGCAATGAAGCCTGCAATTATCATCTTGACAAGATAAGATGATAATAGCAAGGCAGCTTAATGAATTTTGCAATAAAAAATGATGAGTGCACAGCAATTTTGGAGTTTGCCATCTCTGAGAAACACCCAAGTACACAGAAAGCTTGGAATCAAGACTTTCTGAAGCAATTTTTTCTCCCCTGTAGCTTTTGCTCCTGATAAGGGTGGCATGCCAAGCCCCACTAAAATCTGAGCTGGTTTGATTACAAGTTTGCTGACCCAGGCTCAGTCCCTATGATAAAAATAATCTTAGGAAACAGTTTGGGCAACATGTTTGAGCACATGAAAACAATTTGGACAACATCTGAAAAAATAATCTTAAAACATAGTTTGGGCAATGTTGTATTAAACAGGGAGGTGACAAGTGAACAATGTCAATGTTGCTTGGACCACAGACACAGGACATGTGATCACAACTTCTGGCAAGTTGTCTTCAGCAAAACCACCACCAATCTTGGTCCCCTATAGACTGGCTGACATACTCTCCCCATGGTGCCATAATAACCCTCTGCTTTGCAAAGGGAAAGAATGCCAGTGAAAATGGGTTTCATGAGAGAATGGGGAAGTCACTGTGGCTGGTCCCAGATCGAAGAGATTCACAGGACTGAGATGCCATGGTACAACAGGGAAGCCTGCTCCTGAAACATTTCAAAAACCACATTTTAGGAATGTGCCTCTAATTAATGGCTGAACAGGGACTTGAATGTTCAGAGTTAAAGAGACACTTTGCTACTCACAACATAGCCTTCTTTCCTCCCCAAGAACTTACTTTTGAGGAGGGACACTCCCTCTAATCTATGGTTCCCCAATAACTGAGAAAGCCCACACACAGACTGCTGATGTATTGCTGACAATACAGTTTCTTCTTTCCCACTACTTATGGGAAAAGAAGAAACTGATATAGTTACTTATTTTTATACCATAACTCATTGCAAAATGGGCTGAGAGAGTAAAATGAAATGTATGATTAGAGTGTTTTTAACAACTTAAAAATTAGTTAAACATAATAAATATGCATTTCTCTCTAGTTTAAAAGTACAGAATGGCATACAAATACACCAGATATATTCTGGTGCATAAAAGTCAATTGTTTTTCTACACACAGAAATAGTTACTCATATAAATTTTTTTTTTCTTTTAACAAAGTAGGATAACATAATGCCTAATGCTGTGGTACCTTTTTTGCTCATATAGTGATAATGCCAGAGATGGCAGCCTAGAATATATTCTTTTTAATTTATTTCCTGCCATTAGCTTTCCACGGCATCACTTTCTAAGGGCCACATCAACTATGCAGGTCTCAATCACACATGGTAACCACATACAATTAAGACAAGAGCCACATTACACCTTACAGTCTGTGTGACAATAGGAATTCCTGTGGATAAACATGCTGTCTGCCAAAACAAACAGGCATGTCCAGAGCGCCCAGGATCAGAGGCTACCTGAGAAAAGACACATGCCACAGGTTCGACAGCTCCGAGAGAGGTATTATGTAAATCTCAGAATGGTACAGAGTCCCAGTTATTTTTCAGCAAGGGAGACACACGTCCGAAGTACATGACCTGAATTCTCAACCTCTCCCTGGGCCTGTCTGGGAGAGGGTCCAGGATGAATTAACTGAACTAAGAGAATTAATCAAAGCTATAATCTCAGCAGCTATTTAATAAGATCTGTGTAAAACAAAGCCCAAGAATCCATCCCCAGACCAACCAAGGCTGCACAACGCACCCCTGGCTGCTGATGCACTAGCACTCTAGCATTGAACGGGCTCTCTCTGGGCCAGGGTGACTCTGCATTACTCTCACCTATGGGCCTCTCCTTCGGCATCTGCAGGCTCCAGAGAGGGGATATTTTCTTAGTCAAACATAAAGTTGGACTCCTGAGGTAATCATCATAATCGGAGCTAACATTTAGTAGGTGCTTACTATGTACTAGGCTTGCTGTCCAGTATGTTACATGCACTGGCTCAATTAATCATGGCAATTTCCCTCCAAGGAAGTTATTATTAGTGACCGATTTTCAGATGAGCAAATGTAGGTTCATAAATGAAAAGCAATGAGCTCCAGGTTGCAGAGCTGGTAGCAGGTAGAGATGGCATTGAAGAAAAGTGTGGCAACTGCAGAGCCCCTGCTTTCAACCACCACCAGGCTTCCAAGAAATGTATTTGAGGACCTGGGACAGCTATACTTTGGAGACACTGTGGCTGTGGTTCTAGACCACTGCAATAAAGCCAATATCACAACAAAGCAAGTCACATGAATATTTTGGTTTCCCAGTGCATATGAAAGTTATGTTCATACTACACTGTTGTCTATTAAGTATATAATAACACTATGTCTTAAACAACAATGTATATACCTTAATTAAAAAAAAACTTTATTGCTAAAAAATGCTAATCATTATCTGACACCATGGGGTTGCCACAAACCTTTAATCTGTGGAAATGCAGTATCTTTGAAGCATAGTAAAGTGAAGTGCAATAAAAAGAGGCATGTCTTTGTAGGTACTAAAAAGCTGGGACAAAATGATAAATGTTACCTTGCAACCTCTATCAAACCAGTGCTTCTCTAACCCTTGCTGGCATTAGCATCACCAGGGCACTTTTGAAATGACAGAGGCCTGAGCTCCAGCCATTACCTGATTCAAAATGTACTGGGGAAGAGATCAGGTGTCTGTGTTTTCAACAAGCTCCTCACATGATATTAATGTATACCCAAGTTGAAGAACCACACTTCCAAGAAATGTATTTGAGGACCTGGGACAGCTATACTTTGGAGACACTGTGGCTGTGGTTCTAGACCACTGCAATAAAGCCAATATCACAACAAAGCAAGTCACATGAATATTTTGGTTTCCCAGTGCATATGAAAGTTATGTTCATACTACACTGTTGTCTATTAAGTATATAATAACACTATGTCTTAAACAACAATGTATATACCTTAATTAAAAAAAAACTTTATTGCTAAAAAATGCTAATCATTATCTGACACCATGGGGTTGCCACAAACCTTTAATCTGTGGAAATGCAGTATCTTTGAAGCATAGTAAAGTGAAGTGCAATAAAAAGAGGCATGTCTTTGTAGGTACTAAAAAGCTGGGACAAAATGATAAATGTTACCTTGCAACCTCTTGGAAGAAATCTTAAAAAGTATAAGACCTGTGTGCTTGGTTCTCTCTAATCCTCTGGCTCTACCTTCTACAGTTGTGTGAAAAAAATACAGCTTGTGTGTCAGTACTTTTCACCTAGACACACCAGTCTAGTCTCTGCTGTATGATGTATCTGCATGGAAACTTGGAGATTAAACAGTAATCTCCTTTGCTACCATTCATCTGGCAGCACAGATGAAAAACCTCCTTTCATCTCCTCTGAGGTGATCACAAACAAAGTGATTGCCTCAGCCCAGCATATTAAGTGACTGCTGAACGCACACAGCTCATTGCAGAGTTGCCGTGAGATGGGGGTGGGGGAGACGAGTGGCCGTGGTGTGGCTCTGCCTGCCACTGTGGATAGTGAGGAACCCATTCAAAATGGTCCAGCTGCCTCCGTGGCAATGGTGGGCACTGGACAGATAGTTTTTCTTGCTTTTTTATCTCAGTCTAGAAAGGTTTTCACTTTTGTGGCTTGAGAAGTGACAGAGGTACCCTTCTGGAGACAACATGGTATGGGGAAGGGACGTGGCCTGGGTCCAGATTCCTCTTTTGCTGATGCCCTAGAGCCCCAGTTTACTTGTTTGTAAAATGTGGATGATGAGAACCTACCTCACGGGGTGATGAGCAATTATAAAGATGAGATGAAGTAACACTGGGAAAAGGAAAAAGCCACCTGGAGAAGACTCCAGTAACTACTCTCAGATTAAAGCAGAGGAGTCTTACAGAGGTGCCCAGACATACAGCTAGCTGGTCTACCCTCATGGAAGGAAAAACTCCTTCTGGAAAATAAGACACGTATCTGTGAACATCAACAGGTCAGATGCTTTCATGACAATCTGAGACCAGAGTGTTGGCACAGATTCACATCTAAGAGGGAAAAACAGGCTCCAACTTCTGCACAGGCTGGAGACACTGCAGTGAGGTGAGGGGAAAACATGTGCCAATGGAATGCACCTACTCTGTGAATTTTGGGCTCATCAAGCATATCAACTGGGGGCTGAACAGAAGGCTGACCCACAACCACAGGAAATATTAAACTCCAAGTGTGCCAGTGAGATTGAGAAAAAAACATAAACAAGAGCAGGCACACAGGCATAAGAGAAATGAAGCTCTGGCAATATCATATGAAGTTGGAAGGCACAAGGGAGGCACATGGAGGTACCGTGTGGGGTATCTTTGTGTGTCCTCACAGATGTCATCCCTGTAACAAGAATCTGAAGAAAGGAAAGGTCACGTCAAACCTGGAGAGGTGTCACAATGTACCCAAAGTTTTCACCATGAAACTGACAGATGATTGGTGAGGGTCCACAATGATATAAAAACCAACAGGCAACATCTGAACCTGATTCCAGTCGACTGGACAAAGAATCTTGAGTTTGTGTATGTAAAGAGGAAGGATCTCAGTCAAAAATTTAGAGCAAGATCTGTGGACTCCAAACTGTGGTACATGTTCCACAGTTGGGACATATGACAATTCTAAGGTTTGATGTGGCTAAACATTCTTTAGCTTAATAGTTACTTATGTTTTACTATTTAATAATTAAAAATCCATGTATTTAACAGACTGGTTCCAAATAGGGGAAGAAGTACACCAAGGCTGTATACGGTCAACCTGCTTATCTAACTTATATGCAGAATACATCATGAGAAATGCTGGGCTGGATGAAGCACAAGCTGGAATCAAGATTGTGGGGAGAATTATCAATAACCTCAGATATGCCAGTGACACCACCTTTTTGGCAGAAAGAGAAGAACTAAAGCGCCTCTTGATGAAAGTGAAAGAGGAAAATGAAAAAGGTGCCTTAAAACTCAACATTCAGAAAACTAAGATCAAAGCATTCAGTCCCATTACTTCATGGCAAATAGATGGGGAAACAATGGAAACAGTGAGAGATGTGATGCTTGCTCCTTGGAAGAAAAGTTATGACCAACCTAGACAGCATATTAAAAAGCAGAGACATTACTTTGCCAACAAAGGTCCATCTAGTCAAAGCTATGGTTTTTCTGGTAGTCATGTATGGATGTGAGAGCTGGACCATAAAGAAAGCTGAGCACTGAAGAATGGATGCTTTTGAACTGTGGAATTGGAGAAGACTCTTGACAGTCCCTGGGACAGCAAGGAGATCCAACTAGTCCATCCTAAAGGAAATCAGTCTTGAGTATTCATTAGAAGGATTGATGCTGAAGCTGAAACTCCAATACTTTGGCTACCTGATGTGAAGAACTGACTCAATGGAAAAGACCTTGATGCTGGGAAAGATTGAAGGTGGGAGGAGAAGGGGACGACAGAGGATGAGATGGTCGGATGGCATCAATGACTCAATGGACATGAGTTTTGAGTAAACTCCAGGAGTTGGTGATGGACAGGGAGGCCTGGTGTGCTGCGCCCATGGGGTTGCAAAGAGTCGGACACAACTGAGCGACTGAACTGAACTGAATGTTTTCATGTATATTAGAGAGTAATACGATAAGACAACGAAACTGATATTTTAGAAATTTTATTGAATAGGATGAGGCAATGTAAAGAAGTGAGGTTCTTAAAAACTGATTTAAAGAAATGTATCAAACAAACTGTGGAAAAGTTATATGGTTGTGGCCCAAAGACTAGATGAAGGCTTATGTAAATGATGCAAGTTTGGGAAGTACTGAGCTAGGCATGGATAGAGGCCTTAAACTGAAAAACATCACTGTACGGAAATATGAGATTTTTTTTTCACAGATTACCTGCAGAGTCTTCACCAGTACTTTGATCCCAAAGGGTAAACCCAGTGATGTGCTTTGATAAAGTCTGCCATCTTTGTCCATAGATCAGACATAGGGGAGGGTTTGGTGTGTGGCAATAGTACCCTGTCACCTGCTCATGTGACAGTGGTGAGCGGCTGCACTGCAACCTAGAAGGAGTGAGTGCTGGCAGAACCTCACACCTCCTGGCCAGTCTTCCTCACCCATTTCTCCTACGGTGCTTTCCAGGCCAGCCTGAGTATTGTTCTAATTTCCCGGGGAGCTGGGGGTTCCAAAACAAACTCTAAAAAGTACATTATACATACACCCCTATATACTTTTCAACAACACTGTTTCTCCCAAGGCAAGGAGGAAAGCTGAGCATCCCGCAAGTATCCTCACACATGAGCAGTCAGCCCTGTTTCCAGGGAGGGTTTCCTCCTGCTCCCAGGGTAGATCTATTGCTTCACTGTCTTCCCATCTCACATCCTCCTGTCCACCGTGTTCAGACAGGGACAGCTTGATCTGCAGCTTAGGCACGTCTGCCTTCACACATCCTTAACTTTCACTTGCCGCCTCGTGTGACAGAATTAATCTTGAGAAGAGATCTAATTGATTTTCTCCTAATCGCCACCTTCTTTCTTACATGCTCTTAGAATATGCTTTAAGACCTGATCCATAGCTGCTCTGTTTCCATCTAAGCATCAACTTGGCACTTTTTCAAGCTTAGAGGAATTTACTAATATCATCTGATCTGTCCTGAGCTGCAAACGTACACTGCTTAGCACAAAACCTTAGGTGACCGTGGCTGTCCTGGAAATATGAGAAGCTTCTCACTCCACAGCCAGATGCTGTGTTCGTGGCAGATGAGGGTGAGGCCAGGCCTGTTCCAAGTGTTCTCTGGTACAGACCACAGTGAGAACGACCCTAGCCAGATACTTAAGGGGAACACAGGCTACTGTTTGCAGGGAAGCCAACTGCAGGACAGGGTCAAAGCCCTGAAACTGTGCCTACCTGCTGACCCAGGGATTCTTCCAGGAGTTTATCTTAAGGAAATAATCATGAATATGAACAGATTCAGCTACAAGGATGATATAGTGGCTTTATTCATAAAAGCACGGTATCTGAAACAACCCAAGTGGATGCACCAAGGTGTGGCCACATTACGGGATACAGCAATCTCTTTAAAAGCTGTGATCCCCCAAGGTGGGGAAGATTTGCTCTCAGGAATAATGATAGGAAGGCCGTTACTTCTGGAAGGCCAAGGGATAGAAAACATTTTCTGTAACAAAGAGAAAGATGCCAATCCAGATATGGATTGTCTTCCCTCCTCAAAGCCAAGAGGATCATTTTCCCTGATTTGTGATTTTACTGTAACTCATAGATAATATTGTTATTATCATATAATACATAACAGACATATCATATTTGTATAAATATATACAAATATATAAAAAGCATACAGACTACATAATAATATATTAAATAAAAATATATAATAATTATATAATAATCATAGCACTTTCACACCCCCACCATTTATGGAGCACCATCTGAAGTGCTTTAATCCTCACCACAAACCTGTCAGGTAGAAAACCATTATCCCTGTCTTGTAGAAGAGGAGCCTGAGGCCCTGCAGTAGCAGAGAGCGGGCTCACGTGGCACAGCCAGGGAGCATCGATCAGGCTCTCACCCAGGCCGCTGTGCCATGGGCACTGTCAACCACCACATTCTCCTGCCTCCCCAAAGACACACTGCTCTGTGAGAGCAGCCATCTCCAGAAAAAACATCTATTTCTGCTTTATTGACTATGCCAAAGCCTTTGACTGTGTGGATCACAATAAACTGTGGAAAATTCTGAAAGAGATGCGAATACCAGACCACCTGACCTGCCTCTTGAGAAACCTATATGCAGGTCAGGAAGCAACAGTTAGAACTGGACATGGAACAACAGACTGGTTCCAAATAGGAAAAGGAGTATGTCAAGGCTGTATATTGTCACCCTGCTTATTTAACTTCTATGCAGGGTACATCATGAGAAACTCTGGACTGGAAGAAGCCCAAGCTGGAATCAAGATTGCTGGGAGAAATATCAATAACCTCAGATATGCAGATGACACCACCCTTATGGCAGAAAGTGAAGAGGAACTAAAGAGCCTCTTGATGAAAGTGAAAGAGGAGACTGAAAAAGTTGGCTTAAAGCTCAACATTCAGAAAATGAAGATTATGGCATCTGGTCCCATCATTTCATGGCAAATAGATGAGTAAACAGTGGAAACAGTGTCAGACTATTTTTTTGGGCTCCAAAATCACTGCAGATGGTGACTGCAGCCATGAAATTAAAAGACGCTTACTCCTTGGAAGCAAAGTTATGACCAACCTAGATAGCATATTCAAAAGCAGAGACATTACTTTGCCCACTAAGGTCCGTCTAGTCAAGGCTATGGTTTTCCCAGTGGTCATGTATGGATGTGAGAGTTGGACTGTGAAGAAAGCTGAGCACCAAAGAATTGATGCTTTTGAATTGTGGTGTTGGAGAAAACTCTTGAGAATCCCTCAGACTGCAAGGAGATCCAACCAGTCCATTCTGAAGGAGATCAGCCCTGGGTGTTCTTTGGAAGAAATGATGCTGAAGCTGAAACTCCAATACTTTTGCCACCTCATGCGAAGAGTTGACTCATTGGAAAAGACCCTGATGCTGGGAGGGATTGGGGACAAGAGGAGAAGGGGACGGCAGAGGATGAGATGGCTCAATGGCATCACCAACTCAATGGACATGAGTTTGAGTGAACACCGGGAGATGGTGATGGACAGGGAGGCCTGGCGTGCTGTGATTCACGGGGTCGCAAAGAATCGGACACAACTGAGCGACTGAACTGAACCCTACTGTACACACAAGTAAACTGAAGTTGAGAGAAAGTAGGAGGCTGTCACTGGTACAGGAGCCCAGGTCTGCCTGCCCATCGGCAGTGCTGGGGCCTTCAACCCCCTCCTCCACCACTGGACTCCCTCATTACAGGAACTGAAGAGAAACCACACTGGAGATCTGAGAGCTCAGTAACCCGATTGCTGCAAAGTACTCGGAAATCCAGAAGTGAAAACAAGATTTGATACTTGTCATGGTGAGAACCCTCTGCTGTTTGAAGCAAGGAGGGTAGTGTTCTCTTATTAATCTATTAATTAATTCCACACACTTAGGAAGTATCTACTGTGCGCCAGGCCTGGGAGAAGTGGAGGGGAAGGAGAAGCAAGCCAAATAAGGTCCCCGAAGAAAAAGCCCCATTCCAGTAGTACGCGTGACTCGTGCTAATAAGCATAGAATTACAACCTGAGAAAAGGAAGGGAAACGTTCTAGCAGAGCCAATAACAAGAGGGGTTGAAGAAGCAGCGCCTGAGCTAAGCTTTGACTGTGTGACTAGAGGAAAAGAGGCTAAGCTATCTGCCCACAGAAGATCTGGAAAGTGGATCCTGGACATTGCGGCTCCTTGCCTTTTATCCTCAGCACCCCTGCTTCCTGTCCTGTTGAGGTTACTCAGCCACAGAACCTGGGAGGGCATGATGGTCAGTACACTGTCTTCAAGGACACAAAAGGCAGCAGCTCACACACAGAAGTAGAGGTAAGTTCTCTGGGCAGCGGGATGCGGCTGAGGTGTCCCTAGGGCACCCTAGGCAGTGACTCACGTTTCTCTGTTGACTGCATGGTGTGGAAGAGCGTCAAGGGCCTCTCGCTGCAGGACGGGGGTTTGGAGTCACTGCTCTTCTTCCGAGACAGGTGCAGTTGGGCATTGGTGAGGGGCGTGTCTGGCACAGTGTTAAATATCTGCAAAATAGTTTCATAAAAAGGTTACACACTAATGTGAACCCAGAAGAAAGCACAAGTCCAGACCTGTATGATTAAAAAGTCTAGTGGGGTCTAAGAATCAGCAAGAAAAAGATAGAAAAAGACCACCAGCATCTGCTCAGGACCTTATTGTAAGCATCTCTAGGAGCTGGCAGGAAACAGTCTCCTTTGGAAGTACGCCCCAAGGTAAGGAACCACCCACTTCCATTTCCCACCCCCTCTGTTATCATTTGTATAGATCTTCTTTCTGTTGTTCTCTCCAGGGCCAATGGAAAGTAGCCACTGTCTGTGGAAAAGACTTAAAAATTTTTTGATCACCTTTATTTAGAACTGATTAATCAAAATCACTTTCCTGTTCTTCACTGCCCATGAGTCTATTTCCCAGTTCTTAACAACTGCTTCACAATTTTCTGAAGATGTGAAACATGCATTTAAATGACGCCAAAGAAGCCCAGAACAGGGCATCATTTTCTCATCCTCAATCATCTCTAGCTGGACCATCTTTTCTACTTCACAATTTTCTGAAGATGTGAAATATGCATTTAAATGACACCAAAGAAGCCCAGAACAGGGCATCATTTTCTCATCCTCAATCATCTCTAGCTGGACCATCTTTTCTACTTCAGCAGCTTTGTGTTATTTTTGAGCTGGAAAAAAAAAAAAAAGGCTGTTTTCCCCAACTCTTGATGACAGAAGTAACATACATGTTACAAACTGGAAAATGTAGAAAAGCTTCAAGAAGAAAACAGAAAATTTCTCCCAATTCCACTATTTAGAGATAACCACTGTTAGCATTTGAATTTTATTTTCACATGAGCTTTTTAAGCTTTCATTGCAAAAAAAAAAAAAAACAAAACCAGGTACATGGTAAAAAAAAAAAAAAGAAGAAAATGACAGATAAAATTCATGACAATGCTTGTCTTTTCCCTACAGATCCAAGTATGACAGAATTATTATAATAGCTACCACTTACATGGTGCTCACCATGATTACAGTCAACACCCTGCAACGCTGGCTCCCTAAGGACCAGTCGCTGCATGTGTTTTCCATGTAGCTCACTCAGTTCTGAGTGACCCTGAGCATCAGGTACTGTTCTCATCATTTATAATGAAGGACTGAGGCAGAGAGGTTAAACTGCCACAATTACAAATATAATTACAGATGATAACATAGAAAACCTGTGTCCCTAGATTTTCTAGATTTCTTTTTAAGTGCATATAATAACAACAACACTAATTCATTCAGCCTCAAAAGGTCTTTTGAGCATCTCCTTTCTACCAGCACTCTGGGTACAGCAGTGTTTGAGGCCAACATGTTTCCTGTGGTTCAGAGAGTCTGCATCTAGCAGCTGTGATTTACTGAGTATCGACCATGTCAGGCACTACCTCAAGTGCTTTGTATGAGTTATCTCACTTAATGTTAAAATACACTTCTCCATAATTGGAATCCTATTCTTTTTACAGTTTTGTATCCTATATGTTTCTTCTAACATTGTATTGTAACATTTCCCCCTTCATTAAAAAAATCTTCAAACCATCTCCTTCTTGGCCGCATAATATACCCACTGTATTAAGATATCAACATTTATTGACCCATTCATTATCATCTCATACTCTGGAGTCTTCTGGATCTTAGACAGAATTATTATAATAGCTACCACTTACATGGTGCTCACCATGATTACAGTCAACACCCTGCAACGCTGGCTCCCTAAGGACCAGTCGCTGCATGTGTTTTCCATGTAGCTCACTCAGTTCTGAGTGACCCTGAGCATCAGGTACTGTTCTCATCATTTATAATGAAGGACTGAGGCAGAGAGGTTAAACTGCCACAATTACAAATATAATTACAGATGATAACATAGAAAACCTGTGTCCCTAGATTTTCTAGATTTCTTTTTAAGTGCATATAATAACAACAACACTAATTCATTCAGCCTCAAAAGGTCTTTTGAGCATCTCCTTTCTACCAGCACTCTGGGTACAGCAGTGTTTGAGGCCAACATGTTTCCTGTGGTTCAGAGAGTCTGCATCTAGCAGCTGTGATTTACTGAGTATCGACCATGTCAGGCACTACCTCAAGTGCTTTGTATGAGTTATCTCACTTAATGTTAAAATACACTTCTCCATAATTGGAATCCTATTCTTTTTACAGTTTTGTATCCTATATGTTTCTTCTAACATTGTATTGTAACATTTCCCCCTTCATTAAAAAAATCTTCAAACCATCTCCTTCTTGGCCGCATAATATACCCACTGTATTAAGATATCAACATTTATTGACCCATTCATTATCATCTCATACTCTGGAGTCTTCTGGATCTTCTGTTTCTCAATAATCACAAGTGATGAGAGGAAAGTGGTGGCACCCTCATGCCCCTCACCTATGGGTGGCTCTAGACACATGAGAATCTTTCCCACGGTTTTCTCTCCTTTGTGCGTGCATTAAAAAGCAGAAGTCAGAAGCTGAGATATAGGAAGCAAAATCATAAGAATGATAAGAATTTCAGCCAAAACAGCTGCTCTCCATGAGTTGGCAGGTCTTTGGGTTCCAATGATGCCAGCCAGCTGGTTCAGTCAGTCTCCCTTCCAAACACAGCTGTCTGAAAACAGCATTATCATATTTTCCCAAGGGACTGAATTTTCCACAAAATAAAATGAATCACTACATAGCTGAGTTCATCTGGGGTGAGGATGTAAGGAGAGAAGGGAACTCAAAGCAAAAACAACAAAACCCCCTAGCTTCCAGTGGAGCTTGAACCCCAAAAATAAGTACCAGTGCTACACATGTCATCAGGCTCCTTCTGAGGATCTTCAAGGAAAGAAAAGAGAAACTATGATTGTTGCTGAGCTCAAGGACCACAGTGCTAAGATCTAAGCACAGACCTAAGAAGCTCTCTCCCACTTCGTTCTGCGCCCAACAATCCAGCCAGGGCTGCTCCTAGGTGACACACTATGCACCAATAACATTGGCACTTGCTCTTATATATGAGTGTTTGCACCTGCCAGTCACTGTGCTACGTCAACTCAGTGTAGCCAAGCAGGATGACCATTCCACAAGAAGAGATTTCCTGAACCACATGGCCCAGCAGGAGAGGGGCTTGGATGGAACCCTAGACCTGCAGTTTCCAACAACTCCCTTCCCCACCTCCACAGCAGTTCTCAGCATTCAGCTCATCTTCTGCAGCCAACCTACACTACCAAAGCCAGTGCCCAAATCCACAAATACAGATTTCAACAAATAATGATGTCTGTTAACACCCTTCTGCCTCTGGCCTTAAGTACAGCATGTTTCTCAATTCCAAGCAAAAAATATCTGAAAATGAATTCAAACTAAGTGATAGGCCCCCACCTCCGATGTCTGGCTTCCACATTTTGTCTTACTTTTCCTAATGAGCTACTGAGAATGAGATCCTCGCACAACCATAATAAGAAAAACGTAATGCATATGCAGCATTTCCGTTTCAACTGTCACCAGAAAAGTGAGCATTTCCTCTTTCCTAAAAACTGTACTAGATGCTAGAGAAGCAAAGAAGAGTGAGTTGTAAGTTAGAACTATGGATTTAAACAGAGGAGTGGAAAACTGCCTCCCAAATTGTGTTTACACACTGATAAATAGGCTGTTCTCTCTGAAAGGAAAGCTATTGGACGTACTAGAATCAGTTCTAGAAGACGGAGATTTTCTCCATAGGCCAGAGCTATAGTCCTGAAGTCTAGCTCTCTGGGGCTCAGTGCAAGCCAGGTCCAGGCTTTTGAAGAACTTGGACAGGGCTATTTTCAGGATCAAATGGACACATGTGCAAGTGGGCCTGCTATGAAATGTGGAGTGCCAGACACAGGACTATCATCATTATTACACGTGTTTTTTTCTGAGGCACGAGGGCACTTCTGAAATCTGACCAATTCAGAACAGAAGATACAAACTTTCACTAAGGAGTCTGGGCAATCATTCCCCAAACTACTGTTGTTCCTTTAACTCTGAAACTTGAATACATACAAGTTGTTTAAGGCTGCTCACTGTTGAGCCAACTTCTCAGCCAGGCCAAGAGATGCCTGTATGCTAAAAGTGAGCTGGAATTCTAATGAGAATTCGAATGATTCACAATTTTGCTGTTATTCCAGCCCTAATTTGTTTGGAAGGGATGTCTTCAAGAGAACCCTGTGCAGTTTCCTTCATTCTGATGAGTAGAATCAGTGTACCAACTTCTCTGCGGAACAATGGAAGTATGAGCTCACGTAATCTCTGAGCAATGGATTTATGGGGCTCTACCAGGTAGCTGAGCAATCTACTCATCTCACAGAGACTTTCCAAATTAACACAAAAGCAGGGAGCGGGGACAAGGTTTATTCCATACCCCAAGTGTCCCATTAATTCTGTTCAAATTTACAAATGAATTCTGACTTAGGAATGCCTTAGAAATAACAGTTATTAGGAAGGCTCTAAGTCTTCTGGAAGCTAACAGGGAGAAGACCATAAAATAAAAATATGATTCTAAATAACTCTCCCAAGTATCCCTAATTTCAAGATTCCTACAAGTGGAATGAGCAGACTTGTAAATACCAAGCTACTGTTTCCCCTTCAGCTGTGTGGCAGAATGGTCAGAGATGGCCTGTCCTGTCCACTCACACAGAGCTGGGCTAAGTCCTGGTCTAGCTGCTCAGCAGGCAGGATAACATCACCAACACAGACAGTGGAATCATTGCCATGTCACGGATGCAACTTACATGTGGAATCTAAAAAAGTGGTATTATACAAATGAACTTATTTACAAAACAGAAACAGAGTCACAGATATATAAAATAAACTATGGTTACCAATAGGAATGTGGGGTAGGGATGACTGGAGAGACTGAGACTGACATACGCATATACATACTACTATAAAGAAAATGGTGACTGTAGCCATGAAATTAAAAGACGCTTACTCCTTGGAAGGAAAGTTATGACCAACCTAGATAGCATATTCAAAAGCAGAGACATTACTTTGCCAACAAAGGTCCGTCTAGGCAAGGCTACGGTTTTTCCAGTGGTCATGTATGGACGTGACAGTTGGACTATAAAGAAAGCTGAGCACCGAAGAATTGATGCTTTTGAACTGTGCTGTTGGAGAAGACTCTTGAGAGTCCCTTGGACTGCAAGGAGATCCAACCAGTCCATTCTAAAGGAGATCAGCCCTGGGTATTCTTTGGAAGGACTGATGCTAAAGCTGAAACTCCAGTACTTTGGCCACCTCATGCGAAGAGTTGACTCATTGGAAAAGACTCTGATGCTGGGAGGGATTGGGGGCAGGAGGAGAAGGGGACGACAGAGGATGAGATGGCTGGATGACATCACTGTCTCGATGGACATGAGTTTGGGTGAACTCCGGGAGTTGGTGATGGACAGGGAGGCCTGGCGTGCTGCAATTCAGGGGGTTGCAAAGAGTCGGACACGACTGAGCGACTGAACTGAACTGACACAGCAAATAGATTAACTAAAATAAGAACCTACTGTATAGCACAGGGAATGTTACTCAATTCTCTATAATGAGCTATATGGGGAAAGAATCTTAAAAAGGGTGGATATATGCATAACAGAGTAGAAACACAACAATGTAAATCAACTAGACTCCAATAAAAATTAATTTAAAAAATAAACCTAAACATCATCCAAAAAATACATATATAGGAAACGATGTTACCATCATTTTATGGGAGAAAGTAAATAGGCATTGGAGCCATACAGACTTGGGTTCAACTTGGGCAAAAGCCTTAACCCCTCTGAGCTTCCATAAATGGGAATCTAACACCTAACCTGCAGAGATACTGAAAAGTTAATGATGAGTAGATGCTGAGCACAGAACCTGATAAAGAGTGGGCAGGAGGCAGAGTTAGTGTAAAGGACAATAAAAATATCCAAAGTTTGTTGAGTGCTTATCACGCTGTTATTCACATGGATTATCTCAGGACTTGGGCTTCCCTGGTGGCTCAGACAGTAAAGAATCTGCCTGCAAAGCAGGAGAGTAGGGTTCAATTCCTGGGTAGGGAAGATACCCAGAAGGGAATGGCTACCCACTTCAGTATTCTTACCTGGAGAATTTCATGGACAGAGGAGCCTGGTGGGCTATAGTCTGTGGAGTGGCAGAGAGTTGGACACAACTGAGCAACTAGCACTTTCACTTTCTCTCAGGATTTACCATTATCCTTGGGGCTTCCCAGGTTGGTGCTACTGGTAAAGAACCCACCTGCCAATGCAGGAGACACAGGAGACGTGGGTTCAGTCCCTGGGTCAGGAAGACCCCCTGAAGGAGGGCATGGAAACCTATTCCAGTATTCTTGCCTAGAAAATCCCATGGACAGAGGAGCCTGGCAGGCTACAGTCCCTGGGGTGGCAAAGAGTTGGACACAACAGAAGCAGATGTTAAGTTAAGCATTGTCATGTTATAGGTGAGACTCATTGAGACGAACTGATTTGTTCAAGGTCACATGGACGAGTACAGTTGGACTAGGACTTCAGACAGCTTAGCTGGACTGTCTGGGTCTTAATCACCTGTGGCCTTTATATCTGTTATTAATTTGAGAGACAAAAGACAAAATGCAAAGATCATAGTTCTGGATGGATCTGATTTTAGTCTGACGGATCTGATTTTAGTCACTCACTAGCTCTGTGACTTTGAACAAGTTATATAACTCTGACCTTCAGCTGCTGCATCTATAAAAACTCCTGGCACTGAGGTAGGACAGAAGCACCTAACACAGTTTGACACTCAGTGCCCAAAAGCCATGACTGCATCTAATAAAAAAATATAAGAAGGAAAATAACTAGAAACTCAACAATGAATTATCTGCAGAGGATTTAATTTATAAGTGCAAACTTAATTACTGTTCTTTGCAAAACATCGATCTCAAATGCTTACAGCAAAGTTAGAATTTGCTGTTCTTTTTCCCTTGTTGTCTACAAAATTCAAATTTCACTGCTGCCCCCCCCCCACCCCTCCCTTGGGCCCATCTCAACACTGGAGACCGTTGACACTTGTGGGATTTATTCTTAGCCACATCACATATACATTTTTATACCTTTTCTGATTCCACCTGTAACATGCTTCTGCAATTTACAAGGATTAGAAGCCTCCCCGTAATGTGTGTGGTCTACTCTTTATTACGTGCTGTGATCTTTATGGGAGGAAAATTAGGTAATGATGAAGAGTTCCTGGTCTGTAAGTGAAAAGTAGTTGAGACAATAAATCAATGACAGAGGCCTGGGATTACAAGACAAAAGAGAAAGGCTTCTAGAGAGAGGAGACTAAGCACTTTTCTGAGACACGGTGCATCAGGGTTTCAAGTAATAAAAAATAACAAGTTATGGGCTTATTTAATCTGAAGAGTGTCTGCTTTGGAGGTGGAGGATTGGGCCTACACATACCAGCTTACACATTGCCCACTCTTTCTAACAACAGGCTTGTAGAGCGGGATTGCTCAGGGTACGGCAAGCCATAAACCCAGTTCCTTTCTTCTGGAAAGCCAGGCAAGTCTTAGCAGGGCTCATTTAATACAATAGTTAAGAAGCCAAATTCAGAGGCTACAGGCACAGAAAGGTTTTTTAAGGACAGTTGGAAGCCCAATGTCCTGTTGATATCAGCATTTTGGGCCAGAGAACAACAATTTGGAAAGTCGTTTGTGGAGTTTTA
This sequence comes from Aepyceros melampus, assembly GCA_006408695.1. Taxonomy (NCBI): domain Eukaryota; kingdom Metazoa; phylum Chordata; class Mammalia; order Artiodactyla; family Bovidae; genus Aepyceros; species Aepyceros melampus. Next base: position 82,761 of record SJXQ01006150.1, read on the forward strand.
TTAAAAGTCCCTCAAAAGGAGCCAATTCCATTTAGTAACTGGCCATAAATATAGCCGTCCTGGGTAACCCAGGGAGGCTGTGATTTTCCTTATCTCCAAAATGCTTCTATTTCCTATTATCTTTGCTGACAGAGAGGAATAGAGTGTAACATAACAAAGCTCCATCGTTACTTGAGAACCATTAAAGAAGCTTCACAATTCAAATATGCTTGGTTTTTCTGGGGCTTTACTGGTGGGGTGGTGGGGGGAAGACACATGTTCAGATCCACAACCTATGAAACTAAGGAAGAACAGTTTACATGGCATTAGACACAACAAATAGAAAAAAGGTCTGTGACTGAAGCATTCTGGCCCAATATATAAGTAATTCCAGCTTATTTCTAGACCTAACTGGATAGAACCAAAAAGAAGGTGGCACAGTGGTAAAGAATCCACCTGCCAATGCAGAAGACACAGGAGTTGCAGGTTTGATCTCTGGGTCAGGAAGACCCCCAAAAGTAGGAAATGGCACCCACTTTAGTGTTCTTGCTTGGGAAATCCCATGGACAGAGGAACATGGCAGCTGACAGGCCACTAGGTCGCAAAGAATCAGACATGACTGAGCACGCATGCAAAAAGAAGGTCCTCAGGGACCAATGTAAGGAAAGGTAACAACAACAACAACAAATCAGTGAGCAAATGAAGAAAGCCATGGCCATGAGACATAAGATTAGCTTCCCAAGCAGGCCACAGTGACAGGAGTTATCTCCATGGAATAAAGTGTCCAGGTCTTCTTCTTCATCATCATCATCACCCATTCTGCATATCAACAGCTGCTTGAAATACCAAGAAAATGAAATACAATTGTCCAACACTGGTCAGCTGACAGACTCTATTGAAATCAATTGTATTCTATTAATTGATCTACATTTTGTGTACAAACCCCAACAATGAACGCAATAGGTGTCAATGCCACCAATATTTTGTTAAAAGCAGATCAAGGCAATTCAGTGGCCCAAATCAACTCAAATCAAGGCAATCTTGAAAGAAACACTATCATTTTAATGGAAATGCAAGGTTGTTTAGGACCTGCTGCTTTTACACTAGGTGTTAATGAGGCCATCCATATTTGCTCACTCTTTCCCTTGACCATAAGATTAAAAGTTAACAGGTATGAAAAAGGGGCACTGATCTTTGGGCACTTCTGGGAATTAACAACTCAAAGCTCAACTCTCCTACCTCTTCCAAAGCCAACAGATGGACTGGAAAAAGAATCATGGTAACTTACTCTGTAAAACATCAACAGGCATTAAAAGGGGCAGTACTGATAAAAGCACAAGGCACCTGGGCACCTGTGCACACCCACGTCCAGCTTCATGTGCAGGAACCTTAAGTGTTCCAGCCAAAAGAAACACCGTGGACTGCTCAAGAGCAAGCAAGTCCCACCCTACTAAATATGTGTCAGAAAGTAATGGGAAGATGAAGACATACACATAACCTGAGATTTCACGTTTGACCAAAGCTCTGAAAAGCTGCCAGTTTGTTTCCTGACAGGGTTGTTCTTTCTAGACATTTAAATTTTTCAAAGTCACTGGCAAGGTAACCTTTAAAAAGAGAAATGGAACAAACTTTGTAAGAAATTGCAGAATTTCTGGGCTTTCAGGTATCTTGGACAACCCAAGTATGGGCCTAATTGATGTCTTAAGGTGACAAGGTATGAGCTGTTTGACTTAAAATAATTATTACCTCAAACAAGCAGGGAAACAGCCAAAGTCTTTTCCCTCTGAACTTTCAACTCTGAAATCTGACCACAAAAAGAGCCAGACTCGCAAGTCTGTTCTTTAGCTTTCACATAAACCATGCTGAGTACAGGGTATGGAGTTGTTGATGGGAAATGATGCCATGAACTAGTATTTCCCTTTGGGAAGTCTGGCAAGACAACTCAAATAAAAGCCATTAGGATCCTATCCTAGCCTATAGTAAGTAAAGGCTATAGGTTAAAGGTTATAGTCTCTGAGTAAGATTTTTAAAATATATAGCCCCAAGTTTACAACAGTATGATCAACTCTATGGTTTTGTTATTTATCTAATGAGTGATTTTGATATCAGCAACCAAAGTACAATCTGGTTCTGCTTAGGGATGTCTTTCTCAAGTGCTGATACAATCATTTCACCCGTCTACTTGGAATCTCTGAGAGCTCCCATTTTTCTGGAAAAAATGTCAACCTTTTTCCCATAGCTTTCAAGACCCCTGACAGAGGGGCTCAATCCGACTGTCTGGCATCATCTCTGACCACCTGCTACCATACAAGCCAAGATTCCTTCACAACCATGTTGTTGTAATGCATACGAGTTGATTAATGTTGATTAACTGATTAATGTTCTTCTGGAAGGCTGTCCCCACTGTCTCCACTGTTGCTCCACCTAGAAAACCTCTACCTATCTGTCAGAGGCCAGTACAAGCTGAATGAAATTATTTCTCCTCAGTGGTACCATATAATTTAGTCATTCGATTGAATGTCACTTAGCAAACTGTATTATGGTAAATTATATCCTGAGAAAACAAAAAAGCCATTGGAAAAAAGATCTTGTCTCATTTATCTTTGGTTAACAGTAGATGTTCAATAAATGCCATCATTAGATATGAACAAGAATAGATTTTAGTAGCTTGAGTTGTGAAAGGAGTCCTAAGTTCAACCTTAGTTCCTCTCCTAACAAGTTGTTTCTTCAACTCTCTGGACTTCAGGTTCAAAATTTATGAAAGAGAGCTAACAATATTGGCCTTATAATGTTGCTATGGAAAGTAAATGATATGATAAATATATGGCTGCTTACCACAATGTCTGGTGAACAATAAGCTGTAAGTAAAAGTTAGCTATTAATATCACTATTCTTATTACTGCTAGACTATGTACATTAAAAAGATCCATTACCTTTAACTAAGCAAATAAATCAGTATGTATTACCAGCATGGAAAAAGAGCAAGTACCATGAACACCCATGCGTAATCTGTCTTCTAGCTTTTTTCTCTCTGCTTTCACTTACTGTGGGATATCTATTTGGTACACAAATTGTTCCAAACATTGCTCCCCTACCCAGGGCTGTGCAGGAGGTGAACAACAAAGTTTCTGGAGCATCACAACAAGGTAGGTAGTTAGGAACTTAATCTGACCAAACCATGTCTGTGAGAAACACATCATGAAGGCTCCCACGAACAAGAAACAGGTTAAGTTCTCAAGATGAGATGATGATGCTAAGCAGGGGATGTTTCTAGACAAATAGGTTTTGTCTTGAGGCTATGCAGATGTGCCAGAGATAACATAAAGGAATCCAGGAGTTCATTTTAATTTTTAACACTTTGTCTGAATGTCTAGTGTTAATCCTCAGTAAACAACGAGAGAGTGGGAGGCGGAGAAGGTTGGGGGGGAGACAGTAGAGAGGCAAGGCCCTATACATGAAAAAATATGTTTAATAAGGAAAAAGAAACTGAGTTTTCTCGTCAGGAGAAAATTCTCCCTCTCTTCTAAATGTCAATTTAAAGACAAAGCTGTTTTCCATTTTAGACATTAATGAGTCAGTACTCCATACCAAGGCTCACAAAGGGTATGTGAAGACTGAACGTGCCACTATCACCAAATGTTGGATGCTCCCTGGCCATGTAAAAACGGCAATACTGAGGAGAAACAGAAGAGCATTTTCCATAAGACATGCTGAGGAGTTGCAGCACTAAGAAAAGGAAGCTACATGCGAACCTGCCAGTGAGGGGGAGTGAGGCATTCTGGGAGATGGTCTGCAAAGACAGCAGCCCACAACTCCTCCCACACCTGTGTGGGCACACTGCTCTTCCCATGGTGGGAGGTGGGGGGTCTCTTTCCTGCCCCTTCAGTGTGGCTGGACTTGTTGCTTTGACCAAGAGAATCCAGTCAAAGCAACACTTTGTCTATTTTATTCTAGGCCTAGAACTTCTGAGGCCTTGCGGCTTCTGTGCTTGTCCTTTTGAAAGTTTGCCCTAGACTATTAAACGATGATAGAGCAGGTGGAGAAAGAGGACAAGTGGAGGAGGACCAAGGTGTCCCAGCAACAGGTGGCACCAAGGTCCCAGACATGTGGAATAAGGCCATCTTGGATCTACCAGCTGCACTAAAACCACTCCGGCAGATATTATCTAGAACACAGGTGACCCTCCCCAAAGTTCTGGTACACAGAACTGTGAGCAAAAAAATTATTGCTATTTTATGTCACTAGGTCTGCAGATGATCTGTTACCAAGCGATAACCGAAAGACACATCTTATGGTTCCCCCCACCAAGTGGCTCCAAAAAGGTTACGTGCCTGGGTTTCTATACCCTCTCTCTGTGCTGTCTTCCAATACTTATTCCTGGGCCCCTCTCAATTTTGTTCCAAGGCACAAACTACACATCCTATATAAAATGCCCATAACAGCATGGGAGAGGGTATTATGCCGTTAACTGGGGGGACATACACTTAAGACCTATATGATGTCTTGTTTCAAGCAAAAGGACATATGTTATCAAATGCCTGTTGGGGGACAGACTGAAATGATGCTGTTAGACAGCATTTCTTCATCTGATGTTTTAGGATTTTGTGCAACTTCTGACAACAAAGTTAGAAAAGTGGTCAGTCAAGAGATTTGTGTGTGTGTTTATGCTTCTAGAAAATCATAGCCAAGCCTAAGGGCTTCCCTCATAGCTCAGTTGGTAGAGAATCTGCCTGCAATGCAGGAGACCTGGGTTAAATCCCTGGGTCGGGAAGATCCCCTAGAGAAGGAAATGGCAACCCACTCCAGTAATCTTGCCTAGAGAATCCCGTAGACAAAGGAGCCTGGCAGGCTACAGTCAGTGGGGTCGCAAGAGATTGACATGACTTAGCGACTAAACCACCACCACCAAGGGAATGCTCATTAAACACTGTTAACTAACATCTCCATATTGTGAATTTTAAAGAAAGATGATGACAATATTTATCTGAGGACATAAACAAGGTCTGTTGATGAATAAAATTGAATTCCCTTGGCAGTAAATTCATCCAAAGCATTGTCTGCAAAGCGAAGGGCTCTCAGAGCATGAGTTCCTTGAGGTGAACATCACAGGCTTCCAAAGGAGACTAACACAGCATCTGCTGACTTTATACTAGAGCAGGCCTGAAGCAACATTTGCAAAGGAGTCAAGCTGCCTTAGTCTAATTGTTCTTATCAGAAAGGCAAGCCTGATGAATGTTAAAGACTTTCTCCCCAGAATCATGTACAAACACAGGTCTTGCACATAGCTTTGGCCCATCACAGATAGAGGTTAAAAATCTCTATCAGGGTGGCACAGGAGCTCCCTCAGGACTGGAGACACACACTCCACGGTAGCCTTCATCCCAAGAATGTTTCCACTGACACTCCTGCACTGGCTCCCACAGGAACATAAATCTCACTGTGATTCATCCCACTCTCTGGCAGAAACTAATGAAAAAGAACATATAATAAAGCACTGCAACGCTCTTTTAATATGTGCCTCACCAGATACACAGTAGAGAGGAGCATAATTTATAATTCAACAAATCGGATGAGTATTCGCACCAGTTCCTGCCCATATACTTGCAGGCCTGGCCCTGCATTTCACATTTCATTTCTATTTCTATACTTTGTGCTCAAGTGGGATGGTGCTTGTTGACACAAGTCTCAGTAATGTTATTAGCAGTATCCAGTCTTTTTCCTATCATGTTACTTTTTAATGTTTCCTGGCTTTGAAGGCCTAAAGACACCAAAAATTTTTACAGTTCAAAACCTACTAGATGCTGCCTGCTATAAGCTCAGACATGAAACATAATCAAAGTACTTACTCCTCAGAGCTCTGTCTCAATATTTAATATTATTTATTTGAGAAAATATTATGTTTAAAAAGTATTATTTTGAGCAAGGGGGCACATGTGATACTCGTAGATGTATTTATGCTCTATCTTCAGAGAAATCTGTTCAGACTGCTAAAAAGAATGGTCTACAGCTAGTGACACTCCTTGCTAGATTCTTGGCTAAGACCTTTAATAAGTCACCTTATCTCACCCCTAGAACAAACCAACTCAAGGGAAGTGGCCCCCTGGCTGATTGGTCATCAAACTTCTTTCCCTTTGCTCTGCATGGTTAGGGGCTTTCCCAGTCTTCCTTGCAGTTAGAGGCGGCCACATGCCTGAGTTCTGGCCAGTGGAAAGTGGAAGAGAATAGGAAAGCATCTTCTAGGTTTGGCCCACATAATCTTATCCAAGCTTCCATGCCCTCTCATTTCCCTCACGAAATGGCTGATTGCAGAGATCTGCAGAGCAGAAGGCAGAACTGCAAGAGAGAAGGAACCTGGCTTGCTGAATCACTGTGTAGGACCCAACCAACAGAATACCCACAGTGAACTGGTATGTGAGGAAGACAGAGATTACTATTGTCCTGAGTCACTGATTTGGGGGCTTATTTGTCACAGCAGTCACACTGTACCGAAAGTATTTTTATGGGCATAGAGAGGTTGAGTAATCTGTTCATGGTCACACAGCTGACAAGAGGTAACATATTTACATTCAAGTGGTTTGCTTTTAGAAATCATGCTATTAACTTGTTTAGAAACATGTTATTCAATTATATTTCCTTTTTACAAGTACATTTTAATCATATAGAACATAATCATCTATACCTGACTTACTATATATGAAGGAAGTGGCTGGACAAAGTTCAAAGGTTGAGACAGAGAGAAGATAATTTCTTCAAGTAAATTATCTGACCTCAGACCTTTTTATTAACCATGTAAGATAAAAGCTATGTTGTCTACACAATTTTCCAGGATACCTCAATTACTCCATGAAAGTCTATATTCAGAGGTTCTTTAGGGCTTCCCTGGTGGCTTAGAGGTTAAAGCATCCTCCTGGAATGCAGGAGACCTGGGTTTGATCCCTGGGTTGGGAAGATCCCCTGGAGAAGGCAATGGCAACCCACTCCAGTACTCTTGCCTGGAAAATCCCATGGAGGGAGGAGTCTCGTAGGCTACAGTCCATGGGGTCGCAGAGAGTCGGACATGACTGAACAACTTCACTTTAAGGTTCTTTAGTAGTTACTAATGCTGTGTAATAACTTACCCCTCCCCCCAACTTAGTGGCTTAAAATATTTAATATCTCTCCCACTTTCAATGGGTCAGGAATTCAGGAGAGGCTTAGCTCAGTGGTCTCTTATGAGGCTGTACTAAAGGTGCTGGTTGGGGCCACACATCTGAAAGTATGACCAGGGCTGGAGGAGTCACTTCCAAAATAACAGGCTCACATGGCTGGCATGCTGGTCTGGCTGTTGGCAGGCAGCCTCACTTTCTCCCCACTGGGCTGTCTGATCACCCGCAAAACATGTGGCTTGTTTCCCCCAGAGTGAGAAAATCCAGACCATGGCAAATGCTACCAGGTCTCAGGACTGGTCTCCAAAGTCAAGTCTGTTACTGTCACAGTTTCTTATTATCAATTCCTACTGATCACACTGAGATCAGTATTGATCCCATATTCACAGCTGGACGAGAACACACAAGGAGCTGAATACTAGGAAACAAGGGTCACCGGGAGCCAGTCTGGAGGCCAACTACCATCCATTTACCCAACACACATGTACTAAGCACATACTGAAGAACTATGGGAACAAAATAGCCCAAATTTGTCTGTTTTCATGATACATATCTTCTAGAAGAGGTGAGAAAGGCAACAGATGTAATCAACAAGTAAATGATATACAGTATACTAGAAAATGCTAAGTGCTGTGTAGAGAGAGAAAGCACCCTCGGGCAGGGGGAGTGCTAGAGCTGGGGCTGTCCATAGTTTCACATAGAGAGTTATGGGTGGGCCTCACTCAGGCTTGAAGGAGGAAGAGTGTTCCAAGCACCACAAACAGCAGTCGCAGAGGCCTTGAGGTGTGAGTGTGTGCCATGGGCAAGGAACAGTGAGGCGGTCAAAGTGGCTGTAGGCAGGAGCTAGAGGAGAAGGCTGCAGGAGACAACATGAGGCAAGTAGCAGAGGGGAGAGCAGAGACCGTGGAGGACATTCCAGGCTCCTATAAGAGCTCTGAGTTTCACTCTGAAATGTGAAGGCACTGGACAGTTCTTAACAGACAACTGACATGATGTGGTCTAATGCTAAAAACATCTCATTCTGGTGGCTGACATCAGAACAGACAGGCCAATGGTGGAGGCAAGGAAACTAATTAGGAGGTTCCTATATAAATCCATCCAGACTAGAGCTGATGATGACTTAGGCATTGTGTTGTCAGTGCAGGTGGTTAGTGGTCAGATGCTAGATTCATTTGGCAGGTAATCTAGCAAATTAATTCACCATTCTAGGTAAAAGTTTTATTTAGGATTTCATTATATCTCAGCACCTTGGACTGACAAATGGTGCCCTAGGGGGCCTTGCAGATGCTGAGATTCATAGGGATTTGCTACCAGTTTTTAAGGGCAGCTATGTTGACATACATCACTAGGCAGGGGTGAGGGCAACCCTCTTAAGACAGACCAGAAACTTCAGTGCCCTAAAGGAAAAAAACTGAGCATGCACCCACTCACATACACAGTGTAAAACAATACAGCATTTACAAAATTATAAGGAAACTATATTAGGAAAAATATTCACAATGCAAATGAAAATCGTTTACTCTCCCTAATATTTAAAAACTCAAAAATTCATAGAAACAAAAAGTAAAAAAATGGCTAAAAGCCATTTTCAAAATGAGGCTCCAAGTAGTACCTCCTTCATCAGATAGTTGTGAGGTTAAAAGGACAACACATATAAAGTGCTTAGCACAGTTCCTATGACAAAAGAAATGCTCATTATGTTGCCCACTGCTACCACCACCACAACCACCACCGCAGTCACTGCTGCCATCCCAAGATGACTATCACCACCACCATCACCACCACCATCAGCAACTTCGTCAGTGTCGCCGCGGCGCAAGAGCCACCAGCAACGCAAACCTGAGTCAACCCTGTAGGCCAGTTCTAACTCAGCTCTCCCCGGATAAATTCTCCACTTGCAATGACAAACAATATATTACCTTTTCATGATTTTCTATTAGGATCTCAATGACTATGTTCTGAAACTTGATATCCATTATGGCTGCTACAGTTTCTTCCTGAGGACGCAGCAGGGTGGGTCCAAACACCACGCCGAGGTTTGCCACTGTCATCAAATTCTGCTTGTGGTTGTTAGCAACACTGAGAGGAAGCAAAAGAAATGGCACAAATGAGAGAAACAGTAAATGACAGACAACTGACTTCCTAACCCGTCTCATCTTCAGACACCTCATCTGGTAGGAGCCAGACCTAGGAGTCTGGAGTCCAAAGCCAGACCTAGCTGCTGGAGTCCAAAGAGACTTTTTTACTCATAGTTTCATCTACCAAAGTTTCAGAAATCTCCAGTGTTAGGCTATTTTGCTATTTCATGATATGATACTCTTTACAATTCCCATTTTGCCTAAAAGAAACCAATAATCAACCAACCAACCAACCAGCCAAAACAGCTTGCCTTCCAAAATATGAACCTTTGTACACTTGAATCCTTGTTCTGCAAATCCAGGTTAACTGGTAATCCCTCTTGGTTACAACTTGTATCCTTGGCTGCTGCTTAAACCACTGTGATCATTAGCATTTTCTCTAGTGCAAATATAAAAACTCCTGACAGCTTTAATACATTTGCAAACACAGCCCAAAATAGATCTAATTTTTTAAATGAGTAGATCTCAGTCAGGAAATTCAGCACTTTAGGCTCAAAGTATTTAAGTCCCATCACATCAGACATGTGGCTTGTATTAAGCCAGACACGTGGCATGAACAGAAATAAAAACATCCACATATATAGCTGTTTATATTATCACTTATACTCAAAATCCAAGAAACACGCAGGGCCAGGAGTATCAGGTCTGAGGAAGCTTCTAAACACATATGCATATTATTGTGTAATCAACTAACCAAAACATATATCTGAAATCCACACCCAGGTCACCATAACCTAGTCATAAAACTTCATTGTTCATTTGCTAGCCCCACGTATAAAAATATACAAAGTTATCTATTGACAACAAGTTAAGTCAAAAGTTATGGCCATTCAATATTATTAAGAAAATATTAGGGGCTTCCCTAAATCACCTGTTGGAAGAAGGAAACTATTCATTACTAGAAACTAGAGAGAAATCGGGCAGTGGTGGCAGTTTGCACAGACATGCCTCCCTAGCATTTAGTGCTATTTATACAGAGGTTTTTTTCTTTCTTTTTTTCCATACAATTCTATAAATGTTTGCACTGTTCTCTTGGATACTTCTATTTTGTAGGAGAAAAAAGAGATTTGACTGCTTTAAGTACTGGTTTTGAAACTGAGCCTTTACTGAATACTATATTAACTGATTTTATCACCAAAAACATATTTTTCTTTCATTTTCTAGGGCTAAAAGTCTAATTTCATAAAAAACTCCTCCTCTGAAAGAAATGGTTATCTCTGTGAAGCCTGACTGTGGAACAGCCCAATAAAGAAGGGAATTTGCTTTTTTGGTTTTGCTAAAAGCAACACCTTGTAGCAAGGAAATTCTGCCACTGATGCTTTGTCCTGTTTCTGGTTCACTTAAGACTATTTTCATCTCCTGAGATCTAGCTGAATTTCCTGATATTACTTAGAGTTTTCCATTCTACCTAGAACTGTATCAGGTTTCTAGTCTGAAAGTGTTAAAGCAGATAGTCAAGGTTTTACCTGGTGAAGGGGAAAAGATTTGGTTCTGACTCTCAGAATCACCATGTCTGCATATTTTACAAGTTGCTTGTAACACCACTACTTTCAACATCTGCTCCTTTGTGCAGGAAGTGAATTCCATGCTCTTATATTTCCCCTGCCAAATAAGCCAAGTCAGTAGACTTACCCTCTTGTCACAAAAGTCCCTTGTGTATATGAATCAACAAGCTATTTATATATGAAAGCACTTTTAAATTGTAGACCAATATAAAAATATAGGGTTTAGATAATGATCACTTTCACCATCAAGCTTCTCAACAGGGCATCTGGCTAAAGCAACTGCGTCCTAACAGGGCTCCCAGACTAGACTCTCTGGGTTCAGCTGTGTCCTGCCTGCCCCAACCAGCTTCTGTCTGCCAATTCAGCGCCATTCAAGTCAGTCCTCTGTTGAAAACTACAATGGCTTCACGCCTCGCTTGGTTGCTGGGAGAAAACAGTGACACAGTGTATGTGTATGACACAGTGTATGTTCAGGAATGCTTCCACGGTTGGAATGTTCTGATAATGGCGACTATAAACCGTTGATGGGCTCCATTGTTTCTAATGCAAACTCATAATACCTAGCACAGCTTTTTCCAACTCACTTCTAAGCCTTCTGCCTCCTCTCAGATCTGGTCCTTGGAAAAGAGACTTAATGTTTAAGCTTTGGAATCCTCATCTTTTAAAAACAGGGTGAGTTTCATTTCTAATCTACTTCATGAGGTTGCTATGAAGATTAAATGGATATAACGTGAGAAATGCAGTGATGATGATTCTATTAATCATTCACTACCCATCTTCTGTCCACTTTCATATCTATCTGCCTTTGTCAATCCTCGCCCTGGAATGTCCTCTTACCCTTCCTTCCTTTGCTTGGCAAACTGCTGATCTGCAAGGCACAGTTCCAATGGTGCCCTTTCTTTCCAAAGCGTCTGACTAGTCTCTTCCCAACCCTCCACCGCTCGATGAAGGCAGGTGTGTTGGCCCTGGACTTATTACAAGTTATTAGTGTCTCAACTGTTGCCTTAGGATAGAGACTGTTTTTATTTTAGTTGGTAATACCAGTGCTGAGAGCAGTGCCTGGCTCAGGAGAAACACAGCAAATGTTCGCTGTGGTGTTAAAAGATGATGGGAGTTTCTGAGTAGACATTAAACAATTATTCACAACCCAGCTACTTACTTGGAAAACCTCAAATTATTACTGATGATTTTGGGAGAATGAATCTCAACTTTTCAAAGTCTAGAACTGTGTTCCACTCCTTAGATTTAATTAATGAGCAATAGTTACTCTGATTTGTAGACCCCAGTGACCCAAAGGCATTTGGAAAAAAGGTATGGTAACTGTGAATAAGCATTTGTGAATATAAATAAGCTTGCGGCTACCTAACATAATTCATTTCTTTTTTAACGACCCATTTTATTTTAGAGCTTACAACACACTGATGTAACTCATAAACTTTTGGGGAAAAAGGCTGCACCTTTTACGACTAACTACCATTATCTTCTGACATACTGAAGCAACAAATTGATCTATCATTGATTATTACTGCTCACAACTTGGTATAGCTATGTTCATTATTTAAGAATGATTATTAATGGCTGGAGATCACTTGGCATCCCAGAAAGAAAGGCACAGACCTCAGCCTCTTGCTGGCACCAGCCATCCATTACAGCTTGATGCATTTACCTGTGTGTGGCAGGCAGGCTGGCAGAGTGCTGGGGAGCCTGGTTTAGTTGAGGCCACGGGACTCGTTCATTAGTGAGGTCTATAAAATATGGAGAACTTGCTTTCTGGGCTGGTAACTGAGGTGCTTGAGCTCTTCCTCACAGCCCAGAATGTCATGTTGAGTCTTGACTTAAAATCCACACACAAAAGTCTCTTGTGCATGACTGCACATTCCACCAAGGAAGCCTTTGATAGGCCTTGCCTGGGTCCACAGGGACTCCTCTGTGAGCCTTCTTACATTACTGCCAGTTCTACAGACTTCCTTTGCAGGCAGAAAAGAAACAGTTCCACATGTGATTTTAACCTGGGAAAGGCCTGCTTCCTTTTGTGACCCATAAGAGTTTGCCACAACAGCTGAGAAAAAGGGCATCTCCTGAGGGACATGACTTCAGGGCAGTTGGTGGGGGTTGACACCCCATGTTCCCGGTAGTTCCCTCAGGAATTATGGTTAATGAGGAAAGAGCACGTTCCAAGGAACATGGCCATAGCAAAGGGGCCTCTTGCTACCTTTGCTTCCAGGGAAAATGGATGAGGGCTCTGGATTGGTCTGACATCTTTTGAGAGGCAGAAGATTACTTCCAGATGAAGATGGTGATGGGGGAGTATTAGGAGGAGAGAAATAGGAGCCAACTATTTTGGGGCCAGAAATGCAGAGACGCCCATGCTGTCTTAAGGATCACATCTGTTTTTCTAGCATTTAAATGAGAGCTGGAGCTCTGGAACTGTTGAGGAGTACTTTATAACTACAGACTGGTCCTGATGGTACCAACAATACCTAAGCCTGTTGCTAGGTTTGCAAACAGGTTTCATCTGGAGGCCTGCAGTGCTGTGTCATGGAGTATGCAAGCTGCAACCTGGCTCCATAGGACACAATATGTTGGCAGATAGCACTATCTGCAACGGACCGGATGGGTGGAGGTTCCAGCACAGCAACACTATCTGCCATGCTTTGTTTGTTTGCTTCAGCTTCCAGTGTTAAGAAATGATAACTTAGACTTGTAAGGTATTTTAGAGTTTACAAGGAGCTCTGCAACACGTTTTTATGTTTGCTTGAACTTCATATAATATGTCTAGAACAGTAGCTCTCAAACCTTCTGACCAGGACCCATGGTAGGAAATAGATTCTCCCATGTAACATTTCACTAGCACATACATACATATACGTGCACATAGAGAGAGGCACACACACATACACACATGCGTATCAGAAACACAAGTCTCAGAAACAGTGTGATAAATTCTGTTAGCTTTGATTCTATTCATTTTTCTATCTACTAAATCAATTTCACAATTCACTAATGTGTCATGACTTACAGTTTGAAAAGCTTCCTTCTACAGGTAAAGAGTACAAATATCATGTCCAATTTGTAAATACAGAGAAATAAAGGCTAAGGGAGACAGTACAGTACAAGGGGTGGAGTCAGAGATTCCCAGCAGGATGAGAGTAGGCAGGTCACCTGGCTTCTCTAAATCCCTTTCTTCAGCTGTAAGACATGAGCAACAATACCTGCTTCATAAAGCTTGTTGTTCAGTCAGTCATGCCCAACTCTTCGTGTAAGGCCAATAAAGTAAAACTAGGTGAACTGATCTCTTGGATTGAAATAATGGCTTAATAAATGACAGCTGGTATTGTCCACAGGGGCAGTCAAGACAGTGGTGATGACAATGTGGAAGCAGCAGCAAGTGCCAATTTAAAGTCACACTGTAAGTTGGTGGTGTCGCCTGGTGTCACGTTCAGGAATCTCTAGTGGCCTGCTTCTACCTGGGGCAAGGAACCTGTCTCTTCCACCTGTATTTCAAGGGCTAATTTTTTCTTCTGGTTATTCTTTGTTCTTTTCATTTCTACTTTAAAAAAAAATTATGATATGCTTCAAATCTACAGATAAATTCAAAATATACTGTGACTTATTTCTATTATTTCCCTATAAGCAACTCTGGGCATGACAGGTTGAGAGCCTCATTGGAAACTATAGCAAAACTCACCACACTCAGGCCTTCCAAGGGTTAGGCCTGCCTGGCAAGTCCTCCCCTAACCATCCAAAGCTCACCTGTCTGCAAGCCAGCTCTAGACATCCTTCTGACAGGAGGCCACAGAAAACTCTCTCCTCTAAGTGATTATGTTCACAACCAATCCATGGAACATTTCTACAGTGACTGCTTCCCTTCTCATGAGTGTCTCAGGACTGTGAGCTGGATCTGGATCTTGGAGTGAGTCCCCTGCAGCACACAGGCAGGGACTGGGAAGGCCTCAGGTTACCAATTAGGAAAGTCATTGTGTGAATGGGCACCCAAGCTGCAGTAAATATCACTTATTTCTCTACCATCCTCTCAGGGTTAGAGAAGCTCCAAGCCCTGGGGCCAAGAAGGATTAGCTAGAAATGAAGTTGCTAGAACTATACATTTTTTGTGGTCACCCAAGGCAAGTTAAGTTTCAAGGATTGTCAATGTGGTTCCTTCCACCAGCTTCAAATTCATCTTTAGTATGGAGTGGGGAAATGGTGAGGGGAATCCCCACCACCACTGGCCATGAGTTTTCCACTAATTCAGACTGTGTGTGTGTGTTGCCTGGATACCACCTGAACTCAGTGAGACGGGACCAGTCTGGATGGTGCTCAGGAGGCCTCTGCCAAGGAAACCCATCAGAGCCATAAATACAGCTTTGCTGGGCTGTACCGATGGCTGGCACCAGAATGAGAGTTTAAAATAAATTTTTCCATGTACTGACTGGGGTCATGTTCACCAACCATATTTAACATCTCTCTGGGAATGGCTATCCAGTGAGAAGCCAGATTTGAAACTTTGAAACACTAAGTGCTTATGATAGATACTTTTACAGTGCAATCTTCAAGGGAAAGCCTTGAGACAAGTAGGTAAGACTATCACTGTCATTTTACAGATGAGGAAACTGAAGCACTGCAAAGTTAAGCAAGTGCTTGAGGTCACACTTTAATGAAGGACAGAACCAGGAAAGGAACTCAAGGTGGCTGCAGAGCCCATAATCTTCACTTCAGCACTCTGCTGCGCCCACACAAGTAAGGGTCAGTTCAGCTAGGCTAAAAGACACTCTTTTTCCCACTCAGAAAATCCAACCACAAATGAATATATTGAGGCTTCAGCATGTGGGAGAAAAAGCAATGGTTACAACAGAGAAAAAAATAAAAGGTTCTCCCTTGATTTACCACCCAAATTACTAAACTGGAAGAAGGGGAAAAAAGGCAAGAGAGGTAGAAAAAGGAGAAGAGCCTATGACAGTGCTATTGGACTAAACACCATTTCTACTCCCTTCTTGCTGTGTAAACGGCTTCATGCTTAACAAAAACATGAAACTGGCAAAATACCCCTCATACATGATAGCATTCCATTTGTAGTTGGCTGGCAGAGTCAGATCAAAAGAGTGAATACTTTGAGAGAGCAGAATGAATTAAAAGGAAAAAAGGAGGAATGGCTAAATGGATGGTTTCCAAAGCAGCCCCTCCCCACCCCCAAGACAATTATGGCCATACATGCATCCCTGTAGGCTGTTCTGCTTTCATCAAAGTTCTGTGAATAGCAACAATGTCTTTTCTACTTTCAGTGAAATGTATAATCTATATTTCAGATGGGTAAGCATCACTGCTAAGACGGTAAGTATTGACCAATATGATACACATTCAGGCTTCCCTGATAGCTCAGTTGGTCAAGAATCTGCCTGCAATGCAGGAGACCCTGGTTTGATTCCTGGGTCAGGAAGATCCACTGGAGAAGGGAAAGGCTACCCACTCCAGTATTCTGGCCTAGAGAATTCCAAGGACTGTATAGTCTATGAGGTTGCAAAGAATTGGACACAACTGACTGACTTTCACTTTCACTTTTAATATACGTCAACTTTAATGCCCAATTATAGAGGCCATTTGGTGCTGAAAATTCTTTAAAGAAGAGGAAAAAGGATTCAGGTGAATTTTAAAAAGTCACGTACCTTTTGGCACATAGCTTGCAGTCTAAAGTGGAGACTGTTTCAAAATCTGAGTGTGCAACCAATTCTATTTCTACACTGGTCTCCTCCAATCCAATTCCACTACCTATTTAAAATCCACCAAAGTTTTCTGTTTTAAATTTCAAGTTGAAAACCCTTGGCCTTCAAGATCCTGCCTGATCTAGACCTTCCTCCATCATCTCTCCCTTAGCTCATGGATCTCTGGGCTAAAACTCTAGTTAGGCCTGGTTGCCTTCCTTTCTAATGTCTATCCTCCGATCAGGGAAGCTCTGCAGTCCCTCTTGATCTGGCTCTCTCCTGACTCATCACTCTCTTTTCCCAAAGAGGTCTCTCCTGGATACCCCAAGCCAGGTCAGATACCTCATTACAACTCTTAATTCTGCAATTCCTCTTCCTAGTACTTAGTGAATTATGTCATTATTGATGGAATTATCATTGTCTGTCTCTTCCACTTACTAGAAGTTCCAAGAAAACTGGGATGGCATTATCCTCCCTTATTGCTCCATCGCCAGGGCTTAGCACAGAGTTTGCCTGTATTAGGTGTTGGGGGAAAAAGGAACACATGCATGCTTTAGGAGGTCACCTTCCTTTGAGGTTATCAAGGCTCAGCTGCACTAATTCAATTCAATTCAGTCGTTCAGCCGTGTCCAACTCTTTGCGACCCCATGAACTGCAGCACGCCAGGCCTCCCTGTCCATCACCAACTCCCTAAATGCCTAGTTTAAACTGTCATGTAATCTACTAATGTCTTGCTACCTTTGCCAAGGGGGGACAGCAGTCAGGGGAGTAGCCAGAGCAGCTTACTGTGACACTGACAGCATGTAACAAACCAGTGGCTCTCCTTGGCCACAGTGCTAATCTGGAAGGTACGAAGGCCATAAAATACTCAGAGGGTATAATTACCATTATTACATGACTGCTCTAATATGCACTATAAAATACAGCATAAGTTCACAATGTTATATCAGGCTCTTTTCAATACACTTAAACCTTCTAGGACGTGTCTCCTGT
Organism: Aepyceros melampus; assembly: GCA_006408695.1. NCBI lineage: Eukaryota > Metazoa > Chordata > Mammalia > Artiodactyla > Bovidae > Aepyceros > Aepyceros melampus. The sequence continues at coordinate 100,217 of SJXQ01006150.1, forward strand.
GAGGGAAAAAGAAATCTCACTTTGCCTTTTCTTATCCCTTTCTGCAATTTCATTATTTCCTGCCTGCCTTAGATTATTAAGATTATCATCAACAATAACAGCTACTGACAATAACCAAGCACTTACTGTGAGACAAGTATTAAGCACTCCATTGATTAACTCATTTTATCTTTACAATAACCCTATGAGGTAAGTTCTATTACTGCCCCCACATGAAGAAGCTAAGGCTCAGAAAATCCAGAAATTTGTCCAGGGTCACATACTGGAGGCTACCACATACTGGTGGCTCAGTGGTAAAGCACCCGCCTTCCAGTGCAGGAGACATAGATTTGATCCCTAGGTCAGGAAGATCCCCTAGAGAAGGAAATGGCAACCCACTCCAGTATTCTTGCCTGGGAAACCCCACGGACAGAGAAGCCCGATGGGTTATAGTCCATGGGGTCACAAGAGTTGGACACGACTCAGCAAATAAACACCACCACCACATACTGAATAAGTCATAAGGTGGGAATTTGATGCCAGGCAGTCTGCAGTCCAGAGCAACTGCTACTAAATGCTCTCTGATACAATACAATGCGGGTGTGTATGTGTGTATGAGATATAATATATACAGTATATGATCTGTCATTTTTATCTCACTTGCCTCTCTTCTTTTCTACATAGCCTAGCCTTAAAGAGAACAGGGGTAAAAGGAGAACCAGATTATTTTTAAAAGGATGTTTTGAAAGCAAACAAGAATATTAGGTTCATCTCTGGCCATCAACAGTATAAAATCCCTAGGCTTTTCTTCTGGGAGAAAACTAATCTGGGTCATGGGAATTACTGGCCCCCTCCAGAATAGGCCAAGTTTCATTAACAACAAGAATTATACTTTTTCTGCTAAACTGTCTAGTTTTCCTAATTAGTCACTGTCATTTAGAGACTAACAATAGGCTAACCTCCATTCTACTTGCCCTGCATGTCTCAGCTACTTGGTACCTGAATAGTTCTGTGCAGATGGAAGGCACATCCTTCAGTTTAGGGGTTAATGGATGGGCTTCCCCTCTCTGGCCCTGGCTAGATGAACTGTGGTGTCGGAGAAGATGCTTGAGAGTCCCTTGGACTGCAAGGAGATCCAACCAGTCCATTCTGAAGGAGATCAACCCTGGGATTTCTTTGGAAGGAATGATGCTAAAGCTGAAACTCCAGTACTCTGGCCATCTCATGCGAAGAGTTGACTCACTGGAAAAGACTTTGATGCTGGGAGGGATTGGGGACAGGAGGATAAGGGGACGACAGAGGATGAGATGACTGGATGGCATCACTGACTCGATGGACATGAATCTGAGGGAACTCTGGGAGTTGGTGTTGGACAGGGAGGCCTGGCGTGCTGCGATTCATGGGGTCGCAAAGAGTCGGACACGACCAAGCAACTGAACTGAACTGAACTGAGATGAGCCTCTGGCCTGTAGCTGTATTCTTGGACCCAGTCCACAGGCCCAGATGAGGAAGCATAGCACTGTCATACAGAAAGACCTGCAGAGAAGCTGGGAACCCTGCTTCCTGGAAAATTACTTAACTATTTCAAATTATATAATAATCCATTCTCAAGTTCACTGCTGTTATCATTTTCAAAGCATTTTACAGTTTTTAAAGTCCTTTCATGTTATCACTGACTGACTTATTTTGAGGCTTAGGTTCTCCAGTCTGCAGAGAGATGCTAGAGCACAGAGGAGGCATATTAGATGCTCCTGTGTGTGCCAACCTGATGTCACCAAGTACTGTGAACAGATCAGTTTCTGCTGATGGTGATGTTTCCTTCAGTGGTTCACCTGCCACCTTTAGGTGAGCACTGTCCAAAAAGGCAGGCCCTAGAGAAACTGCCTTAGGACCTTCCCCTGCCTATCATGCACCAGGGACTGCTTTAAGTGCTAGGGATAAGGCCATGAAGAAGACGGATGATCCACCCCATAAACTCCCTGCTTTAAAAGCGTATATTCTTTTGTGGTCAAACAGACAATAACCAAATAAAATCTACAGTGGAAAGAGAGCACGGGGGCTTTCTGCAGTTTGAGGCATGGTGGTGAGGGAAGGAGCCACTAGGAGGGAGGCATGTGCTAGCAGCCTGAAGGAGGGAAGGAAGCAAGCCATGTGGGTCTCTGGGAAGAGTGCTCCAAGGAAACAGAGAGCAGATGCAGGCAGTTGGCAGCACCAGTGAAAGCCAGTGTCCCTGCTGCATAGCCAGCAAAGAAGGTATCAGGAGAAGTCAGATCACAGACTTGGGGGCAGGAAACCTTGGAGGACTTTGCAGGCCACTGTAGCTTCCCCCCCAATCCCCCACTCAATGAGATGATACTCCAGCAGAAAAAAAAAAAATTTTTTTTAAATGTAATCCAGGAGAAAATTCTGATCAGAGGGATAACATAATCAGTTATGCTTCTCTGTAGACTCAGAAAGGTCTCAACTACTAAGACTTAAATGCCTCTATTCCATGAGATATAAGAGCTTCACAAACTAGCATAATAAAGCCCCGTGAGAGGATGAGTTCAAGACAGGCGAACACCAGAATATTCTACTTTTCATATTTAATTGACTAACTGAAATGTGTCAGCACTGTACTTTGTATCTGTCTGTTAACATGGTAGGTCTCTGAAGCTATTCCACATTTTTCCCTTAGTCATTACACTAAGTCTTTTACCAACTTCTCTACAGGCAAGCCCATGAAAGATCAGAATGTTTAGCCAGTAAGCTGGAAACCTAGAGTACATAACAGCCTCTAGGTGCTAGTTACCTGCTACCTAGCTAATAGTCACCCACAAAGAGCACCAATATTAAACAAGGCATGTAAACATTTATAAAGCCCATTGAACTGAACCATCTTAACAACCTTTAATTAATTAAAATAACAGATCTGTATGACTAGATCTATTTTACAGATGAAAAGTCAGGGATAAAAGGAACTACATCAAAGGTTAAGGGACTGGCCCTTTTCCATGTGGCTTAGCTCCAATAAGAACAACGGCTCCAAGACTGAACAGTCAGGGGTTCTCACTTTAGTTTGTTGCTGCGTCTATAACTGACCATAATCCTTTCATGAGGTACAATCAAGATTTCAAATCCACTGATGGGAGTATGGGCAATGTTACTGAGAGAGAAACTGACAAATTGAGAGCAAGCGAGAGAGAGAAACAAGCATGCATACACGTAAACATGGACACACACTTACACACTGGGTAATCTATCTCTTTCCATGAAGATTTTTTAAACAAAGGAAATAGCCCATCTGAATGGCATAGCTTTGAAAAGGAGTGTACTTTCACCTCAAAAAGGATACAGACATGAAATTACATTCCTTGTCATGAACCTGAAACAAATGAGACTTAGGTTGGAAAAGCTGGATTACTGGTGCACTGGGCCAGCGTACCAAAATGACTGAAATTTATAAATCTACATGTGCTGTCAACGAACTTATGAACTACATGTGGAGAGGCAATTAATAGAGAAAATTATTATTTCACTGTGTCCCGAAAAACTCATGCCTCTTCATATACAAGAGCTGACACCCCCTGGAAAAGTTCTGGAGATCAGTTATTATGATCAATGAAAAGTGAAACCCCAGATCTCTAACATCCATGAAGAATCACATGAGTAGAACATCAACATTTTTATATATGTTTACATTTCTGATGCTAAAGAATACAATTCTTAAAAAAAAATTCAACAACATATGTTTCACAACTCATAAAAATTAGAAAAAAAATCTGAGTGAATTACATCTTAATACATCTCCCCATTCCTGAAACTCCACACTAGCTCCTTGCTACACCTAAACTGTTATCTCCTAAAATGTCAGTGTAGTCCAAGCTGAAGTGAAATGGCAGTTCATCTTACTTATCTATAAAATGTGTTTATATATAGTGGTACATGTTAGAATATGAGTGAATACACAAACACTTCTGTTACATTTATTGCCTTAATCACAAAAATAGATTCACCAGGGAACTATGCCAGGAGAGTTCTTACTTCAACACATGGCAGGCAAAACCTGGTTTATCCTCATAGGCAGCACCAAACTGAATTCTGCTACTCTGGAAGCAATTATAAAACAAAGTACAGTGTCGACAAATAGGAATTACAGATCCAATGTGTGAAAACTAACAATATCATTAGGCAGAGAACAGCAAATAACGCCTGGGAAAAGAGACACAAATGACTCAAACAGTGCAGTTAAGATCTGGGCCCCCATCCCCCACCCTTCAGGCTCTTGCTGAGTGTCATTCATAAAGCCCAAATCCAGTACTTTTTGATGAGGAAGTCAAGGTGTTTAGTGACAAGCTTCTGGAATGCTTCCAATTGTGCAGGCATCAAAGCCTAACACCTTAGCTCTTGTCATCCTGTTCTGCCCAGCTTATTGGAAAAGGTGGGTGAAGAACACCAAGCTGCTGGCAGTGGAGACGAGAAGGGAATGTGGCACAGGCTAAAGAAGCACTCTGACGAAACAGTGGCACACAAGCCCCAGGAGAAATGCCATCAAGAAGTGACTTCAGCAGGCCAATCTGGATGTGTGTAAACCCGCAAAGGTGAATCAATGTAATGAACATCAGGTAGTCAGGTTACACCAAACCCCTCACCGTGGCCCATGTGATTTGACCCTGCCTATCTGCTTAACCTCAGGTCATGTGGTTCTGCTCTCACTCTCAGCTCCAACTCCCCTGGACTCCTGCAGCCTCTTACAGCTAATGACATGTGATTCAACAACTAGGACAGCCCACAACTCCTTCTAAGCACTGAAGCAGGGAACCAGAGTGGCAAGATCCCTGTTTTTGACATACTGGCATTCTATTCCAATTGGAAAGACAGTACATAGTACATTAGTAAGAATATCTGACTGTGAAAGTGACAAGAAGATATGAAACAGGAGCATGTGATAAAAAACAGTGAGGAGCACCAATCTAAGTAGACTAGGGAAGGCGTCCCTAAAGGGAGGATGGGTGAGCTGAGCCTGTTCATCAAAGTGCAGTCTGTAAGTCTACAGATGAGGAGACTACAAAGCACATGTATAAACACACAGGCAAGTAAGAACTGTCTTCAACCACAGACATCAGAGCCTGCCTGAGACCCTTTAAAAGTTATATGCTAAAGGAGTCTGGTTCCTTTTCCGCAGGAATTCCGAAGTCTTTGTCAACAGCTGTTTAATCCAAGTGGAAGCCCTGGGATCTTTGCCAATCCTATGGTTTCCCACACAATGATGGGAACGCCCAGCAGCTTTGGCAGCTCACCCCACCCCATCCACCTCTGTGGCCCCAACCCAGTTCGGAAGTGGCTCTTCCTGAAAACATGTCACTAGCAGATCTACTGCTCAGTCTTGCAAACAGAGGGCCACCTCCCAGAAATTTATATGGAAGAAGAAAATCACATGGAAGGAGAAAATCCTGGTGACAGGTGCCAGCATGTGGTTAGGCTACGTAAAAACTAAGTAATCATTAAACAGGGGCAGGAAATAAACAAAGCAGAAACCCATTAGAAAGATCAAGTACGTGTGGAAAACTTGAGGTGGGGGAAGTAGCAAGGTTCAGGGTGTCCTGCTACTCTGTGGAGGGTAGGATCCCATAGAAGGTAGGAGAGCGTTCACTAAATAAAAGTAAAAAATATATATAAAAAATCACTTGAACTCCCTAAAACAAGTCTTCTCTATGAATTGGTATTGGTGCTTAAAAAAAAATAAATAGCAAGAGGTTACAAGAAGTCAGAGCACAGTTCTAGATGTGACTGTCTCCTGAAGCCTCAGTGCAACTGTAAGTTCTTTAGACTCCTGACCCACTGAAGGCAGGATGCCTGTAGGGGCACCTTGGGCATCAAATGAGTGAGCCAATGAGTCAAGGGTGTGAACCACAGTGGTCAGCTCAGCACAGGCAGCATCTTTGGATATGCAGATCTCAGAGCCTCCTGCAAAGATGGTGGTCCTGTGAGGTTATGACATCTGGCTACACACACACACACACACACACACACACAAGCGCGCGCGTGTGTGTGTGTGTGTGTGTGTGTATACCCACGTGTATGCATACACAGCCCTTCCTGGATGTACACTCCCTTAAACATGCACATTCCCATATATGACTCCCCCACCCTCAGCACAGACCAGAGTGTGAAATTTACAAAATAAAAGGTTTCTATCTCCCTTAACACAGAATCAGTAAATGTCATTAGATGTCTTTAAGGTGTAGTGGCCATTTAAAAATAGCTATCCTTTATTCTTTCTCTTGGTGTTATCATCAGGGAGAAAAAAACTAAGACTTAACTCCCTCCCCTGCCTGTTTTTTGAGATTTATTTATTTATTTATTGGTATTATAAGTGAAAAGCATCCATTGTGGTATAATGAAAAAGACAGTAAAACACAAAGAAAATAAAAATCACTCATAATTCCACTGATTAGAAATAACTAAGTTTTACCCAGTTTTTCAAGATGTATATGTTATACCCTATGCTTTTCCCAGGCACACAGGCATACATGGATACAGACATGTATCTTAATACAAGCCAGAATCATACTGTATGTACACAATTTTATAACCTGTTTCTATTGCTCTACTATGAATTTTTCACATATCATTCATTGTCCTATTCTACATATTTAAGGTTTATAGTATTCTACTGTATGGATCTGGACTTCCCTGGTGGCGCAGATGGTAAAGCGTCTGCCTACAATGCGGGAGACCCGGGTTTAACCCCTAGGTCAGGAAGATCTCCTGGAGAAGGAAATGGCAACCCACTCCAGTATTCTTGCCTGGGAAATTCCATGGACGGAGGAGCCTGGTAGGCTACAGTCCATGGGGGTCACAAAGAGTCAGACACGACTGAGCGACTTCACTCACTCACTCACTGTATGGATATTCCATAATTTATTTAAGAAATCCTCTTTTATTGGATAATCCAATTGTTTTCAATACTGGCACATCTTTCTTTCTCTAGAATAAATTCACAGAAGTGGCATTTCTGGATTAAAGCATATAAATACTTTTAATATATACTAGCAAACTGTCATCTAGGAGACATCTATTCATTTACACCCCCACCTAGAATGTTTTAGCTCTCTGAGCCCTTAGGCAATACTATTTTGAAATTTTTAATAAGTAGTAAATGATATTGTACCTATCTCATTTAAGTTGCATTTCTTTTATTAGTTACAGTATTGACTTTTTTCCAACTGTTTATTGACTCAACAACTTTGCTAAGGGTCCAAATAAAACAATTTGTCTTCTACAGAGCAGACGAAAAGTCTCAGGTAAAATAATAAGATACAGCAGGCAAGGATGGCACCTTACTATATTTTAAAAAATAAACAGAATTCTACATCTATTAAAGCATTCCTGTAATTATAATTCATCTATTGTTCATGCAATTTAATGGGCAAGGAAAAAAAAATTAACATCAAATTCCTCTCTATGAGGCCAGGAAAGGGAGAATTTCCCTGGCCCAGCATTTGGTGCAGGAGAACAACTGGGTCTAGAGGAGGGCAATGTTCATCGGTGTGTGCCCCGTTCATCAATGTAAGCCTTATTCATCAATGTATGCCCAGTACCTGGCAGGACAAGCACTTAATATTTGTGGGCTATTCTCAGGCTGGTGGTCAAGGGACTTGAAGGAACTCAAGCTTCAGAATATCAGCCCTGCTGATTTCAATATATTGCACCCATGCCGATGGGTATCAGGGCACTTGGGAGGCAGCACATAAATGATGTGGCTGCCAAAGAGTCCTAAAAAGGACCACCGGGCCCTCCAATCTACTTCACAGGGAGGTTGTAAGGGCAGAGCAACAAAGAGAGGTGAAAAGGGTTCTGAAGACTATCTGGTGCTGTGCCAAGTGGGATGAGGAGAAGGAGGACGCAGAGAACAAATTTAAACAGGAGCCTCGAGGAGGCAGGATTGATGGGTACATGCAGAGACTGTGTTATACTGAAGCAAGTCTTGGTATGAAACCAGCCTTTCTGCCCTGGTACTCTGTGAGCTGTGTATAGAGACATCCTGTCTCCATGGACCCTGGGTGGGTGATAAAAACGGCATGGAGTGTAACCAGGGCACAAAGTCCTGAAAATAAACCTCTAACTGTGGGCTGTGGGGTCGCACAGAGTCGGACACGACCAGCGACTTAGCAGCAGCAGCATCATGGCTGTTGGGCTCTTACTATCATACAAAGGTTCTTCTTTATAGATTTTTCTTTCCATCTAGAGCGTTCTACAGCTTCTCTAGGACGTGCATTTGTGTGGATTAGTTTTATTTCTCCTTTTGGAATTTGCTGTGACTACTGAATCTGATGTTTCAGATCTTTCAGTTTAAGGTCCAACAGGAAGTCAGCTATTAGCAGAACTAAGCATGGTTATGCACATTTTATGAGGGTCAGCATTTTGAGTTGGGAGAGAAAAAAAAAATCCTATGATAAGAACTTATTCTAGAGAAGAGTTAAAAAAAAAAAAACCCACACAGCTTTTGCATGTTTGGGGTTCAACATAGAGGTCTCTGGTGAAGGAAACCTCTTGAAACAGCTGGGTGGCATTTCTATAAGACCCTGACAGGAAAGATCCACACTCTGGTAATTCCTGATCAAGCAGGAATTCACTAGGCAGGAGCCCTGAGCCTGAGATGCAGGAAGGTGGTCGGGGGAGAGTGGATGACAGTTTGGAAGGGATCTGGCATATGCCAAGAGCACAGGAGTGCCCCCACCCAGGCACCTACTAGAGGGGAAGGGACAGAGAGGGGCTTAAAGGTCCATGCCCTTGTCTCCTAGTTCCACTGTCTTCCAGCTCCATAAACAACTTGCATGTATATATAAGAGACACACTCAATTATGAAACATGGCGGTAATCACTAGAAGTGAGCCTGCAACCCTAAGCTCCTGTTGGAAGCTCCTGTTGGAGGCTACTGCTGCTCCTGATTTCTGCTCCCCACCCTCCAGACTCCTGTACTACCAATGCCACTGAAGCCCTCCCAGAGACGAGAACCTGTTGCCATGGTACCTGCTTTCCCCACTCTCAGGGAGGGCATGCTCCAAGCCATTATGAAAGTAAAAAGCTTTTATGTTTCACCTCACCTCCTGTTTCTCTGTCTTGTCCAGTTAAATTTTGAGTAGTGCTCACAGCAGAAATTGAAATGTGGGCATTTCAATTATAGCAATAACAAAACATTAACAATCCAGTTTCCACAAAGAGGAAGGTACAAAATAACTGTTCAGAGGAACAGTGTATATGTGTTTGGGTTAGGTAGAGGAAAAAAAGAATGAAAAGTAATTAAAGAAAGACATTCTCTGAAGATCATTAGATCTGACAGACACCAAAGCACTGTCTGGTTGTTTGCTGAGGAAAAGAGAAGAAAAGTCAGTAATGGTAATGGCTGATGAGAAAGAGTCCCCCAGAGGGCTGAGAAAACAATCCCCCTTTGTTAACAGAAACCAAAAGAAGGAATGAGAGCTGTCTGGAAGCCCAACCAAAGACACATTTAAGGACTAGACCCCTGGAGAGAAATCAAGGTGATATATCAGTTACAACCCCGTGTTATGGGACTTATTGGTACCCACCATGGAATGCAGAATGAAAAAAATAATGAGAAAGCAATAAGGACAGTTATGCCATGAGTAGAGCAACTTTCTGTACTGTCCTTATCTCTAAAAAGGCATCCCTCCTACCAGCACTCATTCCCATTCTCTCCTAACTCTGAGGTTATTGTCCATGAGGGAGCTGACCTGGCATGTGACTCCCTCCCAGGAATGCTTCCCAAGTAAGGAAAAGCTTCAGACCTTTATTTAAGTCCAGAAAACGGAGAGAGATGTATTGATCCATATGGAGAAAGCAGCAGCAAAGGATAAGCTTAGTTAAGTCCAGACCACACCAAAGATGCTGAGGTTTCTTCTTTTGTTCACAAAGCCAGAGAAGTCCCTAAGGCAACTGCCAAGCAGTAACTACTCTAGTTCAGTGCCTGGGCTATCTAAAGACAGGAGAAAGAATGCTAACCCTCCACACTCAGACCACTGGAGGTGATTAAGCCTAAAATTAGAGGTGATAATAAGTAGAACAAATAATGTCCAGCTATAAAATGCCATGCCTAATGGTTATCAGTCTGAAAAGCACTTTAACAACAGAGAAGTTCAAGGACAAGAGAGTCGGCGTCACTGAACTTGCTCATGCTATACCAGGACTTATGCTGCCAAGCACAAGGCTAGAGACAGAAAGTTCATTACTGCTTTCTAATGCCATGTGGGCCATGGCTGTGTGGGCTTTTCTTTATAAGATCTCTTTATATAGAAGATATAAGGAGATGTGGGATCTCTTTATATTGAAGAGATCATTACAGATTCTCTCTTTATTTCTAGAGTGTTCTTCAGCTTCACTAAGATATCTATTTCTGTGGACTTAGTTTTATTCTATCCGTTGGATGTGTGATTACTGAATCTGATGCTTCATATCTCTCAATTTAAGAAAATTCTCAGGCCTAAACTCATCAAATATCACCTCTTCCTATTCTCTTTAGTCTCACCTTCTAGCACACCTTAGAGACATATTTTCATTCTGCCTTCCATGTCTCTTTAAATATTTTCTGTTTCATTATCTCTCTGAATTGCAGTCTAGCAATCTTCTAAAATATATATTCCAGTTCATTAACTTTCTCCTCAGCTTTGTTTAATTTGGTATTTATTTGGAGTTTTTAATTTTAATGATTTTTAAAATTTCTATAAGTTCTATTGATTCTTCCAATGCAGCCTATCCTTTTGGGTTTAGTCCTTTCTTTATGTTTTTGGTTGCTGTTCAGTTGCTAAGTCATGTCCAACTCTTTGTGACCCCATGGACTGCAGCACACCAGGCTTCCCTGTCCTTCACTATCTCCCAGAGTTTGCTCAAACTCACGTCCATTGAGTTGGTGATGCCATCCAATCATCTCATCCTGTCACTCCTTTTTCTTCCTTCCCTCAATCTTTCCCAGCATCAGGGTCTTTTCCAAAAGAGTTGGTTCTTCACATCAGGGGACCAAAGTATTGGAGCTTCAGCTTCAACATCAGTCCTTTCAATGAATATTCAGAGTTGATTTCCTTAAGGAGTGACTGGTTTGATCTCCTTGCTGTCCAAAAGTCAAGAGTCTTCTCCAACACCACAGTTCAAAAGCATAAATTCTTCAGCATTCAGCTTTTTTTTTTTCTGTAGTAATTTATTTTATTAAAAAAATTTTTTTAATTTAAATTTATTTTAATTGGAGGCTAATTACATATTGTATTGGTTTTGCCACACATCAACATGAATCCGCCACGGGTGCACATGTGTTCCCCCTTCTGAATCCCCCTCCCCCCTCCCTCCCCGTACCATCCCTCTGGGTCATCCCAGTGCACCAGCCCCAATCTTGTATTCTGCATCAAACCTAGACTGGCGATTTGTTTCTTATATGATATTATACACGTTTCAATGCCATTCTTCCAAATCATCCCACCCTCTCCCTCTCTCACAGAGTCCAAAAGACTGTTCTATACATCTGTGTCTCTTTTGCTGTCTCGCATACAGGGTTATTGTTACCATCTTTCTAAATTCCATATAATTGAGCTTTAAGCCCCCCTCCCTCCCCGTACCATCCCTCTGGGTCATCCCAGTGCACCAGCCCCAATCTTGTATTCTGCATCAAACCTAGACTGGCGATTTGTTTCTTATATGATATTATACACGTTTCAATGCCATTCTTCCAAATCATCCCACCCTCTCCCTCTCTCACAGAGTCCAAAAGACTGTTCTATACATCTGTGTCTCTTTTGCTGTCTCGCATACAGGGTTATTGTTACCATCTTTCTAAATTCCATATATATGTATCAGTATACTGTATTGGTGTTTTTCTTTCTAGCTCACTTCACTCTGTATAATCGGCTCCAGTTTCATCCACCTTATTAGAACTGATACAAATGTATTCTTTTAAATGGCTAATACTCCATTGTGTATATGTACTACAGTTTTCTTATCCATTCATCTGCTTTCTTTATGGTTCAACTCTCACATCTGTACGTGACTATTGGAAAAAACCATAGCTTTCACTATATGAACCTTTGTCAGCAAAGCGATGTCTTTGCTTTTAAATATACCATCTAGGTTTGTGACAGCTTTCCTTCTAAGGAGTAAGCATCTTTTAATTTCATGGCTGCAGTCACTGTCTTCAGTGACTTTGGAGCCCAAGATAATAATATTTGGAACTGTTTCCACTTTTTCCCCTATTTGCCATGAAGTGATGGGACTGGATGTCATGGTCTTCGTTTTTTGAATGTTGAGTTTTAAGCCAGCTTTTTTACTCTCCTCTTTCACCTTCATCAAGAGACTCTTCAGTTCCTGTTTGCTTTCTGTCATGAGAGTGTGTCTTCTGCCTATCTAAGGTTGCTGATATTTCTCCCAGCAATCTTGATTCCAGTTTGTTGATTCATCCAGCTTGGCATTTTGCATGATGTACTCTGCATAGAAGTTAAATAAGCAGAGTGACAATATATAGGCTTGATGCACCCCTTTCCCAATTTGGAACCAGTCTGTAGTTCCAGGTCTGGTTCTTACTGTTGCTTCTTGACCTGCATACATTGCTCAGGAACAGATAAGGTGGTCTGGCATTTCCATGTCTTCCAAAAGTTTTCAAACAGTTTGTCATGATCCACACAGTCAAAGGTTTTAGCGTAGTCAATGAAGCAGAAGTAGATGATTTTCTGGAATTCCCTTACCTTTTCTATGATCTAACAGATGTTGGCAATTTGATCTCCGGTTCCTCTGCCTTTTCTAAATCCAGCCTGTACATCTGGAAGTTCTTGGTTCAAATATTACTGAAGCCTAGTTTGAAGGATTTTGAGCATTATCTTGTAAGCATGAGAAACAAGTGCAATTGTATGATAGTTTGAACATTCTTTGGCATTGTCCTTCTTTGGGATTGGAATAAAAACAGACCTTTTCCAGTCCTGTGGGCATTGCTGAGTTTTCCAAATTTGCTGGCATATTGAGTACAGCACTTTCACAGCATCATCTTTTAGGATTTGAAATAGCTTAGCTGAAATTCAAATACCTCCACTAGCTGCTTGCAGTGATGCTTCCTAAGGCCCACTTCACTTCACATGCTAGGATGGATGGCTCTAGGTGAGTGACCACACCATCATTAAGACCTTTTTTGTCTAGTTTTTCTCTGGATTCTTGCCACTTCTTCTTAATCCCTTGCTGTTTCTGCTATTGTGCATAATTCTGCTATTATGTCCATCTTTGCATGAAATATCTCCAATTTTCTTTTAGAGATCTCCAGTCTTTCACATTCTGTTTTCCTCTATTTCTTTGCATTGTTCACTTAAGACTTTCTTATCTCTCCTTGCTATTCTTTGGAACTGTACATTCAATTGGGTATATCTTCTTTCCCTTTCTCCTTTGCCTTACACTTATCTTCTTTTCTCAGATGTTTGTAAGCCTTCCTCAGACAACCACTTTGCTTTCTTTGTTTTTAAACATATTTATTTTACAGTCTCTGTGGGATTTTTCTGTTACTGTTTTATTATCTGCATTTTTAAAATTCTGATAGTCCTGTACATTACTCCCACTGACTCTAGTTGATAACAGATTATTTTCCTGTGTGTTTAGATTCTGAACTTATCTGTAGAGGAGCTTTATTTATGGAAATACTAAGTACTTCAGATCAAGTACATACTCAAGAAGTATCACTGAGTGATATTGGTAAAATAAACTTGAATGAGGTCATAAATTTCCTTACAGATGCCAGGCTAAGATAGTAAAGTAAATTCCCTACTGTACTCCTGTGCTACAAAGTAGATTAAAAATAAAATCCAGGCCACATTTTTGATGAGAGTGAAGCTGTTCAGGATCCCAGATTAAGGCAGGAATCTCAGTTTTAACTTCTCCTCTCCTCAAGCAGCCCCCAGGTCTCATCTCCATCCACACAAGATTTTAAAATCCAAGGTAATTGGCACTGATTACCTGACATTCCTCTAACTTCCCAATGCCTATCCCTACCTTCCTAGGACAGTTACAGTGTCAGCAGGCTCTTATTAATTTTCTAGGGAAGAGTAACTTTTGCTTGACTTTGAACTTACTACTGATGAGGATTCAGTCTCTTGGAAGATAGATTTCAACTTGTGTTAAAATGGGTAAGTTTGCATATATTTTTGTCTGATAGAGAGGCAAATAATTTCTGTCCAGGAGACAAAATAATCTCATAAATTAAGATTTTTATTGTCCTACTGAAAATTAACCAGTTACCAGTTATGAATCTAACTCACTGATCTTATTTTCAGTGCTTTTTTCTTTCATCAACTATATAAATAAGTTTCTCCTATTCTCTTTTGAGATGCTTTATATTTCTACCGGGAGCCTCATAAATCTTTGACATGAGCTCTTTCTATACTTTAAAAAAAATATTTTAAACAATTTTTGAAAACTGTACACTAACTCTATTGGGAATCTATCACATGTAAAGCAAAGCATTAACTTCTTTATATAGGTTGTATGATTAAATTCAATTCCCATGAGGGAGGGGTGATTACTCCACTTTGACAGATGAGGAAACTGAGGCCCAGAGAAACTGAGTAATCTATTCAAGGTCACCAGGCCAAGAAGGAACTGAGCTATGATTTAAATCCTATGTCTCTTTTTTTTATTATTATTATTATTTTTTTTTAATAGGAAGAAAACTGCTTTACAAGCTCATGTTCTTTTGTCTTCATAATGTAATGAAGTGATATTATTTTCCTATAACATCTATCCACTGCTGTTAACACCACAAGGAGTTGTCCCTTCCTTTTTAAGACAAAATATTTCAGCTAATGTAAATTAAAACCACACTAACTTTTAATAACAGGAAAATAATTTGAAGGTAAATAATTCAATTTGTGTTTCACATTTACCTTAGACACAACTTAATCTCCTACTGATTATTCCCATGAACTGATTTTATGTTAAAGTTGAACTTGCCACTAAAGGTAATATAATTATTTAAAAAGTAACAGGTATGCTACCCAATGCAAAGACCAAGGAAGCCTATATGGTTTGTAACACTTCAACTTGTGGTGAAATATACCAAGCACATCTGCAGAACAGGAAGAGTCTAAAAGGGAATTTAAAAAGAGAATTCTAAACTTTGAATTCCAAATTATTTAATTACACAGGCTCTCAAAAACAGAAAACAAGAAAGAGCTGCAACCAGCTCTTCTCAATAAGTAAAAAGGTATAGTATAGAATTCTGAAAAGTTAGGAGCCTGAGTTTGCGCTACTTTTTAAAAATTGAAATTCTACAAAAATCAATTTTCAAAAATCTCCAGATTTGTGTAATCTTAAAAAAAAAATGCCCCATTGAAACTGTCATCAAACAAGATATACTGAAGATATCGGAATCAAAAAATACTAGCTATTAATAGGCAACACACGGGAATTTTCAGATAAGTTCTGCAATCATAGTAAAAGCAAAAGTGTTAGTCACTCAGTCGTGTCCCAGTCTTTGTGACCCTATGGACTGTAGCCCGTCAGGCTCCTCTGTCCATAGAATTCTCCAGGCAAGAATACTGGAGATGGTTGCCATTTCCTTTTCCAGAGGATCTTCCTTGACACAGGGATCAAACCTGGGTATCTTGCATTGCCAGATGGATTCTTTACTATCAATCATAGAATTCTCAAATTCTCAGGTATTACTTCTATAGAAGTAATTTGCTTTAACATACAAGGAAATTTCTTCAAATTCTTTCCTTGTTCTTCTTAAAGGAAGAAGCTGGAATAATCATATTTAAGAAGGCAATTTTGGTTTAAGCTGTTAACAGGGGTTTTCAAAGTGTGGTCCATGGACTCCTGAAGGATCTCCAGGACCTTTTCAAGGCTTCCATGAGATGCAATAACAAGTGTATGCAAAAATGCTCATGCCTTAGCACTCATCTAGCAGTGGCACCAAGCTGTACCAGTAATCACAGTACGCTTCACCACCACAGACTCACATGTTAAAGAAAACAACAACAAAAAAATACCCTAGAGAAAGTAGTGACAATTATTAATATGATTAAATCCTGACTGTTTACTTAGCATACATTTTTTAAAATTTACATATATATATTTAACTTTCTATCTTGTATTGGGGTACAGTTGATTAACAATGTTGTGATAGTTTCAGGTGAACAGTGAAGGGACTCAGCCATACATATACATACATCCATTCTCCCCCAAACAAATATTTTTTATATTATAATGAATAGGAAACAGGCATGAAGTACTTCTATTACATACCAGAACTGACTTGAGGGAGAGCAGTTGTGCAATTATTTGAGCTGCAACTAAACTAACCTCTTTTCTCATGAAACACCATTTTAACTTGAAAGAACAACTGAGAAAATGTGGTTATTCAGACTTCAGTATTTGGCAGACATTTTTCTCAGAAATGAACCAAGTTGAGTCTGTCACTGCAAGGAAAACAACCGACAGTATTTGGTATAATAATAAAATTCATTCTTTCAAGCAGTAAATATAATTTTAGAAAATTTAGATTTGCCACCATGAGTCTGACAGGTTCCCAATACTTAAGGACTACCTGAAAAATGTGACCGGTGGTGATACTAATAAATACTATTTTTAAAAAATTGTATGATGAAATATGCCCACACTGGAAGATTTTAATCAGTATTTTTCAAATGACCAACGTACATTTAAAATATCATCCATGGGTAAAATCATGCATCCTGGGTTTTATAATCTTATGCATCTCAGGCTAATAAATTTAACCATTCTGTCAAAAGCCAGGACGACACAATGC
Source organism: Aepyceros melampus (assembly GCA_006408695.1). NCBI lineage: Eukaryota > Metazoa > Chordata > Mammalia > Artiodactyla > Bovidae > Aepyceros > Aepyceros melampus. Next base: position 116,982 of record SJXQ01006150.1, read on the forward strand.
ACCCTATATGCCATACTGTGATAGGCCCTGGGAACAAAGGGGTGAGCAAAACCAACAAGTGGTCCCTGAACTCTGCACTCTTGCAGGGTTCATACTTTAGTAGATGATACCCATTCATCAGACAATGGCTCACATTAAAGAAACGGTACAGTAGTTGAGCGTCCTCTATGAAGGAAAGGTTACAACCTCAGAAGCACGAAAAACAGAAGACTTAACTAAACTGAAGATGGAAAGAAGAGTTCCAGAGGACTAGTTGCACCAACTTCACCTGGGAACTTGTCAGAAATGCCAGATCCCAGGCTCTTCCAAGAACTGCTGAAGGAGAATCTGCATTTTAATAAGCTTCCTAAGTCATTCCCACTTTAGAATCACTCACTGTTCTAAAGAATGTACAGGCGTTCATTCTATGAAGGAAGAATACTCTTGAAGACGTAACAGTCCCAGGCCCTATGGTCAGAGGAGAGTGTGTTTGAAGAACTCAAAGAAAGCTACAGTGGCTGAAACAGAAAGAGCCTGGGAAGGATGGTATGGGAGCTCTCGGCGGCTGGCAGACACTGAACCTGGGAATGAGTAAACAGAGGGATTAGAATGCTACCTCCTGAACTCCATCAGACAGGCCTTCTGGCACTAAACTGATTTTAATACAAACCCAACAGTTAGATTCTCATCCTTTTATAGCTGCCGAAGGGCAAATTCCTTTAATTCCAATGAAAGAACCAAGCTCTTATAGCAGAGGCAGCAACAGCTCTGGTTCCCCACAGGGAAACGATAGGGCGGCTTTGCAAAGCCTCAACTTGAAATGTGTGTAAGAGATCACACTAACTTCCTGATGCGTCGGAGGCCCCTCATTACTAGCAAGGTCTGAACTCTTAAGGATGAGTGACTGCGCTCTTAATTCTGCGTAAATCTTTATTCTCCGTGATTTGGCCCTCTGATATCAAACATGGGTCACAATGCCACTGATCCTGGTGAATACTGTATCTAGTTATTGGGAAACTGAATGGAACATGACCCAGGAGGACAAACTCTAAAGGTTGTACTGCAGGAGCTGTACCAAAGAGATGCAGTCAACATATATTTGAGAGATGGAGAGAGAGAGACACAGAAAAAGAGAGAGAGAACATGACCCACAGCTTTGTGGCTCCAGGTATTCATGGAAGTCTGAGCATGGAAGGAACCAATTATGCCCAGCAGTCCCCTCTGTACTGACTAAAACAAGTCATATGAAGACCCCCAGGAAGGAGGAAGACTCCCAGTGTGGATGTAGATTACAGAAGAGAATTTACACTGGAAGCATCTCAGCAGCAGTCTGAAGTGCTAGGAAGGGAAGGAAATACCTTGATTAAAACAAGGAAGGTTGACTCAATCTCCAGCTAATAAACCCTAAAGTAATGTCCAAGGTGAAGACAACTCAAGGGTAGAATTCACATCTCTTTGAGGTAATTTCTTGCTTTCTCATTGTGAGCTCTACACTAAGGTCACAGGTGTGGATTTAGGTATACTGGCAAAAATTGCAGTATGATAAACAAAAAATAAAAATGGAGGCCTAGGTTCATTTCCTCCATAGTCAAAATTCTAAATAATGATAGATAGGGGGTTTGTGTCATTTTAGCAATACCAGAGGGGGCTGGAAGTCTTCTAGTTCTTCGAATGGTACACCTAGATGTACAATTATTTTTTCCAGATAGTCTGGAAAGAAGAAGATTCTTCCAACAAAGATCAACAGCCTCATGTCGGGTCAGTGGAAGCTGCATTGCCACTGTCTGGAATCCCAGAGAATCAGCTCTGACAATCAAAGACTGGAATGAAGACTCTTGCTTCTTTGTGAAAATCCTTGATGAACAATCTATCAGCTCTAAGAGGTTGAAAGTTTCCTGTGTAAAAGAGATCAGCGGAACCAAAACTATTTAAACATTAAAAAGGTTATAATATGATTTTAAAAATAAGAGAGAATCTCAACAATCAAGATAGTGTCCATCGAACCTGAATTCTAGGGCATTTTTTGGCTAAGAGGTCTGCTTCCTACATTGTCCTTACCAGCTACATCAGGGCTGGGTCTCCTCAGCTAACTTTTGGCACTCTCTCACCTGCAACTGGAAGAGATGAACACCTGGTCTAGCTGAACAAATGCTCTGGAGCACTCTGCATCTGTCACCCCCAAACTCTAGGTCTAGGACCACCTGAACAGGATCTGGCTTTCAGTGCTGCCTGTCTAATTATGAAGCTCAGACTAAAGATTTCACTTAAAAATCATTCATTACACACAATTATTTTATCACCCCTGCCTGCTCTTCCTAAGCTAATCTCTACCTTGGCCTCTTCCTCTTGGTACCCCAACTACACTGCTCACATGCTGTTATCTGGGAGCCTCTTCCTTCATGTCCTTTGTCTTTATCCAACTAACTTCTAGTAACTCTTTGGCTCTTGGCTCAACCCTAACACCACCCGATTCATCATCATTAAGGGAGTGAACTCTGCTGCAGCTTGTCATCATGTGTGTATATGGGACTAGCTGGTGAAGGCCTCCCTCACTTTCTCCCACCAGAGGCTGCTCTGTGAAGCACCTACAGCAGGCCGGGCAGAGTGGGACCAATGAGGAGGCAGACACTGGGCCTGTCATCAAGCAGCTTGTCCTATAACAGAGAGGAAGAAAAATCGGTGAATTAAGTGTTTCAGAGGCTGTGACCACAGCATGCACAATGCACAGGGTTGGGCTGGGGGACAGCAAGCTTTATCTGTGCAGAAAGCCTCTGGTGGAGATGAGGACATAAGCAAAGGTAGGGAGCTGCACAAGTCTGTGGGCACCACAAGTGGCTGATGGCTCCCAGAGCATCAGGTCTTTGCAATGGAGTGGTCAGGGAGAGGCTAGAGGGGAAGCAGTTTCCAGAGGAAGCTTGCCTTCTTATGCCACACTGGAGAGTGCAGACTGCGGCTTTAAGTAGGGCAGTGAAAAGGGTAGGGTTCCTTTTGGTTACAAACATGTCTCCCTCCAAATCTGTGGAAACTCAGGTCGTATTCCTTCCCCTGCTCTCCTGCCAGATTTCCCATCAGCACTCCATGCATTCCACTCAAGGGAGCAAAAAGGAGTGAGCAGCTTTCCGTGCATTCCAAATTCACTTGCATGAGCCATCACAAATCAATCATCGCAGCGAGTTGAGAATCCAGAGCCCACAGCAGGACACAGACAGCCAAATCTGCTTCATTTTCATTTTCTTTTCTTTTTCTATTTTAGTAGCATACAATAAAGAAACCTTAAAAATTTTTTTAACATGGGATTAAGCAACAGGGAATATACTGTGACTGTGGTTGTGATCCCAAATCTCCTTGGAAATTAATCAATCACCTACAGTCAGGTCATTAAAAGTAAAATCTTTCTCAGACTGTTAACTTCCCCCTCAATTATAGTATGGATGCATTTGGATGGACTGGGCTGGTAGCATTACATAAAGGTCAACAACATGGATGGATGGATCCTGCCAAGGTATCTTCAATAAAGTAAATGTGGACAGTACTAAAGTGTGCTCTAAAATCATGCTATCATTTTTATGTGTAATAATTTAAAATTGGCCCTCTGCAAATGAAATATCTCAAGTACTTAGTATGAGAGAGATAAGCTCCAAGATACAAGACAGGATAAAGACATACTGAATTTGAGTTAAGATGCAAAGAAGTTAAGAGGACATAAAAAGTGAGATTTCTCTCAATTTAAAAATTTTTTTACTGAGCACCTACATTGTGGCCAACAAACTAATGCTGGGAATATTCAGGCAAATAAGACTTGATCTCCCACTCCACCAAAAACATTTGAGTGGAAAGAAGGGGAGAAATGAGAGACAAAGGTAAATTTGGTTACAGTAGAATTGGATCAGCTATTAGAGTATACACAGGGTGAAAATGAAGTGAGAACTTCAGATATATTTCTAAACAGTAGACTAGCTTCCTCAGGAAGGTGGCTACTGCCCATAGCTTAGATCACTAATAATTTAACGAGACCGCATCTAGGAAACAATGCAACCTGGGTCTAGGGGACAAAAAAAAGAAAAAAAACTCAAGGTGCATTAAGGACTGCTCTCAACTGATGAACATACTCTACTGAGATTCTTCATAGGTATAACCTACTGGTGTGGAAAATTTACGCTCAACAGTAAGGAACAGTAATGACCTTTTATCTTGAGGAATGCAAAAAAATATTTAGTTATGAATACCACCCCCTCAAAGCAACATCAACCTTTCCTTCCATTTTTTAAGCTCATCAAAACTCATGAAGTTCTATAGAAAAAGATCATTTAAATAGCCACCATGGGAAAAACTAAATCACTTAAGAATTTATGATCTGAAAAGGAATAATCTTGTGTTACGAAACTGAAAAGGAAATAAAATACATCAGAAGGAAAGATCGACTTAAAGTGAGCTGTAAATCATATTCCTATCATTTTGGTTTCATATTCGTAATTAACGCTTATGTGGAGGTACAATATAGTGAGGAAATTAAACAGGCTTGGGACTCAGGTAGGATCATGGGTACAAATCCTGACTTTGAAACTTGGTAGCAATGTAGCTTCGGGCAAAATATGTGACTCTTTGAATTTCAATGTTCTCTTCTGTAAACTAAAAATCCTAGTAACTGCTTTTTGATATCTTTGCAATGACAGCAGATACTGAATAGTCAAAGATCTTCAACAAATGCAAAGCAATTTTAATGTTCTTATATTCTTGAGTATGAATTCTGATCCCTCTTAACTTTGAGTAGGCACAAAGAGTGATAAGAGCTTTTCTCCATGGATGGGAAGGGTCAACACAGCTCCATATTGCCATGACAATCCACAGAGATCACAGCTCAGTCACCCTGAAGGAATTTCTCCAAACCCTTCCAGGGTGACATCATTATTGTCTTGAGCGTCAGGGCAAGTGTCAATGCTGAAGCAACTTAGGCATTATCACAAGCTGAGAGCCAGCAACAGATACCAAAAAGCCATTATAAATAGCAGCTGAAGACCCAAAAATGCAAATAGAAAAGACAGTATCCCACAAAGCATTAAACATTCGCAGCAAAAGACCTTAAGAGAGGTTAATGAGGTAAACGTTGTCGTTTTTGAGTGCTGACTCCATGCCAGACATGCACTTTGCATGCATCAACTTTGATGATGCACTTTCCATGCATCGACTCACTTAATCTTCACAACATGACTCTGAGGTATGTCCTACTGTCACCACCCCCCCGCCCCCAACCTTTCAGAAATCAGGACATAGAGACCCACATAACTGTAGATAACTGTAGGAGGCCCCCAGCTGTAAGTGGTGTAACTGGAATTTGAACTCAGGTCTGTCTGATTCCAGGGCTTCACTCTTAAACAACGTGCCATTTCCAAATACATCAATGGTAAACCAGTTACACAGTCATCACCGTAAATAAGCCAAGTGATCTGTTTCCCAAAAGGTAGGCTTAGTCTTCCTGAGTTCCATTTTGGTTCATTGTGTAAGGTGTGAGTCCTAACTAGGACACATCCAGGAGCTTCTGATCTGATTGCAGGCTTCTCATTCCAGTTTTTGTTGCTAGATCTTTCTTTCCCCACTTCTAACTGCTGCCATGCCCGGGACTCTGTTGTGCGACCGCTCTTCCTCTATTGATCTCTTGAGTCATCTCATCAGTCCCATGCTGATATGAAAGAGAAAGCATCTATATGCTGAGAGGGCTAAACAGAACCCTGGATATGTTCATTCCTGAACCCTGCCCACCCCACCATGCTCATATAACAAAACCAGACCCCCTTCTTCCCTGCAGAAGGTCAAAATCCAAGAGTTATCCTTGATTCTTCTCACAAGCCACATCTAGCTCATAAATTAATCCTGTTGGCCCCATCTTTAAAGTATTGATAGATCCCAAATTTGACCACTTCCACCACCACCATCCCAGTTCAGGATTACTGTGCTAGCCTTCCAATTGATTTCTCTGAGTCTACTCTTACCCCAGTTCAGCTCATTTTCTAGAGACCAAGAGAGCAACACTGGAGAAAACAATAACAAATACAGACATGTCACTCTTCAGAATCATCCAGTGACTTCCTATTCCAATTAGAATGAAATTCAAGCTTCTTCCCATGGCTCCCTCCAAGCCATACCTAGTCTGTTCCTTGCTTAGTTGTCCAAATTCAGCTTGTGATGCACTGACATGACTCTGAATAAATGGCATATGCTTCCATGTCAAGCAAGTTCCCTTCTAAGGGCATTTGTACTTACCATTCCCTCTGCCTGGAAGAATCTCCCTCCAATTCTTCACATGGCTTTGCTCTCCCACATCATTCATGTAGTGACTTACATGTCACCTCCTCTGACCATCTGGATCTAATAGTTCCTTGCCCATTCCCACCATTCTAATAGCATTCACTTCCTTGAGAGCACTTAACACTCTCTAAAATTATATTCAGTCTATATTTTTATACCATACTTTAAAAAAACTCACTGCTGTGTTCACAGGACATAATAGTGAGTAGGTGTACCTAACAGGCAGGACTTCCCATATGGCTCAGCGGTAAAGAATCTGCCAGTCAATGCAGGAGATGCAAAAGATGCAGGTTTGATTCCTGGGTTGGGAAGATCCCCTGGAGAAGGACATGGCAATCTACTCCAGCATTCTTGCCTGGGAAATTCCATAGACAGAGGAGCCTGGCGGGCTACAGTCCGTGGGGTCCCAAAGAGTCGGACACAACTGAGCAGCTGAGCACAAGCACCTAACTGGAGCTCCCTTAGTGGCCATCTGAACTCATGACAGAGCAGTTCAATGGGCCCCGTTATCCAGAGCTATGTTGTGATCCTGGGGCTTCACATTAGAACCTCCCCATCCAGATGTCCTAAAACTGGGTGACAGCTGGCTTGGTCATTCAAAAGGGGATAATCCAGTGTGAGGCAATATGTGCCCAGGTTTTGACCATCAAGGGAATTCTGTATCTCACCCCTATCTTGAGACTCTACCCAGGCCTTGCAGAGCCTGCATCCAACAAGCTTATTTTCCCCAGACAGGCTGCACCACTGGGTCAATTCCCACAAACACTACCTGCTAAGACTATACGGTGGTGGTGAAGTTGTTTCAGTCCAACTCTTGCAACGCCATGGACTGTAGCCTGCAAGGCTCCTCTGTCCATGGGATTCTCCAGACAAGAATACTGGAGTGAGTTGCCATTTCCTTCTCCAGGGGATCTTCCCAACCTGGGAATCAAATCTGGGTCTCCTCCATTGTAGGCATGAGTCGAAAAGTAAGACAGGCTCACAGGGAATCTGAGCTCTACCCCAAGAAGCCACCAAAGTAATGCAAGGACTTGCTCCACAGCCCGACCTAGGCATGTACACTGACGAACACATTCATTTAATTCAGTCTGACAGTGAAAAGGCTATGTATGGGGCCCACACTTAGAGGCTGGCTATACTCTGACAGTCCCTGCAGGTGTTTTCAGTTACATGTATAATCAAGTTAGCTGCACAGCACAGTTAACTCTGAAGCAGCAAACTGAGCTTCCTGGGTGATCTCCCCATCTGTTTTACTACCAGGCTAAGTGCAAAGAGCAATGGCTAAAGTGAAGGGCGCAAAGCAAAGGTGCTTATGGGCATGTAAGGTGGGAAGAGAAAGGAAAAGAGAGGGTGAGAGGTGGGTTTCTGCTATAGCAGTCCCAAAAGGAGAAAGTGCTTATTTCACAGTGAGTCAGGATAAAAAAAATTTTTTTTTAATTTCACAGGCTCACCCTTGTGCTACAGTTGGATAACTTGTCTTTTATCCAACTATATAGATCCTCCTGTCTATAAATACAGATTTACTCCTATATATTTACTATATATTACTCCTATATATTCACTATATAGTAAATATAGATTTACTCCTGTCAGGTTGACTTGGCACTTAGATGGGGCGAGGCTTCTCAGTACTCCCCACAGAGCATAAGCTGAAGGAGGGAAAGGTCCTTTGTAGGACTGGTTATGAGAAACCAAAGAAAAAGTTAAAACTGTCATAAAATAATTTGATAATCCCAGGTCCTTCGCCATGGCCAACGTTATTCTTGCCCACTTCAGCTGGAAACTGCCTTTGGGTCCAAGTTTGCAGGGCATGGTGAGGAGATGATGTGCGTGACCAGTGGATTGGTTCCTTGAAACAAAAAGGCAGTATAAATTTTGCTTATCCTATTACCACTAATTTGCTTAAATGGCTCTACCACCACCACCTGTTTCACCAGCCAGCCAGGAACAAAGTACTCAAGAAGTCCAAAGAATTTTGATGCTGCAGAAGTCTCTAATGAAGCTTTTCCAGTTCCTAAGCAAATCAAACCCACCTGTTCCTATTTTGCCACACAGCTTTCAATTACTTATGTTAATAGAAGGCAGGAGAGGGGCACAATTTTCAATTATCCATGCTAAGCTGCAACACATCCACTCCTGAAAAGGTCTCTCTAAACTGAAATTCTGTGTCTGAAACCCCCTATTCCCATTCACTGCTATATAATTACAGATGTAGTCTGAGATGGCAAACTAAGGACACATTGAACCAATGTCTATTCTCTATCATGGCCTATAGCTGAGGGAAGAACTATGGTCTGGAGGCTAATAAAAAGCCCAAAGGGGGAATTTAAATCCAGTCAGGACCAGGACTAGGGTAAGACAAGAGAGGCTGGTGGGGTGCACAATTTCAGGAGGTGAGGTCCTGAAACCAACCTGAGAAGGAACATGTCACGGTACCTCCAAATTTATTTTAAAAGGCTAGGATTAAAACTTTTAGGACTTCCCTGGTAGCCCAGTGGATAAAGAGAATGTCCACCTGCCAATGTAGGGGACACGGGTTCAATCCCTGGCCTAGGAAGATGCCACATGCTGTGGAGCAACTGAGCCTGTGCACCAGCAGCTGAAGTCCACACATCTAGAGTCTGTGCTCCACAGCAGGAGAAGGCACTGCAATGAGAAGCCCGTGCACTGCAAAGAGCAGATAGCAATAAAACTGCAAATAAAACCTCTCTTCTCACTAAAAAAAAAAAAAACTTTATTTGAAAATATTTTAGTTTTTCCTTTTAACATTTGTTATTTGAAAAATAATAAACAAGAAAGTAGAAGTAATGATTATCATAATTTTGTCGCATTTTTGAGAAATAAAATCTCCTCCATTAAAACTGTGAAAATCTAGTCATTGTTACTAATCATTTGGAGCATGCTTCAGGCCCTTTTCCTTTCATACACACACACACACACACACACACACACACACACACACTCACTCACTCACTCACTCATTCATATATATTTTTACTTAAAAAATTGAATCAGTTCTGGTGAGGTGGATGACACTGGAGCCGATTATACAGAGTGAAGTGAGCCAGAAGGAAAAACACCAATACAGTATACTTACACATATTTATGGAATATAGAATGATGGTAATGATAAACCTGTACGCAGGACAGCAAAAGAGACACAGATGTATAGAACGGCCTTTTGGACTCTGTGGGAGAGGGAGAGGGTGGGATGAGTTGGCAGAGTGGCAGTGTAGCATGTATGGTGTCATGGGTGAGGCGAATCGCCAGTCATCGGGAGGGGGGAGGTGGGGGTCGGGATTGGGAGTTCATGTACACTCGTGGCTGATTCATGTCAATGTATAGCAAAACGAATACAGTATTGTAAAGCAAAACAAACTAAAAAATAAAATTTAATTAAAAAAAAAATTGAATCATCTTTAGCACTTACTTAAATTTAAAGAAGCACTCCCTTCAGCAATGTTAAGGGTCATCATCTCCTTAAATTGAACACCTCAGGAGTCTCTCTTCCCTCATCCTGCTCCCAAACCTGTTATATACATCATCTTGGTGTCCTTGTTTACTTTACCTGCTGATTAACATTTTTTTTATTGAATCACCATAGTATTATTGTCTGGATAATATAGGAACCAAGTTTCTGTTAAGACTTTTCTTTCCCTCTTCATCAGCTTCCTTGCTTCCTTCCTTTCACTTCCTGTTCATTCATAAGAAGCAGGAAACAGAGTAGATATGTGTTGGCTCACTTTAATGATGGTGGAATAAACAAGGCATACAGACACTAATTGGCCTTTAGAGGCTGGCAGCAAAGGTGAGCCCCCTCTCAGGACTCAGGGGTCTAAGGATATTGCTGGCAATCAGCACTGGGGAAGGAGAGGTGCTTTCAAGCTGTACCCCAGAAGACAAGAGCCAAGGGTCAATAGCCAAAGCTCCTTTCCCATCACTGGAGAAGCCAAAGAACTGTGAGGGGTCCTGGCCTTACACCCTTCTGGGTGGTCCAAATGGCTAACCATACCCAAAGTGTGAACAGTTTGTTGTTACAAATTCCTCACCCCAGTTAGAAATTTTGAACTCATCCTCAAAAAAGACTTCCACAAAGAAGTTGGCAGGGCCTTATTGCTATTGCAAGCAGAAAAGATGGCTCCCCATATTTTAAGCCAGGAGCCCCTGGAGCCCACTCCCCTGCAGTGAGGCTGTTATGACTTATAGCTGCTTGGGCCCTTGGAGTGCTAGGGTTATTTTATGGAGGTTGTGGCACGGGTTAAAAGTCTTTATATTTGTGGCTCAGATGGTAAAGATTTGCCTGCAATGCAGGAGACTGGGGTTCAACCCCTGGGTCGGGAAGATCCCCTGGAAAAGGGAATGGCAACCAACTCCAGTCTTCTTGCCTGGAGAATTCCATGCACAAAGCAGCCTGGCAGGCTACAGTCTATAAGGTCACAAAGACTTGGACACAACTGAGCGTCTAACACTTTCACTCTTAAGACTACACTTTTAGGGATCATTTCTATAGTCTGCTTATAGAATAAGCAGGACCTGCAAAGGTCCCAGTGAGCACAATGGTAAGGGCATATGCTGGGGTGGTGCTACATCAGACTCTGGGTGATTCAACATCAGTTGGTCTATAAACCTATGAAGAGATTTGCCCCTTTGATTCATTGGTTCTTTTTTCTTCCCTGATACTGTAGGCCTCCACTCCAACTCTGTAGCCTAGTTAACTTCTGCTTAAATCTTTTACAGTTCAGGTTAATAGTAACATATCAGCTCCCATACACTGAATGCATTCAAAGAAGTCAGAGCACTGCCTGGGACCCAAGATGTGCCGCCTGCAGCATTCCGCTCTATATGGACCCACTGTTCCAAATGAAAACCATGAGGCAGCTAAATAAATTCAATCCCTGTGGAAAATGATTTGGTGATATCCAAAAACAGTGAAGCTGCATATATGCCTGGAATTCTAGTGCTAGTATACATAATGCCAAAATTCACATGTATACAGAAAGGTGTCTGCAAAGATGTTCACTGTAGCACTGCTTACAATGGTAAAAAAAAGGAGACACAGTTCTAAGTGTCTATTTATTAGTAGAGGAAAGAGAAAACTAGTATGTGCCATTTTTACATAGCATTTAGAGAATGAATTAGCATTTATCTCAAAGAGATAAAACTCAGTAGAAAAACATGTTGAAAAATGTGAGTGCACGCTGAGAGCCTTTATGGACACACACACCAGATGGCCATATGTGGTAACAAATGGAACTGGGGAGAACCCCAAAGAAGATTTCAGTGTTAACATGAGGAAGAGAGAGGTCAAATAAAAATGTAACTGTCACATGCATACATATACATGTCTATATATACACATGAAAAATTACAGCAAAACATACAAAATATGCATTCCAAATATACACATTTTTGCCCTAATTCTGTTTTCAAAAAAAAAAAAAAAAAAAAAAGAGAAGAAGGAGAGAGGGCACATTTTAGGAAAACAGAAGAATTCCTTCACATTGTCTTAAGGATCCTGAAAAAGCACTGTGTATGTCAAAGGCTGATAGCAGGTGACAGGAAAGAGAAAAGAGTTTAAAAATGAAGTTAAGAATAACTTTTATAAATGCATCTTTAATCAATAATATCCTTAATAATATTCCCAGACTTTAGTGTAGATGGAAAACTTGAGAGCTTATTAAAAATAGAACTCCATATCCTGCTTACCCCAGCCTGCAACATTCCGAATCAAGAAATCTTAAATGAAGCCTAGCAATCTCCTTTTCATTTTCATTTATATATATATAAATAAATTTATATGTCATTTATATATATAAATGAATTTATCATATATATAAATGAATGTATTATCATTTTTATATATAAATGAATGTATATACCATTTATATGTAAAAATGAATTTATATCTCATTTATATATATATATATATATCCTGAATACAGTAGAGTTAACCCTTTTACATTGGTGTAAAAGCCTTCTACATTGGTGACTTTTTAAAAAATTTTATTTTATATTGGAGCATAGCGGTAACTCAGATGGTAAAGAATGCCTGCAATGAGGGAGACCTGGGTTCAATCCCTGGTTAGGAATATCACCTGGAGAAGGGTATGGCTCCCCAATCCATTTTAAAATGTATTGAGAAGCATTTAAAAAGAAATGTAAAGTAAATGAAACTTGCAATTTTAATGTAAAAGTCTATTTCCCTTTGCCCAAAAGTGAATAGCTAATAGTGGCTCTTAAAAGAAAATTTTATATCTTGATGATGATAAAGTCACTTTATACAATATTTACAAAGCTCTATAAAATGTTGATCCTATAATAAAACAATAATTACACTGTCAATGTACAGCTGAAATGTTAAAGGCACACTTGCTGAACTTATAAAACTCATATTCTAGGTAACAATCAACTTCACTGGAACAATTAGTGTTTTAATTAAAGAATTTGAAAAAGAATAGCTATATGTATAACTGAATCACCGTGCTATACACCTGAAACTAAACACAACATTGTTAATCAACTGAAAATGAAAGTGAAAGTTGCTCAGTGGAGACCGACTCTCTGCGACCCCAAGGACTCTAGCCTGCCAGGCGCCTCTGTCCATGGAATTCTCCAGGCAGGAATACTGGATTGGGCTGCCATTCCCTGCTCCAAGTGAGCTTCCTAACCAGGGATCGAACCCAGGTCTCCCACATTGCAGGCAGATTCTGTATCACTATGCTCCAATATAAATTTTTTAAAAAAAAGTCACCAATGTAGAACAACATAGTTTTAAACTATCAAGACTTTGTAATTCATTATCTAATGATGATATCCTCTCTGCTTTCCTAGAGTCGAGGTACCCCTTCAGGGTTCCCATAGCCCCTAACTCATACTTGAGATTAGCACACAAATCTATGCTGTAGGTTACCTACAGTCACATCCATGCCCCCCACCCAGGCTATCAATTCCTCCCAACAGGAAAGGGATCATGCTCTCTGATACCTGTATCTAGTACAGTACCTGGCAAGCTGCAGGCACTCGATAAATATTCCTTTGAATGAGTTAGCATAACTGAACAAGTCTTAAACTTGAAGACATCCAAAGAAAAGAGAGTTTCCAGCGCAGAGTTGGCAGACTTCTCTCCAAAGGACCAGACAGTAAATATTTCAGGCTTTGAGGGCCATACAATTTTTCTTGCAACTACTCAACCAGTCAGTGTAATCTGGAGGGCTGCCATAGATAATACATAAATAAAGAAAAGTGCCTCTGTCCTAATAAAACTTTGTTAACACTGAAATTTGAATTTCATATAATTTTCATGTGTCATGAACTATTGTTCTTCTTTTGATTATTTGCAACTATTGACAACTGTACACAAAATTCTGAGCTTGTGGGCTGTATAAAAATTAGCAGCAGGGTTTTCCCACTCCAGCTGTAGCAGATCTGGGCAGATAGGCAGGAGGAAGAAGCTCAAGATACCAGACAAGCTGAAATAGACTGAATCTAAGAAGAGAAGAAAGGGGTTTATGTTGAATAAAAACCCAGTGGACCTTCATACTACCGAAAAATGGGACAAAGGACACAATCCAAAAATAAAAACAATGCAGTTTTTTGTTGCTGTTTTTTTTTTTTTAATTTTAAACAAGTTCTATCATAACAATAAAGCTTACATACAATGAACTAATGCCTAAGGAAGTCAGGAACAAAACTGATATAGTTAAAAGTCATTAGTACTACTAGTTAGGGGAAAAGACCAAAGCTTCTTGGGTTAGTTTTACCCCTATCTCAAGCATTGCTAAGATATATTCTAATGTATATTCTCCTTTCTCTCTGATCCCCATTCTCACGTAGAAATCCAAATGAGCAAGATAAGTGATCAAAAGATGGGAAGCAAAAGCTGAGAAAAGGGATTCTGTGTCAGAATACCCAAAGATTGACTGTCCTGTCCTGTTTTACCAAGTCTTGTGCATAAAATCATAGATGTCTTCAAAATTAAAAGAGGCTCAGAATCAGAGTCTGCTCCATTCATTAAAAGTAGTTATAACTTTGTAAATAGCACACATGGTCATTTTATAAAAATAAAGAAAGCAAGAGAAGAAAACACAAGCAGCTAGAGATAACAACAGTTAAAGATACTGCTGGCTATCCTGTTTTCCTTTCGGTTAAGATATTGCTGACTATCCTGTTTTCCTTAACTACATTGTGTATATGTATCTATGTGCTTTTTTTTTTTAATGCAAAAAAAATTTTTTTTTTAATTTTGTAGATGGAGGCCTTGTATACCTGAGGTCTGGCACACTTGCTCAAGATCATGAATAAAATGACTTTTACCTATTGTGCCAACACTCTCTCCTACCACCTCCTAAAAGAAATAAATCATCAGCATCTTGGATAAGTTAGTCCTTGTTAGCACAGGTGCTCAATCAATTAATACATGCTGGCATGAATGAGGTCAACTGGGCTGTCCTGTTTATCTCAGTCAGGCTCTGTCCAAGTCAGCTTCATCATAAAAGCTGCTAATTGTCAAACAATAGAAAAGATCAATAAAGGAGATGGGTTTTGAAAAGACTTTTTTAAAATAAAAAACTGCTAGCCAGACTCATTGGGGAGGACCAAATAAATAAAATCAGAAATCAAAGAAATTAAAACTGATACCAAAGAATAATATTACTACAAACAACTATGTGCCAACAAATCAGACAACGTAGAAGAAATGGATAAATTCCTAGAAACATTCTATCTCCCAAGACTGAATCAGGAGAAACAGAAAAACAAAAAGACCAATTACTAGTAACCAGTAATAAAAAAAACACCCACAAAACCAAAGTCCAGGACCAAACAGCTTTACAGGTAAACTCTACCAAACATTTAGAAGAGTTAGTATCTATTCTTCTCAAACTATTCCAAACAACTGAGAGGAAAGAATGCTTCTAAACTCATTCTACAAGGCCAGCATTCCCCTAATACTAAAACCAGACTACTGCTACTGCTAAGTCGCTTCAGTCGTGTTCGATTCTGTGCGACCCCACAGACGGCAGCCCACCAGGCTCCCCTGTCCCTGGGATTCTCCAGGCAAGAATACTGGAGTGGGCTGCCATTTCCTTCTCCAATGTATGAAGGTGAAAAGTGAAAGTGAAGTCTCTCAGTCATGTCCGACTCTTAGCAACCCCACGGACTGCAGCATACCAGGCTCCTCCGTCCATGGGATTTTCCAGGCAAGGGTACTGGAGTGAGGTGCCATTGCCTTCTCCAAAAACCAGACTAAGACACTAAAAGAATTACAAGCCAATATCCCTTACACATATAGATGCAAAAATCCTCAAGTAAAAACTAGCAAATTGAATTCAACAATACATTAAAAAAGGATCATACACCATGATCAAGCTGGATTTATCCCAAGCATGCAAGGATGATTTAACATCCGAAATCAATCAGCATGATATATGACATGAACAAAAATGAAGGATTAAAATCATATGATCATCCCAGTAATATCAGGAGTAAGACAAGGATGCCCACTCTCCCCACTTTTATTCAATGTAATATTATAGATGACATGACACTGTATAAAAACCCTAAAGACTCCACCAAGAAAACTTTAGAATTAATATGTGAATTCAGTATAGTTGCATGATACAATAGAAGTATACAGAAATCTATAGTGTTTTTATATGCTAATAATGATGTATCCGAAATTAAGAAAAAACTCCACTTAAAATTACATCAAAAGAATAAAATACTGAAGAATAAATTTAACCAAGAAGGTGAAAGATCTGTACTCTAAGAAGTATGACAGTGATGAGAGAAATTAAAGATGACACAAATAAGTGGAAAGATAGTCCATGCTCAGAGATCAGAAGAATTCAAATTGTTGAAGTGTCCCTACTAGCCAAAAAGCTTATCTATTCACGGCAATCTCTACCAAAATATTCATGGCATTTTCCACTGAACTAGAACATATAATCTTAAAAATCTGTATGGACTCACAAAAGATCCCAGTTGACCAAAGTAATCTTGAAAAAGAAAGCTGGAGATATCACATTCCCTGGTTTCAAACTAAATTACAAAGCTACAGTAATCAAAACAGTATGTTACTGGAACAAAAGCAGACACATAGCTCAACGGAACAGAATAGAGAGCTCAGAAATAAACCCACATTTATATGGTCAATTAGTCTACAACAAAAGTGGCAAAAATATACAATGGGGGAAAGAGAGTCTTTTCAATGAATGATGCTAGGAAAACTGGACAGCTACATGCAAAAGAATAAAACTAGACCACTTTCATAGACCATATACAAAAACAAAACAACAAAAAAAAAAATACCTCAAAGTGGATTAAAGACTTAAATGTAAAACCTGAAACCATAAAACTCCTAGAAGAAAACATAGGCAGTAAAGCTTCTTGGCATCAGTTTTAGCAATATTTTTTAAGCAAGGGTAGCAAAACAAACAAATGGGACTACATCAAAATAAAAAGCTTTTTAATAACAAACAAAACTATTAACAAATTGACCAGGCAACCTACTAAACAGCAAAAGATATTTGCAAATGTTATGTCTGATACGAGATTAATATCAAAATATATAGAGAATTCATACAACTCATTATCAAAACCCAAAGAATCTGATTAAAATATGGGCAAAAAACCAGAATAGACATTTTGCCAAAGAAGATATATAGATATCCAACAGGCACTTGGGAAGATAGTCAACATCACTAATCATCACAGAAATGCAAATCAAAACCACAACGATATATATCACCTCACATATATGAGAATGGCTATTATAAAAAAGACAAAACATAAGTGTTGGTGAGGATGGAGAGAAAAGGGAACCTTTGTGTACTGTTGGAGGGAATGTAAACTGGTACAACCACTATACAAAATGGTATGACGGTTTCTCTAAAAAGACAGAACTATGTGATCCAGCAGTTCTATTTCTGGGTATTTATCTGATGACAACAAAAACAGTAATTTGAAAAGATATATGCACATCAATGTTCACTGCAGCATTATCTACAATAGACAAGATATGGAAGTAACCTAAGTGTCCAATGATGCATGAATGGATAAGGAAGGTGTGATACACAAACACTGAAATTTTACTCAACATAAAAAATAATGAAAATTTTCCATTTGTGACAACGTGGATTGACCTAGAGGGTATTATGCTAAGTGAAGTAAGTCAGAAAGAGAAAGACAAACACTTTTGATTTCACTTACGTTCAGAATCTAAAAAACAAAACAAACGAACAAACAACAAAATAGAGACATGCATAAAAACAGAACAAACCAGTGGTCACCAGAGGGGAGGAGTGGGGGTGGGGGTAAAACAGATGAAGGGAATTAAAGAGTACATAATTCTAGTAATTAAAAAAATTAAGTCATGAGGACATAATGTACAGTACAGGTAATATAGTCAAGAACATTATAGTGACTTTTGGTGACAGATGGTAAACTGACTAGTGTGGTGATCATTTAATAATACATAAAAATAGTAAACCACTATGTTACACACATGGAACCAATGTGGTATCTTTAAGTCAATTATACTTCAGTAAACCTATGGTTTTGCCCATGTTCTCTTCCTCTTTAACCATCTGGTATGACCAGGGAGATGAACTGTGTGAGACATGCAACAATGCTGGGAGAAAAACTTGTCCATGTGGCATGCAAAGCAGTTTAGGTGGTAATTCAAGTGAGAAGGAAAGTGTGGCTCTTAAAGCAGCAAAATGTTAAGGTTATCTTTCAATAGTGAGAAAAAGAAAACTCGACTAGCCTGCTAGACTAAGAGGCAGGTTTGAAATGGGAAACCCCCATTTGCTTGGTGACCTAAGGAAATGTGTTCAAGTGTGTCTAGTTCTGGGACATGGTTAACCAAGCTCACACCTTCACTCCTTCAACCACCCGTAAAGGTGATTCTGGGCCCAGGGTGTGTATGAAGACATGCTCTGAAGGGAGACCACAGGCTCCTGTCAAGAGCCAGCTCATGAAAAACAGAATCAAGCATTCTGGGGAACTGAGCTGTGCAACCAGGTATTAGAGAAATATCTGAAAGCAATGTTTGTTTTTTCCTATCCCACCAGCTACAAAACAATGCATAATAGAGTTATCCAGACATTTATAAGAATTGTGTTTCAGCAAACACAACTCTTGTGACCACCTAATATTTTCACTTGCCTGGCAACCTTTGACTGATAGCCTCCAATTTTTCCTTAGACTGCCCTCTCCCATGATATGCGGTTCTAATAAGAATGTTAGCTGAGTACCCGGCTACTGCCTCACCACAGAAGTTGAGTGCACTCAACTTCTGAGGTCACTGCACTCTCTTTATTAGAAACATTAACCTGTAGTGGAACCATAAGAAAAGGTGGTCAGAGGTGAGACATTCAAAAAGTAGTGCTCCAGGGACAGCATGAGTTCCATGGACATTTTCTACCCTTTAGTTCATTCATTATTCAACAAATATGCAAAGCTTTGTTGCAACAGTGTGGTGGAAGACAAATTCTCAACCTCAAACTGTTTACACTTCAGTGCGAAGAAAACAACAATAAATAAGTCAAACACATTCTATATTAGATGGTGATACATGCTATGGAAAAAAAAAATCAGCAGTGTTCGTGGGTAGGGAGCACTGGAGCTGGAGGCTGCAATTCTAGAGCAAGACCTCACTGTAAAGAGAGAGGAGCGAGAGCAGGCAGAGCAGTTCTAAGGATTAAAGGACAGAACTAGTCCTGCGGTACAGAAAACGAGACTGAAAACGAGCAGCCAAGGAGACAGAGGGGAAAACTATTGGAGCCAAACCCTTCTGGATACAATTGCAGATCAGCTCTTCTGCCCCAGTGATGGAACTACCTTTAGGGCAGAGCACCGAGCACACATTGGAGGGCAAGTAGAAACATGGGCACGGTGTCATGGACTGTAGACATTCTCCTGTCATACCTATACTGTCAATGAAACAGGAAGCGTGATCTGAGAGAATCACCTAGAGAAGAATAAAATGGCACAGGGACATGGAGTAGGATGCAAGGCACGTAACTGCCCTTGAGGTTGCGTTCCAACAGCTGATAGCTCAAGTCTGTTTTCGGTTACTCCCAGAGGACTGCCAGTAAATTCCCTTCTTTTTAAAAACTAGCGACAGTTGACTTCTGTTGTTTACAAGCAAAGATCTAATACACCAGTTGTTTCCTGAGGCCTTAAGGTTACCCCATTTTCCCACTGAAAGTCTGACTTTAATGAAACTGATTCTGTTCTATCAGACTATGCATCTCCAGGTGTTTAAGAGTCGCTTGCAATGGACCAACCA
The DNA here is from genome assembly GCA_006408695.1 of Aepyceros melampus. NCBI lineage: Eukaryota > Metazoa > Chordata > Mammalia > Artiodactyla > Bovidae > Aepyceros > Aepyceros melampus. Next base: position 136,555 of record SJXQ01006150.1, read on the forward strand.
GCCAAATATGATGGGTTCCTCTACCACTTACTGAAAGAACCAAGACATATTGATTTATACTTATGATGCCTAACTGGTAGCACTAAACCAGCATGCTAAACTGCTGAAAGAACAGCATTTCAATACATGGGAGAAAGCAGGAAGGATTGATACTGAAATTCAAATATCCTTAACGTTTCTTCAAACCCTTTTTTGAGTTAAATGTCAAAGTGTCTACCAAGACAGAAGGAAGACAAACACATATACAACTGTCCTTAGAGCTCAGATTAATACTTCATTACAGATTTCACAGACTCAGGGAGGGAAACCCACGTGAAGACTGCATAGAGGGGGAAATTGGAGCCAGAGAGAACCGTTCTCACACTGGATGAGACTTTAATCTGGGAATGGCATCTGAGAGGCAGTCACGCTAAGAAAGAAGATAAGTCAGACTCTCACAAAGAGAAACATTTTGAAGATCACAAAGAAGACTGGGAATTTCCAGACCGTGCAGACTAAGATGAGTCTTCATGATATAACGTGTTGTTCCCCCTCCAGGAAATTAAGAGTTATTAAACTGCAGCAAAGACAGCTGCTTCTGAGATGAAATCAGCCTTGCGACACCAAGAAGCAAGAGACTGAGGGTGAGGAGTCTATAACCTCCCGTGGAGATCAGCACCACACAGCTTGTTCTTTCAAACAGGTGTGCTGCCCCCCAGGACATCTGAATCATGGACACTCACAGGACACTGTAAGGCTTTGTGTAAAGTGTGACCTGAAAGCAGATAGCAACAGCTTTCTCCTGGCTGACCCCTTGCTGGCTCACCCTTTGCTAGGAAGAGTGAGAGAGATGCTCAGTCCTTTGGGCCAAACATACACAAACTGCTGAGAAAACAAAAGCCAAGTAAAAGTAAACACATATACACATGCAAATCTCCCAAGGGGGTCAGAGTCCTGTGTGCTACTTTTCAGCATTCAGCCCTAAGGATTCTGCTTGCCAAGAACAGAACTGTGGAGAAAGCCCCATCCCATCAGTAAGAATGCCTTGCTTGGATTTAATCATTAGAATAATTTCACCATCTTCCCTCACCTTCAGGTACAGCTCCATGACTCTTCTTCCTCCATCCCCTGATTTCTCAAATAGACTGTAAAAGTCTACATGGACAATGGATATATTACTTGCCGGATGCTCTTTTAAGAGTTTTAGGTGGATGAGTTAACTAAATTCTCACAAAGACTCTAAGGTACATGCTATTATTGTCTTTAGTTTTCCCAGAAAAAAGAGCCTGAGGTGAAGGCGTAGATGATTCTGTGCTTCTAGGGGGCTTCTTGGGAGGAAAAAGGCAGAGAAGTTAACCCCTTCTTGGTTCAAGCACCAATAGCTGCTCATGTCTTGGGATCATCTCCCAAGAAGCTACCTAATGACTGCTATTCAGTACACCCAGTTCTAACCTTCTGTTAGTCAATGGTTTCCCCTTGGAGGGTTTTTTTTTTTTTTTTTTTTAATATTCCTTTGCTTCCAGGCCATATGCATGTGGATGGCAGCTTGCATCATGTCTCCCTGGGCTAGCAGGTAAGAGGCAAGGGCACACAGTATGGGCATGAGGCTATAAGCTATCAAGCTGCACCTGCATGAAATGAGTTGAAGGCTACACAATCAGTCCCCACAGCGCTGGCTGAAATATGCACAGGAGAAGCCAGAAGAATCTGATATGCTAATTTAAATGTTTCTGATACAATTATTATGTATCCTTATTCAGATGAGAAAAGTGAAAGTGAAGTCGCTTAGTCGTGTCTGTCTTTACGACCCCCATGGACAGTAGCCTGCACCAGGCTCCTCTGTCCATGGGATTTTCTAGGCAAGAGTACTGGAGTGGGTTGCCATTTCCTTCTCCAGGGAATCTTCCCTACCCAGGGATCGAACCTAGGTCTCCTGCATTGTAGACAGACACTTTACCATCTGAGCCACCAGGGAAGTCCAGATGAGAAAACTTGGGCATAAATCAGTGAAGTAATTCATACAAGGTTTCAGAAGAGATGGGTAAAACTAGGTAGTCTGGCTCCAGAATGTTTTCTCTTTATGACTGTGCTCAAGCACCTATAGACGAACTACAATTACCCCAAAGTCTGCCAGTTGCCTCACTGCAGCTGCCCTGTTTGAGCCACAAGTCATGAGTTCGTTGAAAAACCAGTCAGTGTAAGAAAGTATCACAGATAATGTTCACTGCAATGCAAAGAGGATGAGGTGAGAGAGGGCTTCAGTGCACGAACCATGCAAGTGAATCAGTCACTATCACTGAGCCAAAGAGAGGCCTTTCATGAAACCAACTCCTGGGGCCAACACATAGGAAAGCTGGCTCATAAGAGCGGAGAGAGGTGAGAGAGAGACTAAAAAGACAAAGAAAAAAGATCAGCGAAACCAAGAGCTGGCTTTTAAAAAGGTAAATAGAAAAGACAAACCTTTAGCTAGATTCATCAAGAGAAAGAGAGAGGGGACTCAAATCAGAAAACGAAGGAAGGGAGAAAGGAAGAAGAAGGAAGGATGGGAAGAAATCTGGCTCTGGTAAGGGCTGACAAAAAAGAAACAAAGTTGTGTTCATGCTTGATGATACTCTCACTTCTGTAAGATCCTGAAATAATAGGGGGCAGCCACTGAGAGGAAGACAGCATCCTCTCCTTTGCTCCTCCCTGAATTTGAAAAGGAACTCCATAGGTGACTCCAGGGGTTCAGAAGAGGAAGCATCAGAGGTGTATCAAAAACCAGGAAAGTCTCTGAGAAAATTAACCCAAACAGAAGTGGAACAAATCAAAACAAACAAGAGAACTAAATCAAAGATGCTCTAAGACTACTGAGCATTAACAGCTTGAAGCCAAGCATTTCCCCTTTCAGAATGGGTATTTCTTATGATGTGAAAGATTCAGTTCCTTGAATTCAGAAATTTTGTTGATTTTTTTTTTTTTAAGCAAAACATCTTAACTTGTATCTTTCCTTCTCTAACCCTGAGGGCTGGAAGGTCACAAAAGAGAGAAATTCCTGGGTTCAAAGTAAGTAACGGTCTGGCAAATAGGCTGAGTAAGGCTTGAGTTCTGTTGTCACAAGCATTTCCATTAATTTAAAGTGCTATGGAGAAGGAAATGGCAACCTACTCCAGTGTTCTTGCCTGGAGAATCCCAGGGACGGGGGAGCCTGGTGGGCTGCCGTCTATGGGGTCGCACAGAGTCGGACACAACTGAAGTGACTTAACAGCAACATTGCAACAGTCTATAAATTATTATTACATACTACTAATTGGTTTAACAATTGGTAATGAAACTTCAAGTTGAATTGTTACAGCACCTATATTAATGGAGTTTGAATTTAATGGTTTTTCCCCTTTGCTTTACGTATCACTCAGTTGTTTGTAGAAGCCCAATGTTTTGAAATAAAAATAGAATGTCAAATTCATTTAAGAAAACAAAGTTTTTACTAAGTAAATAATAAGAAACTCTGGCAGAATGTGACTTGGAAGGTCTCAAAGGCTTCTGTCCTTAATGATCTGGGTACTATTTGATTTATGTGAGCTTGTAACTGCCCTTGCTTTGACTGGAGAGGACTGTGTGGGAAGTTGGTCTCTAAGATAGAGATGAAGCATTGCTCTGCAGAGTGTCTATAGCTTAAGTTTATGCAGAGTGCCCCCTCTTTCCACTCCTTGATAAATAGGGAAACAGCTCAGTTGCTCCAGATGGAAAGTTAAAGTCATTGCTAAATCTGTATTCATTCTTTTAGGAAAATAACAATCTATAGTAATATCACTGAACTGTGAGTATTTTGTTCTCTCTAAAATAAGAAAAATGTATTTCGTGCTGTCTAAATTGGAGAAGGCAATGGCACCCCACTCCAGTACTCTTGCCTGGAAGATCCCATGTATGGAGGAGCCTGGTGGGCTGCAGTCCATGGGGTCACAAAGAGTTGGACACGACTGAGCGACTTCCCTTTCACTTTTCACTTTCATGCATTGGAGAAGGAAACCCACTCCAGGCAACCCACTCCAGTGTTCTTGCCTGGAGAGTCTTAGGGATGGGGGAGCCTGGTGGGTTGCCGTCTATGGGGTCGCACAGAGTCAGACATGACTGAAGTGACTTAGCAACAGCAGCTGTCTAAATTAAATATGAATGTTAATTTTGTTGGTAACTTTATTATTAAACTATTAGTTTTAGATATTAAAAAAATAATGATATTCTTTTTTGAGATCCTTAGATTTCACTAACAGTAAATTAATTTTGCAAGGTGAATAAGACAATTGTTATTACTGTGAGAACCAAACTGTAAAAAACATTTTCCCTTTGAAAATAAAAAAATTAATTAAGTAGATTACATAGTAATTTGATTCCTAAAGAATGACAAGTTAATTTTGTACTGTAGTTGGACTTGATATTTGATGTGATAGGTCATTTCACAGTGATGTTTACTGTTATATTTTAAGAATTAAATTTTTTAAAAATAAAAAAAAAAAAATAAATAAAGTGCTAAAGTGCTAATGCCTGTTTGCTTCAAAATATGTGCTTGTCCTCTTTGTAGTGGCCCTTTAAAAAGATTTTCCTTTGGATCCACCAAAAATAGCTAGAGAAGGTCCTTTGAGAATTCCATTCTTAGTCTTAAAAAAATGCACTCTCTTCCCTGCCCCATACACATAAACAGGTCTGGAAGCAGTATCTCCTACTTCTTCCAGGGACCTCCAATCTATCAAAAACAATAAATCTTTCAGGATTAAAACAGAGCTGGTCAGGGAAACAATTTTCCCAGCCCATTTCTGCTTGTTCATTATGGGATCACCAAATATCAAGGTCCTTTTTTGGGATAGGCAGACAGGCAGGCCAAGGGTTGAACATCCAAGTGTCTACCCAGGGTCAGGCAGGTAGGGGGTAAGAAAGAAATAGGCCAGGCACAATAGGGACTATTGTTGTTATTATTCGGTTGCTAAGTTCTGTCCAACTCTTTGATTGCAAAGTTGCAACTCTTTGCAATCAAAGAGTTAGACACAGCCAGAACCGTAGCATGCCAGGCTCCTCTGTCCTCCACTATCCCTCAGAGTTTATTCAAATTCATGTCTGTGGGGTCAAGGATGCTATTTAACCATCTCATCCTCTGCCACCAGCTTCTCCTTTTGCCTTCAATCTTTGAACTAGGCAAACTGAAGAAGGCATGCCCAGGGGATAGGGTGTAGCTCTCACTCAGTTCCAGCCAATTGCTCGCAAGAAGATCTGAAGTTTTCCAAGTAAAATGACCCCTGTTAAAAATGCTGGAAACCTGTCCAAATTTTAAAAACAGCAATGTGTGGGACAATAATACCAAATAGAGCACATGTGTGGGCTGCTCTGGCTGGAGGCCCTTGTTTGCAACTTCTAGGTAAGACACAAAGATAAAGGAAGACAGACTTCCTGTACCCTGACAGCTTATGACCTAGTAGGAGTGAGAAGCTGCACACCCTGTAAACTGTCCCCCAGGGTGGGGGAATTAAAAGATGATAAGCAGAGGCTATGGGAGTTCAGGACAGCACGAGGGTACCTGAGGCAGAAACGATTCTTATAGGCAGCAGCGTGGGAGCTGAGGCTAAAGAAAAAAGGAGACTCTGGCTAGCAGAAGCTGGGGAGGGACCTTTCCTAACACTGAGCGGGGAAGGAGAAGGTTGAGATGGAAGGTAAGAGGTGCTTCATGCTTCTACCCAACAAATACTCATGTATGTTCACTGTGTGCCAGGAAGTAGAGATGCAATGTGATCACAAGCAATGAAGATGAGGCTGCAAAGTCTGAAAGTCCCAGTCCAGACAAGGCCTTAGGAGGCCACATCCAGAGTTCTGTCTTAAGAGCAGGGGGAAAGCTGCCTTTCAAGTCTTTTTTAAGCAGGGGAATCACATGTTGGGATCTGCAGTGTTCCAAGTTTCCCCAGCCACAGAGCATGCATTCTGTGGCCTGGCAGGGAGCCAGAGCTCCACCAGCCAGAGCAAGCTGGGAAGCAATCTAGGGAAGAGATGACGACAGCTTGACCTAGGCTGGCAGTAATGGACATGGAGGAAACTGGATAATTCACAAGATAGTGAGGGGTTAAAATCACCGGAACGATCTGTTCGGGATAGCAGTCAGTGAGGCAGAAGCCAAATAGGCCTGGAAAATGTGGCCAACGTGGCTCTGTGGGGTTCTCAGGCCATATCATCCATGGCCCAGCAGCCTGGCAGTTCTGTGCCAGCAGCAGTGGGTGTCTAGTGGTTACTAGAGAGAAGGTTCTGAAGCCAGGGTGTATGGCTGAGGAAAGGCTGCCAGAGAAGCTCACAGGAGCTTTTCATCTTAGAAAGCCATCATCTCAAAAGTACTATTTTCTTTTAAATGTGCTTTATAAAATTCCACGCCTATTTTGTTTGGACTAGCCTTGATGGCAAGGAAATGGGAAGCACTGCTCATGTGTTCAACAGCTCTTCAAGAAGCTAAATCTTCTAGATTTGGGGTGAAAGAGAAGGAATAGCAGACTATCTGTAAGATATATACTAATGGAATTGTCCACTTCTTTACATTTTAACCTTGAGAACTTCAGAAATGCTAGTTAACTACCAGGGTCCAACCTCCTTGGTGCTAAGGCCTAACAATGATTTTCTTTATAACCACAGGCATCTTCGCGGGTGGCTGTGACTGGCGCATCAAGAGCGGCCGAGAGGAGCAACCCCACGTCTGAGGTCAGGGGCAGAAGCTGGGAGGACACAATGGCTGAAGGGCAGCAGCCAAGAGGAGTTATCCCATATCCAAGGTCCGGGGATAGCGGCCGAGAGTGTCAGGCTGCGACGGCGCAGGAACGGCCGAGAGGAGCTACCCCGTGCTCGAGGCCAGGAGCGGCGGCCAGAAGGAGCAACCCCACATCCAAGGAGCGGTGGCTGCACAGGCCCAGGAGGGCCTAGAGGAGTTACCCAACGTTGAAGATCAGGAAGGGCAGTGGTGAGGAGATACCCTTCATCCAAGGTAAGGAGCAGCAGCTGTGCTTTGCTGGAACAGCCGTGAAGAGATACCCCACGCCCAAGGTAAGAGAAACCCAAGTAAGATGATAGGTGTTGCAAGAGGGCATCAGAGGGCAGACACACTGAAACCATACTCACAGAAAACTAGTCAATCTAATCACACTAGGACCACAGCCTTGTCTAACTCAATGAAACTAAGTCATGCCCGCAAGGCAATCCAGACAGGCGAGTCATGGTGGAAAGGTCTGACAAAATGTGGTCCACTGGAGAAGGGAATGGCAAGCCACTTCGGTATTCTTGCCTTGAGAAACCCATGAACAGTATGAAAAGGCAAAATGATAGGATACTGAAAGAGGAACTCCCCAGGTCAGTATGTGTCCAACGCGCTACTGGAGATCAGTGGAGAAATAACTCCAGAAAGAATGAAGGGATAGAGCCAAAGCAAAAACAATACCCAGCTGTGGATGTGACTGGTGATAGAAGCAAGGTCCGATGCTGTAAAGAGCAATATTGCATAGGAACCTGGAATGTCAGGTCCATGAATCAAGGCAAATTGGAAGTGGTCAACAAGAGATGGCAAGAGTGAACGACGATATTCTAGGAATCAGCGAACTAAAATGGACCGGAATGGGTGGATTTAACTCAGATGACCATTATATCTACTACTGCAGACAGGAATCCCTCAGAAGAAATGGAGTAGCCATCATGGTCAACAAAAGAGTCTGAAATGCAGTACTTGGATGCAATCTCAAAAACGACAGAATGATCTCTGTTCCTTTCCAAGGCAAACCATTCAACATCACAGCTATCCAAGTCTATGCCCTAACCAGTAATGCCGAAGAAGCTGAAGTTGAATGGTTCTATGAAGACCTACAAGACGTTTTAGAACTAACACCCAAAAAAGATGCCCTTTTCATTATAGGGGACTGGAATGCAAAAGTAGGAAGTCAAGAAACACCTGGAGTAACAGGCAAATTTGGCCTTGGAATGCAGAATGAAGCAGGGCAAAGACTAACAGAGTTTTGCCAAGAAAATGCACTGGTCATAGCAAACACCCTCTTCCAACAACACAAGAGAAGACTCTACACATGGACATCACCAGATGGTCAACACCGAAATCAGATTGATTATATTCTTTGCAGCCAAAGATGGAGAATCTCTATACAGTCAACAAAAATAAGACCAGGAGTTGACTGTGGCTCAGATCATGAACTCCTTATTACCAAATTCAGACTTAAATTGAAGAAAGCGGGAAAACTGCTAGACCATTCAGGTATGACCTAAATCAAATCCCTTATGATTATACAGTGAAAGTAAGAAATAGATTTGAGGGCCTAGATCTGATAGATAGAGTGCCTGATGAACTCTATGGAATGACGTTCGTGACACTGTACAGGAGACAGGGATCAAGACCATCCCCATGGAAGAGAAATGCAAAAAAGCAAACTGGCTGTCTGGGAGGCCTTACAAATAGCTGTGAAAAAAAGAGAGGTGAAAAGCAAAGGAGAAAAGATAAAAGCATCTGAATGCAGAGTTCCAAAGAATAGCAAGAAGAGATAAGAAAGCATTCCTCAGTGATCAATGCAAAGAAATAGAAGAAAAGAACAGAATGTGAAAGACTAGAGATCTCTTCAAGAAAATCAGAGATACCAAGGGAACATTTCATGCAAAGATGGGATCGATAAAGGACAGAAATGGTCTGGACCTAATAGAAGCAGATGATATTAAGAAGAAGTGGCAAGAATACACAGAAGAACTGTGAAAAAAGAACTTCACAGCCCAGATAATCATGATGGTGTGATCACTCATCTAGAGCCAGACATCCTGGAATGTGAAATCAAATGGGCCTTAGAAAGCATCACTACGAACAAAGCTAGTGGAGGTGATGGAATTCCAGTTGAGCTGTTTCAAATCCTGAAAGATGATGCTGTGAAAGTGCTGCACTCAGTATGCCAGCAAATCTGGAAAACTCAGCAGTGGCCACAGGACTGGAAAAGGTCCGTTTATATTCCAGTCCCAAAGAAAGGCAATGCCAAAGAATGCTCAAACGACTGCACAATTGCACTCATCTCACATGCTAGTAAAGTAATGCTCAAAATTCTCCAAGCCAGGCTTCAGCAATACGTGAACCATGAACTTCCTGATGTTCAAGCTGGTTTTAGAAAAGGCAGAGGAACCAGAGATCAAATTGCCAACATCCGCTGGATCATGGAAAAAGCAAGAGAGTTCCAGAAAAACATCTATTTCTGCTTTATTGACTATGCCAAAGCCTTTGACTGTGTGGATCACAAGAAACTGTGGAAAATTCTGAAAGAGATAGGAATACCAGACCACCTGACCTGCCCCTTGAGAAATATGTATGCAGGTCAGGAAGCAACAGTTAGAACTGGACATGGAACAACAGACTGGTTCCAAATAGGAAAAGGAGTACGTCAAGGCTGTATATTGTCACCCTGCTTATTTAACTTCTATGCAGAGTACATCATGAGAAACGCTGGACTGGAAGAAACACAAGCTGGAATCAAGATTGCTGGGAGAAATATCAATAACCTCAGATATGCAGATGACACCACCCTTATGGCAGAAAGTGAAGAGGAACTAAAAAGCCTCTTGATGAAAGTGAAAGAGGAGAGTGAAAAAGTTGGCTTAAAGCTCAACATTCAGAAAACGAAGATCATGGCATCTGGTCCCATCACTTCATGGGAAATAGATGGGGAAACAGTAGAAACAGTGTCAGACTTTATTTTTTTGGGCTCCAAAATCACTGCAGATGGTGACTGCAGCCATGAAATTAAAAGACGCTTACTCCTTGGAAGAAAAGTTATGACCAACCTAGATAGTATATTCAAAAGCAGAGACATTACTTTGCCGACTAAGGTCCGTCTAGTCAAGGCTATGGTTTTTCCTGTGGTCATGTATGGATGTGAGAGTTGGACTGTGAAGAAGGCTGAGCGCCGAAGAATTGATGCTTTTGAACTGTGGTGTTGGAGAAGACTCTTGAGAGTCCCTTGGACTGCAAGGAGATCCAACCAGTCCATTCTGAAGGAGATCAGCCCTGGGATTTCTTTGGAAGGAATGCTGCTAAAGCTGAAACTCCAGTACTTTGGCCACCTCATGCAAAGAGTTGACTCATTGGAAAAGACCCTGATGCTGGGAGGGATTGGGGGCAGGAGGAGAAGGGGACGACAGAGGATGAGATGGCTGGGTGGCATCACCAACTCGATGGACTTGAGTCTGAGTGAACTCTGGAGTTGGTGATGGACAGGGAGGCCTGGCGTGCTGCGATTCATGGGGTCACGAAGAGTCAGACACTGAGCGACTGAACTGAACTGAACTGGACTGATCTTTACAGGATTCCAGCTCACTCTGCATGTAGATTAAGGAAATGTAAATAAGTCCTGATAACTTGCAGGGATGCCTGGAGGTACTGACACTAGATGGTCAACCCTTGATAAGTTGTGGCAATGGAGTCTACATATTTTGACGAAGTCTCACTTGTATGCCAAGCATCTGCCCCACAATATTCCATGCATTCAACCATATTGCATAATGTATATATAGTACATATTTAGTAAAAAAAAATTCATATATAAATGAACCCACACAGTCAAACCCATGTTGTTCAGTGGTCAACTGCAATGCCTTTCTGCCTGTGGACAACCACTCATACTCATATGCAGAAATGCAATGTAACATCTTAATGATCTTGAGAGGGGCTAGCCAACACAATGAAGTTGGCCGTGACCAGGGCCATGGAAATAATGCAAGCACTTCATGAGCCAAGAAATTAACCAACCCTCTGGACGTATTTTGTTTAATGAGACAATAGATTCCCTTGTATTGTACAAGCCACTGTAAACTGGATTTTCTGTTTCTTACATCCCAAAGCATCTCAAATGATATAGTACTTCTTTGGAGAAGCAAGAAAAGGGCTCCTTGAAAACACCCTAGGAACGAAGGAATAGTTGCTATAAAAAAGAAAAGAGACTAAGATTTATGTTTCAGTGTGTTTTTTGGGAAAACCAGCTGTGAAAAGGTATTGTTAATAGCCACTCCGGATGTAAGGAGAGCGCTCTGGAATCCTCCCATGCAGCATAAAACACTGTAATAAAGTTCCAGTGAGCCACTATGAATGTTATGTGTCGGGATATTCAACATACTTGGAATCATAATAATATGTAAACATCAGGGAATGACCATGAAATTAGTCTTTATTACTCATCTAATCTTACTTCCTTCTACATTTATAAGACTGGGGTTTTTTTTTTTTTTTTTTTTTTGCCCCCTTTCTACCTGATGAGACTCACATGATTGGAAGGGGAAGTCAGGAAACCAGGCTTAAAGAGGTTAAAAGATTTCCACAAGGTGCAACAGCCAGTTGCGGGCGATTTTCTTTATTATTAAAAATTCTTTGTGTGTGATTTTAGAACAATATCGTTTGCTGAACACCCAATTTAGTGAAAGGAGAATTGTAGAGACACGGGAAATCAAAACTGAATTTTTTTTTTAGTAATTACATTATGCAAGTAATATCTACTTTTTGAACTTGTTGCTCTGAGTTTCTTCTTCTTTATTTCTCATAGCCTCCTAAATTCCAATCCATTCCTCCCCAAATCATTTATCCCTCCTAAAAACCGCTTCATATGGCCATTCTTGAGCCTAGTGATTCTCAAAAGATTGCATCTGGTTTACCTGGGAAGTAAATCAGAAATGCAGATTCCCAGGCAGAGTCCAATTTAAAAAATTAAGGGTGGGGCCCAGCACTGTCCATGTAAACAAGCTCCCCAGGTGAGTGTAACTGTGCTCTGAAGCACGTGACTCCAGACTGTATGCTTTATTCCACGTTCCAAATAGAAAACATCTAATTTTTACAGTAGATTTAAGCTGGAACAACAAAAATATGTCCAGAGCTGCCTATAATTTTTAGGTTCCCTCTGAGGTCTGAAACTGACCCAAGAGGTCTGTGATTTGGATGAACCCTGATAATCATTTGCATGAAGGTTTGGGGTTTCTTTTCTTCCTTCCAAGACTTTTTTTCCCCCGAATGCATTTCTAGTTGGGATTAAATACAAAATGTCTTAACTCTGCCTCCACAGCTAAAGGAAATCAATTTTTGAAAGTATTTCAAGAGTGCTTTAAAAAGTACACAAAATATCGTCCCTTTGAACCAGACGCCTGGGACATACAGGGCAAACAGAGTAGGTAATGAGAGAAGTAAACACCAGGTTTTCCAGCAGAACCAACCCTGAAATGAAAACTTAGAAAGGAAGCTGACTGTTAAGTAAGTGGACCAGAGGAACAAGAGCTCAGGCATATCCTCGGATGAGTCTGAACTTGAGAAAACAGGAATGAAACAGACAAACCTCTTGTCCCAAGTTAACTTTCCCTTCTTGTTATATTTTAAAATAGGACAGTGTCGTAAGTGAGAATAGAGAGTTTATGTGGAATCTTAGACCTCCTCTGGGTGCCAAAAGATTTTTTCAAACCTAAATAAATACTCCTTACTGGATTCAGCATGCGTGCAAGCTAAGTCGCTTCAGTCGACTTAGCAAAATCCAACATTTTGCGATCTATGGACTATAGCCAACTACGCTCCTCTGTCCACAGGACTCTCCAGGTCAGAACAGCGGAGGGGGCTCCCATGCCCTTCTCAGCGTATCTTTCCAGCCCAGGGATCAAACCCACATCTCTTATGTCTCCTGCACTGGCAGGCAGATGAGTAGCACCATCTACTCTTCTCCACAAGAGATTTTAAATCTAGAGCTGCCAGAGACCAAGAACACAGCACACTGAGAACAGGAGTCTATGTGTCCTACCACCAGCTCTAACCAACTCCCACTCACAACAATGAGGGCAGGTCTATATGCAGACTTCTTAAAGATTACATGACAAAGAACTGCCACAGAACCTCACAGGACCAAAAAAAATCATTACGTTATCAAAGATAATAAAAAATGCTCCAGAAATGCTATAAAATAAATAACTCCAGCAACAAAATTGGTTTAAATTTGTTCGAAGGCAGAAAGTCAAGGTTACAACTTGAACATACACATTCCAGCTGTACTTCTCCTTGGCTTAGGGACAAAGACTGAACTTCATGGGGTGGGAAGAGAAGAGGGTGGAACCAGAGGGACAAAGTGAAGCATCCACCAGAGATGAATAACCTCAATGATTCAATACCCACCTTGACGGTTTTGGATTTTTTTAATTTCTATTTATTTTTCTTTGAGGATCTCTAACAATCCTCAGGGCATTTTAAAAATGTGAAGATTCAGTTCTGGCTCCGCTGGATCACCACTGACTCTTGGTCTCTCAGTCCAATTAAACTCTCATCACAACTGCACAGCTTGAAATGCCTAACTTCTTTCAGCTGCTTCCTATCCTTTCTCCAGCTGCTCCCAGCAGGTATGGAAGCCTTCTAACACTCAGTGGCCATAAAGCAGTCACCAACAAGCAACACCACACATGCTTGGCCAGAGGGTGTACCTAGAACTTTCTCTGTTCTGGTGCAGGCCATTCAAGTGTATAACTAACATCTAAACTAGCTTTTTTCCGTTTCGCAAATGCCTGACTGGGTTATGTGGAACAGGCACCACACCATCATCTCAGAGAATCTGGAACTACTTTTTAAAGCCCAGTTCTCATTATTTTCAACACACTATCAAAACTCTTTG
>SJXQ01006150.1:150345-245796 GCA_006408695.1 Aepyceros melampus
TTATGCTTAATTGTTTTTGAACATACAAGTTTGACGTGGTATGGCAAGAAAAAAAATGTGACTCAGAATACAGCAACCCTTGACTCTGGCTGATTGCTTCTCAGCAGCATGCAAACCACTCTGTGTTTATTCATCATTAACATCTAAATAAAATTTATGATAACATCTATACTCTCTCTCCAAAATCAAGTGCTCAACAGAAATATAGAGCTTCCTGGTAGCTCAGCTGGTAAAGAATCCGCCTGCAATGCAGGAGACCCCAGTTGAATTTCTGGGTCAGGAAGATCAGCTGCAGAAGGGAGAGGCTACCCACTCTAGTATTTTTAGGTTTTCCTGGTGGCTCAGCTGGAAAAGAATCCACCTGCAGTGAGAAGGTCCTGAGTCCAATCCCTGGGTTGGGAAGATCCCCTGAAAAAAGGAACGGCTACCCACTCCAGTATCCGGCCTAGAGAATTCCATGGACTATACAGTCCGTGGGGTTGCAAAGAGTCAGACATGACTGGGTGATTTTCAGGTTCCATTTTCACTAGTAGAAATATGAAAACAAGCCATCATAATCTCCCTCAGCAAGTATTTACCCAAAAGACATGACTTAATGGCAGAACAATGCATGAATAAGGGCTGAATTTACAATTTATCAGTTCCACAGAATGTCAAATTTATCAATTCAGGTTAACCGTTATAGTCTGTCTTGTCTTAGACTGTCTCCAATCAAGAATATCCATCAAAGTTAAGAGAACATTGGAACACACACATATGCAGTGGCTGATACAATAAGGGGTATCAGCAAGGCCAATCCAAAACAGGTCAAGCAACAGTAAACACACAAGAATTTCAAAAATGGTTCCAAGACTATAAGTATTCCTAGCAGGAAAATCAAGTCCCCACTGACTTCCTCAGAAGGCAAATGGGCATTTGCCAATTCCTCTATTTTCTATACTACTTCAAGGGTTTTAACATATGTAACTTTTAAATTAGATGACATTATAGAGAAAGACTACTACCCATATTTGACAGATGAAGAAACTAAGGAATTAAGAGGTCAGTGGCTTGTCCAGGGCTAGTTAAGTGGCTTGTTAAGAACAGAATAAACTTTAGAATTCAGGCCTCTTTATTTCGAATCCAAGTTCTCTAAACTTATAACATATTCCTCTTTGCCCTCAATCATCACAAGAACATGTAACTCCTGAAAAGTCTGCTTTGTGATCTGGTAACATGGAGGACACGCTTCTTGACCTCGATCATCACAAGAGCACAGTGTCCTGCAAACTGTGCCCGATGGCCTGGCCATATGGGAGCCTCCTCAGCCTACCCTGCAAAGCCCACCCAGTGTGTGCTGCTGTGACCCACTGGAGTTAACATTTCACACATTTCTTCTATGCCTTCAGTATCCCTGACGCAACAGTGAGAAAGAGAAACATAAGCAGAACCAAAATCAGTTTTTGTGCTAAGAACTTTCCAGGGCTGAAGAAAGACCAGCAATCAGTCTTAAACCTACTTTGCCAAGTGGTTCATGAGCAGCTGTAACATCTGCCTGTTTTTCTCTGGGAGCCGATGAACAAGGCTGTGGATTTCAGAGACCCGAGACTCCTGTTCTCCAGCTCTGCAAAGGAAGGAGGGAGGTAACACTGGATCAGAGTTACAGCTAAATCAGTTTGCAAGACAAAAATCAGAGGAAAATAAAGGTGGGGTACAAGAGAGGGAAGATTTTTCACAGAGAAGACCCTGTTCTGTGTACTCATGACTAGACTGACTGGATCTAGAAGTGCTTTTAATAATGCTTTCCATGACAAAGTTCACGAAAAAATAAGACTGTCCAAAAAATCAAGCCAAGATGGTGACGTACAGTAAGGAAATGGAACCTCCTCACTTAGGAGTGGGAATAAATTTGAGAGTGGCTGGCTCCCTAGAGTGGCAACTTTGTTTCAAGGAAGGAAGGGACTTTATACACTCAAGTGATGAACAAATTGTACATGAACAACACTGCGAGGGTTTCAAATATCAAAATAACATCTCAAGACTGCATCAAAGACATCAAAGGAAATGTCCACTTATTTCCAAGTCACATGAAACAACCAGCCAGGGAGAAGAAAGGAATGGCAGATAAAATGAGGAAATGCTTCTGCCAACCTGTAACCTAAATCCTGATCTGCCACATTCTAAAGGTTGCACTTGGGTGCGTGGCGTCATGTCTCTGGGAAACAGACTGATGGCACTCACCACACCTATTTATAGCTCTGAGGTGAGTTTTAATTAAAGAATGGTGCTATGGGTTTGGAATTTCTCTGAGAAAGAAATCATACCATCTTTACTTTCAGCTTTCTCCCACGTCTTTCTCCTGTTTTACGGGGGCCACTCTGCATGGATAAGGCCACCAGGACACGAGGTATTCTTTAACGAGGCCAGTAGCAGCTACCAGTGTAAACAAACTCAGATGACTTAACGGAAGCAGGGAAAAGCACATACTATGGACATAACAGCATGGTGGGGATTTGTGCCAGATTTAAATCTGATAGAGAATCTTACTTCCCTGTACAGAAGGCCTGCCCCACACAGAAAGATTCCAGTATGCTTAGGGTAGCTTGCACCTAATCCCTATGTATTTTAATACCAGAATATAATGCCCAGGCTTGCATGATATAGCTGAAGACTGACCAGAAGCTGTAAATGCCAGTCATGATGGAAAAGAGGACTGAGAAGTTATATAAACGGTGTCAGATTCAGGGAAACATCCCGTGCTCAATTTAGGTAATGGGCAAAGTCTGAGTCATTCCAAAAAATGTTACCTCCAGGGCCGGCAAAGGCCCCAGGAGTTAGAACTCCAATAATCAAAACTAGAAAGTCAAATTTGCTCTTTTCTCCTCACCCCTTCCCTGTACCACTACCCTCCAGCTCACTCCTGAAGCTTCTCCCCTCTACTGTAAATTCAGTATGCTCACAAGGTCCTTAGCAAAACCCGACTTGGTTTTGCTTTCATTCTCTGACAGTCTTATGAGTGTGAATGTGGGTAGTTTACACACAGCATACAGGGGTTAGGTAATACTTATTTG
This sequence comes from Aepyceros melampus, assembly GCA_006408695.1. Taxonomy (NCBI): domain Eukaryota; kingdom Metazoa; phylum Chordata; class Mammalia; order Artiodactyla; family Bovidae; genus Aepyceros; species Aepyceros melampus. Next base: position 153,396 of record SJXQ01006150.1, read on the forward strand.
GGGATACTTTTCTTCAAAATAGAGAAATCTATTCCCTTTCCCTTAAAACTGTTGCAAATAAAAAACTTACTTGCTGCTTTAATGAAACTTCTTTGAAACTGGTACATCATGAGTGGTCCTGGAAGCATTCTGGAATAAAAGGATATACACTAGTCAGTTTAACAAAAGCAATCCTATTCTCACTACCCAGCAGCCTCCAGATGGTGGACTGTGTTACATTTCTCAAAGACAAAGATCATGGGCAAACAAGAGCAACTCAGTTTAGTTCAACTTATTTCCCCTTTGAAAGGGTCCTGAGATTTCACCTCAAATGTTCATTCTTTCTCCTTTTTTAAGGGAATAGACAAAACTTACGTTTCACAGTTGCAAACCAGCAAAGTGCTAATGCAGAAGTCTAGCACAACTGAGAGATTTCCTTTTCAGTCAATGACTCACCCACAACAAGAACATTTTAAGATGTGCCTGAAATACAGGCAACTAACCTAACTTTTGCAGTCATCAGTCTTAAACTCTTGTCCTCCTGGCAGCTTGTTATTAATCACTTCATCTGGAAACACTATGAGAGACTTTTGTAGGTGTTTTTATACAAATTCAGTATGGAGTATTGCTCCAGTATGCTAAAGGGTTAGAACCCTTAAAATTAGGCATGACATAATCAAATTTTACCTGCTATCATAAAAAAAATATATATTTTATACATACTATTAGCTAATCAATATCAAGATGCACAGATAAGTACTAAATATAAACCTCTAGCATCTAGGCTTTATGTAATCTATTATGGTAGTATCTGGTGTATGAATATATTTTACTGAAAATTTGAATATTTTTACTGATAGTCCAAACAATAAGCTTCTCAACAGATTGTCTATGATCCTTGGTTCAGGTTTCATTTTATTCTCACTGGATCCCCTGATTCAACTCTTAGTCATCACTTACATGACATCTTACTCTTGATACCAAGAGCCTTCCCAGCAATTCCCCAACAGCCAATAAAACCGGCATCACCAATTCCTTTTCTGTGGCTTTTGAACCAAGTAAATCTTAACAAACTTGTACAAATGCTTATGCAATTCACGATTATAGTTCTCCTCTTTGTTTCTGGCTAGACACCCACTTTCCTGCTCAAGAGGGACCGCAGTCGAGTACTGCGGCTTCCCTGCGCTTCGCATCTAGCGCGCCTTTCAGTCCACTCGGAACCTGAGATGTGAGCAGCTAGTCAGTCACCCACTCCCTTAATAACCAAGGGGAGGGCAGGAGGCAGCAGGAGTAACACCTGTATTATTATAAGAAAAGCAGTCTTCTCGCCAACGAAGTCATATTTTCCAATCTAAGCAGAAGGAGTTAAAAAGGAGAACCATTAAAGTTCTCATTTTTAAGGAGCAACATTAGCAATACACTATGCAAGGTGCAGAACTCTCAGAATACATAGGGTATGTAATCACGCATTCTCAACACAATGGGATACGTGATTCCTTGTTTTCTTAGCTGATTACCCAAGCATTACAGGAAATACCATATTTGAGGTTCTGTTAAAGGCTGATCATCAGAGTAGCTTCTCAAAAAAAGCAAAGCTTCCTAAATCACTCATGGCACCATTGCACAATGCAATCCATCAACTCTGGATGATTTATAATTGGTTTGACCAGCTCAGCTAATTGCACCCACACATAAGCTGTTTCCACATCTCAAACTCCCACCCAACAGTCCTCTGGAGGCTGAAAATAAAACTGCTTTCTTCTTGATTGCATGATAACAAGCTGGCACCATGCCCTGCAAATGGAAAGTCCCTACCTTAGGTAGGTCTTCAAAGCACTAGTGATGGTCTTTATCTCCCACTCAGCACAGATATCCATTTCTGTTTCAGAAGCTGTTTTGGGGTCTAAAGAGAAGAAAAGACAATGGGTAAAACAGAGCAGAAAATATAGCTAAAAAACAACCATACATAAAAGCATTCAACCTCCCTACTAAACAAGGAAATCCAAAGTAAAAAGAAAAATGACAGCTAGTTTTTCCTGATGGAATTAGAAAACTGTTTAAAAATCCAAATATCTACTGCTGGCAAAAATGCAGTAAAACTGATCCTCTCAGAAACTGCTGGACACAGATGAATTAATGCAAGAGATGTGAGAAGAAATTTGGCAATATATATCAAGTCCTAAAAATGTTTATACACTTTGAAATAGTAATCCCACTTCTCACAACCCATCCTCAGGAAATAAGACAAGTCATGAGAAAGTTACATACACTCAAAATGTCCAACCTACACTACTTTTGATAACACCAGAATACATTTTAAAAGAACAACCTAAACAGCCAATGGTATAATGATTAAATTAATCCTGGTCTATTCCTGATGGAATAGCATGCTACATTTACATGAAAATGATAACTACACTGCAAAATGGAAAATGCCTGAATTATCATGCAATGTCAAGCCAAAAAAAAAAAAAAGATTTAAAGTTTTGTGAGAAACTCAAATGAATGAAAGCTGAAAGGAAATATTCCATAAAGAAAAGTGTGGTTGGAGAGTAGCAGAATTGTGTTTCTTCTTTAAACTATGACTTGATTCCATTACTTATATATTTTAAATTGCCCTAAACCAAGATGTGCAAAAAAAAAAAAAAAAAAAAACCCACCATAATTATATCAACTCCTGATCATTTCTTTGTTTCCTCTGTGTATACTTCCAAACAAAATGTGAGTATTTCAGATAAATGTATACTGTAAAAGAAAAAATAATTCTTGTAGTCTTTCTGAGCAGCACACAGGCAGGCAAGAGGAGAGGCAGAGGTTGGGAAACATGAACTGTTTCAGAAACCAGCAGAAACCTGGATTCTCGCTGCAAGAAATCAGAAGCAGAGTCTCTCAGTGCACTGAATGGACAATCCAGCTTCTAGCGCTTTGCCTCCCAGCTCCCATTGCCATTTCTTTCTGCACGGCGTTCAGTTCATTTTCAGCTGGGCTGCTACCCTTTTCTTACATCTACTCCCCATGCTCAGGTGAGGCCCCACTCTTCCAGGTTGGGGGCGGGGGGAGGATGAGATGTCTCTGAACCCAGGGACTGGTTCAGGGATGGTCCAAGACCTCAGCCAGGTCAGTAAGCATGAAGTCCAGGACTTCTCTAGGAAAGAAGAAAAGGCACTCGCTGTGCACCTGGGGGGCGATACTGCTGCTCTGAATGCCACCACGTGGAGCCTGAGAGTATAGTCTGACAGACAAAGCCACGGGGAGAGGCTCCAAGTCTGGATGACATGGTCTGAGCCTCTGTAGATCACCATGCCTTTTTAATCAAATAAGCCAAAAAAGTCCCTTTTTGCTTAAGCCAATTAAGGTCAGGTTCTCTGTTCTTTACAATCCAAAGAGGTCTAAACGTTGTAGCAGGTAAATAGAGACAGCAACCAGACTCTCTTTCTGGACAGTCAGAGGATCCTCCTGCAGGGCCCACAGCCTTGCAGATGGAAATGCCCACAGGTGGGCATGACACATTTTCCATTTACTTTCATCCTAGTAAGAAGAGGTCAAAAATCATGAGTGGCTTAAGGATTTAGGCCCTAATCCCCAAGTAAGGGCACAAATCCAGTTGGTATCTACTGCTCTCAGTGCGTTCTCCTGACAGAGCCCTGGTTCAGTAAGTGTTTGGCTCCGAATGGCATAACATTAATTCTTTCCTGGCTTTGCCATCTCACACTCTCTTAATGGTTTGTTTCTTCCTGTGCAAGTGTAGGTACCAAACAACTTCACTTACCATGACCTTCCTCCCTCCCCATCCCGAAGACACATGGAAAGCTGCCACAGTGCATGGTTCTTGGATGCAAGACAAATGTTACTGTACATTTTTCTGAGGAACAAACCAACTTCTACCCAGAAGAGTGAACATGACACTAAATAGGCAGCAGTTGACAGGTCTGGGAGTTGTGAACTGTTCCATGAACCACATTTAGCAAACTAATGATTAGCTTCCACTTATTCGGGCTCTGTAACCATAGGAATATTGTGTAACATTACAGAGAGGAGAGTCAAATTACAGCCAGGCTAAAGGGCTTTTTATAGCACTGATGAGGCAGAGTTCATAACTTGAGTACGTTCATTTTAATTCATTTAATGTCCAAACTAAATTGAATACAGCCTCCCAAACTACCCCATTTTCAGAAAGTGCTGCCAACTGACACCCCTCCCTACCAAAGCTCCCCTCACCTACAGAAGCTTTCTGGCAGCACCTGCATATGATACAGAGACATAATTGACAATTTCCTTCATAACTCAGTACATTTCTTTCCACCAGGTCGCTTGACGATTGTGGACTTAGTAACATTGACCTAAGCTAGAGGAGCAGTCCAATGTACAGAAAGGCATCATATAGGTAGAGGCATTTCCTCTTCAACCTACTCCCTGCATGAGTTCAGAAAAGTAGGAGATATAGGTTAGAAGTGACGGTTACAAGGGGGGGAATGGTCTTAGAAATGTCACACTGGATCACAGAAGATCCAGTGATCCACTGTTTTGCTGTTGACAAAGTCACTAGGGATCTTCTGGGTGAAGGGATTAGGAAAGTCACCATTACATGACTAATCTCCTAATACTACATTATAATGTATGCATATTAAAATATTTTCTCTTTAACTATGAAGGTAACACACGCTTGGGGTTAAAAAAAAAAAAAAAGAAAATCACACAAAACAAGTACATATACATCAAAAGTAAAACTTCCCCTGCTAGAGGTGACTCAATACCAGTTTTGTCACCAATACAGTATATTAATGCGTATATATGGAATTTAGACAGGGTAATGATAACCCTACATGTAAGGCAGCAAAAGAGACACAAACGTAAAGAACAGACTTTTGGACTCTGTGGGAGAAGGTGAAGGTGGGATGATTTGAGAGAAAGCACTGAAACATGTACATTACCATATGTAAAACAGATGACCAGTGTAAGTTCAATGCATGAGGCAGAGCACTCAAAGTCAGTGCTCTGGGACAACCCAGAGGAATGGGATGGGGAGAGAGGTGGGAGGGGGGTTCAGGGTGGGGGGACACATGTGCACCCGTGGGTGATTCATGTCGATGTATGGCAAAAAAACAGCACAATATTATAAAGAAATTATCTTCCAATTAAAATAAATAAATTAATTAAAAACAAAATTCCAGTTTTGTGTATATGTATGTGATCTCTCACAGTGTGTACATGAACCAGCAGTTAAGCGACGATGTACAGCTTTCTAAAACCACAAATGGAAGCACACTCTAGATGCCTTTCTGTACACTGCTATTTTCATTTCATAATATCTTAAGAAATAGTCTCCTATTAGTAGACAAACGTATCTAACTCATAGCACTTCACTGTACCATACTTAACGCCCCCATTCAAAGAGATTCAGGTTGTTCCCTAGATTTTGCTATGGTAAACAATGATATAAAACCACTGTTCCCTTGTAGACTATCTTACCTACAGAAAAAATTCCTCTAAGTGGAATTTCTGAGTCAAAAAGAAAGCGCATTTTTAATTTTGAAAGATACTGTTCAACTACCTCTCAGAGGTTATACCATTACATTTAAGAATGAGTGTGACTCCCTCCTCAATTCCTTGACAACAATGAAGAATCAAACAATTTGATCTTAGTCACTCTGATCAGTTAAAGAAAAACAGCTCATCTACTTTAATTTGCATTTTTGTCTGAGCAGGAAAATTGAGAATCCTCTCTTGCGTGTGTGTTTTAAAGTCAAATTTACTGAAGTATAACTCACCTTTTTAAAGTATACAGTTCCATGATTTTTGACAAATACATATAGTCATGTAACCACTGCCACAATCAAGATATAAGTCATTTTCCTCACACCCTCTCCAAACTCTCTTGTGTGTCTTTCTCCACAGTCACTCCCCTCCCTCCATCTCCAGCCCTTGGCAACCCTTTCCATGGCATAATACTCATGAAATTCACCATCTTGCTGCATATACAAGTAGTTCAATCCTTTTACTACTGAGTAGTATTCAATTTTATGGGCATATCCACTGACTAGTTGATGGAATTTGTGCTGTTTTCAATTTTTGACTGTTATGAATAAAGCTGCTATAAATACTTGCAATGGGTCTTATGAACTACTTTTTTGTCTCCTGAGGAAATACTCAGAGGTAGAACTGGGTCAAAATATGTAGGAGTAGGTCATATGATAAATATGTTCAACTTTATCAAGCCTATCAAATGGTTTCCAAAACAGTTGGGCTATTTTGCATTCGCAGTAGCCAACAGGAGAACTCTAGTTGCTTCATAAATCTGTCAACACATGATACAACCATGTGTTTAATTTTGAAATTTTAACTCTATTAGGTATGTAGAAGTAACTCATTTTTAAAATTTGATTTTCCTTAATGACTAATGATGTTGGTCATCTTTTCGTGTATTTTTGGTCATCTATATATTTTCTCTGGTGAACTATTTGTTCAAATCTTGTGCCCATTTTAAAAACTGAATTGCAAGTTATTTTTAATACATTCAGGCTATAAATCATTATTCAGACATATATTTTACAAATATTTTCCCTTGATCTGTAGCTCGTGTTTTCTTTTTCCTAATATATTTTAAAGAGCAGATTTTTTAACAAATGGATAAGGTTCAGTCAATCAGATTTTTCTTTCATGGTTCCTGCTTTTTGTGTTCTAGCCAAGAAATCTTTTCTAAAACAAGATAGCAAAGATAGATTCTCTCCTAAATCTTAAAGTTTAACAGTTTTATCTCTTAGGTTCAGGATCATTTGTTTATTTTGAGTCAATTTCTGTACATAGTTTAAGATAAGGGTTGAATTTATTTTTCCTCATATAGATGTCCAATTACATTAGTACCATTTGTTGAAAGGACTGTCGTTTCCCCCACTAAACTACTTTGACATTTTTATCCAAATTAATTGACCCTATATATGTGGACCCTATTTCTGATTCTCTTGCCTGTTCCACTGATCTATATGTCATTCCTTACCATACAGTCTGACTTTCCTGCATATAAACATTAGTTGTATTTTGTTTTTTGTCTTTTTCTAAAATCTTGAGTCTTTCACAATATTCATTCTCCATTATGAATGGAGAAAGACATTTATGTAAATATACTATCTTCTCTAAGAATACTATCCTTTAAGTCTAAAGAATTAAGACTTTTTTCTGTTTATCCTATAGGCAATTCTTTCGAGACTAGATTTGAGGGGCGGTCCCTAAGATGGCGGAGGAGTAGGACAAGGAGAACACTTTCTCTTCCACAAATTCATCAAAAGAACATTTAAACGCTGAGTAAATTCCACAAAACAACTTCTGAATGCCGGCAGAGGACATCAGGCACCCAGAAAAGCAACCCATTGTCTTCAAAAGGAGGTAGGAAAAAGTATAAAAGACAAAAAATGAGACAAAAGAGGTAGGGATGGAGCTCCATCCCGGGAAGGGAGTCTTAAAAAGAGAGAACTTTCCAAACACCAGGAAACACTCTCACTGTCGTCTGTGGTGAGCCTTGGAAGCACAGAGGGCAATATAACCGGGAGGGAAAATAAATAAATAATTAAAACCCACAGATTACAAGCCCAATGGTAACTCCCCCAGCGGAGAAGCACCGCAGATGCCTGCATCTTCCACTAGCAAGCAGGGGCTGGGCAGGGAGGCATGAATGCCCCGAGGGCAATCAGAGGGAACTAACTTGGGCTAGCAAACCAGACTGTGGGACAGCTACCACAGGAAAAGCTCTAACCTAAGACACCGCCAGGACTGTGCACAGAACAAAGGACTGAACTGAACTAGCTGGCTGCAGACCATCCCCCTCGGTGACAGGCAGCCAGAGCCGGAAGAGGGCAATCACAGTCCCAGAGAGACATTATCTACCAAACTGCAAGCAGGCTTCTTTGCTAACTAAGACTTCTTGGGGTTCTGGACAGTCAACATCCACCTGAGAAGGTGCACCGGTTGTACACCCAGAAAAGAGCGGCAGGGACGGGAGAGACGAAGTCGCAGCAACCGTGCTCGCCAAACATCTCATCACCTGAGCTGCTCGGACCTGGGAAGGGCACAAAATGCAGGCCCAACCAAGTCTGCGCCTCTGAGGACTACCCGAGTGCCCGAACCTGAGCGGCTTAGACCTGGGAGATGCATGCAGCCCAGGGCTGGCCTCGGATGGTTCCTGGCAGAGCAACCTAGAACCTGAGCTGTGTGGGCAGAGAGGGCACACACACTGTGAGCGGGGGCAGGCCCAGTGTGGCTGAGACACTGCGAGCACATGCCAGTGTTATTTGTTTGCAGTGTCTCTCCCTCTCCACGCACGACTGAACAGGTGAACCTAAAAAAGTGTCCACCACCGCCCGCTTTGTGTCAGGGCTAAAATCAGACACTGAAGAGACCAGCAAATAGAAGAAGCTAAAACAGAGGGAACCGCCTTGGAAGTGACAGGTGCAATAGATTAAAACCCTGTAGTTAGTACTGACTACATAGGAAGGGGCCTATAGATCTTGAGAAATATAAGCCGGACCAAGAAACTATTCAAAAATGAACTGACCACATACTGCCCACACCACCACCAGAGAAAGTCCTAGATACATTTTTACTAATTTTATGATCATTCTTTTTTTTTTAACTTTTAAAATTTTTAAGTCCTCTATTACTCCTTTAATTTTCATTGTTATAACCTACTATTACTTTTCAAAAAAAAGGACCCTATTTTTAAAGCAAATTTCATATATATATATTTTAAAATAATTTTTGTGACTTTCTTTTTTCTTCTTCTTCCTTTCTTTAATATTGTATTTTTGAAATTCCAACCTCTACTCTAGATTTTTAATCTTTGCTTCTTGGTATTTGTTATCAATTGTGTACCTTTAAGAATGCAATCTTCAGTATCCGTTTTTACATGGGAGCGAGACTACTGGCTTGACTGCTCTCTCCCCCTTTGGACTCTCCTTTTTCTCCACCAGGTTACCTCTGTCTCCTCCCTCCCCCTTCTCTTCTCTACCAACTCTGTGAATCTCTGTGTGTTCCAGACGGTGGAGAACACTGATTACTGCCTGGATCGGTCTCTCTTCTTTTCATTCCCTGCTTTTATCCTCCTGGCCACCTCTGTCTCCTTCCTCCCTCTTCTCTTCTCTGTATAACTCTGTGAACATCTCTGAGTGGTCCAGACTGTGGAGTGCACATAAGGAAGTGATTACTGGCTAGCTTTTCTCTCCTCTTTTGACTCCACCTCATCTCATTTCGGTCACCTCTAACTCCCTCCTCCCTCTTCTCTTCTCCATGTAACTCTGTGAACCTCGCTGGGTATCCCTCTCTGTGGAGAAACTTTTCATCTTTAACCTAGATGTTTTATCAACAGTGCTGTATAGAAGGAAAAGTCTTGAGACTACTGTAAAAATAAAACTGAAAACCAGAAGCAGGAGGCTTAAGTCCAAATCCTGAGAACATCAGAGAACTCTTGACTCCAGGGAACATTAATCGATAAGAGCTCATCAAACGCCTCCAAACCTACACTGAAACCAAGCACTACCCAAGGGCCAACAAGTTCCAGAGCAAAACATACCACACAAATTCTCCAGCAACACAGGAACACAGCCCTGAGCTTCAGTACACAGGCTGCCTAAAGTTACTCCAAAACCACTGACATCTCATAACTCGTTACTAGACACTTCATTGCTCCAGAGAGAAGAAATCCAGCTCCACCCACCAGAACACCGACCCAAGCTTCCCTAACCAGGAAACCTTGACAAGCCACCCATCCAACCCCACCCACAGTAAGGAAACTCCACAATAAAGAGAACTCCACAAACTGCCAGAATACAGAAAGGCCATCCCAAACACAGCAATATAAACAAGATGCAGAGACAGAGGAATACCCAGCAGGTAAAGGAACAGGATAAATGCCCATTAAACCAAACAAATGAGGAAGAATTAGGGAATCTAACTGATAAAGAATTCCCAATAATGATAGTGAAAATGATCCAAAATCTTGAAAACAAAATGGAATTACAGATAAATAGCCTTAGACAAGGATTGAGAAGATGAAAGAAAGGTTTAACAAGGACCTAGAAGAAATAAAAAAGAGTCAATATATAATGAATAATGCAATAAATGAGATCAAAAACACTCTGGAGGCAACAAATAGCAGAATAAGATTAGTGAGGGAGAAGATAAGATTAGTGAGGGAGAAGATAGAATGGTAGAAATAAATGAATCAGAGAGGAAAAAAGAAAAATTAATTGAAAAAAAAGAGGACAATCTCAGAGACATCCAGGACAATATTAAACGCTCCAACATTTGAATCATAGGAGTCCCAGAAGAAGAAGACAAAAAGAAAGACTGTGAGAAAATACTTGAGGAGATAATAGTTGAAAACTTCCCTAAAATGAGGAAGGAAATAATCACCCAAGTCCAAGAAACCCAGAAAGCCCCAAACAGGATAAACCCAAGGCGAAACACTGCAAGACACATACTAATCAAATTAACAAAGATCAAACACAAAGAACAAATATTAAAACCAGCAAGGGAAAAACAGCAAACAACACACAAGGGGATTCCCATAAGGATAACAGCTGATCTTTCAATAGAAACTCTCCAGGCCAGGAGGGAATGGCAAGACATACTTAAAGTGATGAAAGAAAATAACCTACAGCCCAGATTACTGTACCCAGCAAGGATCTCATTCAAATATGAAGGAGAAATCAAAAGCTTTACAGATAAACAAAAGCTGAGAGAATTCAGCACCACCAAAACAGCCCTCCAACTAATGCTAAAGGATATTCTCTAGATAGGAAACACAAAAAGGGTATATAAACTCAAACCCAAAACAATAAAGTAAATGGCAATGGGATCATACTTATCAATTATTACCTTAAACATAAATGAGTTGAATGTCCCAACCAAAAGACAAAGACTGGCTGAATGGATACAAAAACAAGACCCCTATATATGTTGTCTACAAGAGGTGAAGTCGCTCAGTCGTGTCCGACTCTTTGCAACCCCGCGGACTGTAATGTACTAGGCTCCTCTGTCCATGCATGGGATTTCCAGGCAAGAATACTGGAGTGGATTGCCATTTCCTTCTCCAGGGGATCTTCCCTGACCCAGGGATCGAACCAGGGTCTTCCGCATTGGAGGCAGATGCTTTAACCTCTGAGCCACCAGACCCACCTCAAAACAAGTGAGACATACAGACTGAAAGTGAAGGGCTGCAAAAAGATATTCCATGCAAATAGAGACCAAAAGAAAGCAGGAGTAGCAATACTCATATCAGATAAAATAGACTTTAAAACAAAGGCTGTGAAAAGAGACAAAGAAGGACACCACATAATGATCAAAGGATCGATCCAAGAAGAAGATATAACAATTATAAATACATATGCATCTAACAGAGGAGCACCGCAATATGTAAGACAAATGCTAACAAGTATGAAGGGGAAATTAACAATAACACAATAATAGTGGGAGACTTTAATACGCCACTCACACCTATGGACAGATCAACTAAATAGAAAATTAACAAGGAAACACAAACTTCAAATGATACAATAGACCAGTTAGACTTAATTGATATCTATAGGACATTTCACCCCAAAACAATGAATTTCACCTTTTTCTCAAGCACATATAGAACCTTCTCCAAAGTAGATCACATCCTGGGCCATAAATCTAGCCTTGGCAAATTCAATAAACCTGTACGCAAGACAGCAAAAGAGACACAGATGTATAGAACAGCCTTTTGGACTCTGTGGGAGAGGGAGAGGGTGGGATGATTTGGGAGAGTGGCAGTGTAACATGTATGATATCATAAGTGAAACTAATTGCTGGTCTAGGTTCGATGCAGGATGCAGGATGCTTGGGACTGATGCACGGGGATAATCCAGAGAGATGGTGTGGGGCAGGAGGGGGGAGGTGGGGGTCAGGATTGGGAGTTCATGTACACTTGTGGCTGATTCATGTTGATGTATAGCAAAATGAATACAGTATTGTAAAGCAAAACAAACTAAAAAATAAAAATTAATTAAAAAAAATTAAAAACAAACAAACTGAAATCATTCCAAGCATCTTTCTGACCATAATGCAGTAAGACTAGATCTCAATTACAGGAGAAAAACTATTAAAAATTCCAACATTTGGAGCCGGAACAACATGCTGCTGAATAACCAACAAATCACAGAAGAAATAAAAAAAGAAATCAAAACATGCATAGCAATGAATGAAAATGAAAACACACAAACTCAAAACCTATGGGACACTATAAAAGCAGTGCTAAGAGGAAAGTTCATAGCAATACAGGCATACCTCAAGAAACAAGAAAAAAGTCAAATAAATAACTTAACTCTACACCTAAAGCAACTAGAAAAGGAAGAAATGGAGAACCCCAGAGCTAGTAGAAGGAAAGAAATCATAAAAATTAGGGCAGAAATAAATGCAAAAGAAACAAAAGAGACCATAGCAAAAATCAACAAAGCCAAAAGCTGGTTCTTTGAAAGGATAAATAAAATTGACAAACCATTAGCCAGACTCATCAAGAAACAAAGGGAGAAAAATCAAATCAATAAAATTAGAAATGAAAAGGGAGAGATCACAACAGACAACACAGAAATACAAAGGATCATAAGAGACTACTATCAGCAATTATATGCCAATAAAATGGACAACGTGGAAGAAATGGACAAATTCTTAGAAAAGTACAACTTTCCAAAACTGAACCAGGAAGAAATAGAAAATCTTAACAGACCCATCACAAGCATGGAAATTGAAACTATAATCAGAAATCTTCCAGCAAACAAAAACCCAGGTCCAGATGGCTTCACAGTTGAATTCTACCAAAAATTTAGAGAAGAGTTAACACCTATCCTACTCAAACTCTTCCAGAAAATTTCAGAGGAAAGTAAACTTCCAAACTCATTCTATGAGGGCACCATCACCCTAATACCAAAACCTGACAAAGATGCTATAAAGAAAGAAAACTACAGGCCAAGATCACTGATGAACATAGATGCAAAAGTCCTTAACAAAATTCTAACAATCAGAATCCAACAACACATTAAAAAGATCATACACCATGACCAAGTGGGCTTTATCCCAAAGGCAGTTCTATTTCCAGTTTTTTAAGGAATCTCCACACTGTTCTCCATAGTGGCTGTACTAGTTTGCATTCCCATCAGCATTGTAAGAGGGTTCCCTTTTCTCCACACCCTCTCCACCATGTATTGCTTGTAGACTTTTGGATCACAGCCATCCTGACTGGTGTGAAATAGTACCTCATTGTGGTCTTGATTTGCATTTTTCTGATAGTGAGTGATGTTGAGCATCTTTTCATGTGTTTGTTAGCCATTTGTATGTCTTCTTTAGAGAAACGTCTATTTAGTTCTTTGGCCCATTTTTTGATTGGGCCACATTAACAAATTGAAAAATAAAAGCCATATGATTATCTCAATAGATGCAGAGAAGGCCTTTGACAAAATTCAACATCCATTTATGATAAAAACTCTCCAGAAAGCAGAAACAGAAGGAACATACCTCAACATAATAAAAGCTATATATGACAAACCCACAGCAAACATTCTCCTCAATGGTGAAAAATTGAAAGTATTTCCCCTAAAGTCAGGAACAAGACAAGGGTGCCCACGTTCACCGCTACTGTTCAACATAGTTCTGGAAGTTTTGGCCACAGCAATCAGAGCAGAAAAAGAAATAAAAGGAATCCAGATTGGAAAAGAAGAAGTAAAGCTCTCACTGTTTGCAGATGACATGATCCTCTACATAGAAAACCCTAAAGACTCCACCAGAAAATTACTAGAGCTAATCAATGAATATAGTAAAGTTGCAGGATGTAAAATCAACACACAGAAATCCCTTGCATTCCTATACACTAATAATGAGAAAGTAGAAAAAGGAATTAAGGAAACAATTCCATTCATCATTGCAACGAAAAGAATAAAATACTTAGGAATATATCTGCCTAAAGAAACTAAAGACCTATATATAGAAAACTATAAAACACTGGTGAAAGAAATCAAAAAGGACACTAATAGATGCAGAAACATACCATGTTCATGGATCAGAAGAATCAATATAGTGAAAATGAATATACTACCCAAAGCAATTATAGATTCAATGCAATCCTTTTCAGGCTACCAGCGGTATTTTTCACAGAGCTAGAACAAATCATTTCCCAATTTGTATAGAAATATAAAAAACCTTGAATAGCCAAAGCAATCTTGAGAAAGAAGAATGGAACTAGAGGAATCAACCTGCCTGACTTCAGGCTCTAAATGAATATAGTAAAGTTGCAGGATGTAAAATCAACACACAGAAATCCCTTGCATTCCTATACACTAATAATGAGAAAGTAGAAAAAGGAATTAAGGAAACAATTCCATTCATCATTGCAACGAAAAGAATAAAATACTTAGGAATATATCTGCCTAAAGAAACTAAAGACCTATATATAGAAAACTATAAAACACTGGTGAAAGAAATCAAAAAGGACACTAATAGATGCAGAAACATACCATGTTCATGGATCAGAAGAATCAATATAGTGAAAATGAATATACTACCCAAAGCAATCTACAGATTCAATGCAATCCTTTTCAGGCTACCAGCGGTATTTTTCACAGAGCTAGAACAAATCATTTCCCAATTTGTATAGAAATATAAAAAACCTTGAATAGCCAAAGCAATCTTGAGAAAGAAGAATGGAACTAGAGGAATCAACCTGCCTGACTTCAGGCTCTACTACAAAGCCACAGTCATCAAGACAGTATGGTCCTGGCACAAAGACAGAAATATAGATCAATGGAACAAAATAGCAAGCTGAGAGATAAATCCACACACCTATGGACACCTTATCTTTGACAAAGGAGGCAAGGATATACAATGGAGTAAAGACAATCTCTTTAACAAGTAGTGCTGGGAAAACTGGTCAACCACTTCGAAAAGAATGAAACTAGAACACTTTCTAACACCATACACAAGAATAAACTCAAAATGGATTAAAGATCTAAACATAAGACCAGAAACTATAAAACTCCTAGAGGAGAACATAGGCAAAACATGCTCTGACATAAATCCCAGCAGGATCCTCTATGATCCACCTCCCAGAATACTGGAAATAAAAGTAAAAACAAACAAATGGGATCTAATTAAAATTAAAAGCTTCTGCACAACAAAGGAAACTATAAGCAAGGTGAAAAGACAGCCTTCAGAATGAGAAATTCTTAATGCTAAATTTAAAAATAAACATACAGAACTATGTGATGCCCACATTTATTTAAAATATATTTTGAAATATTGACACAAATAAAATATTGAGATACATACAAAATGTCAAATACAAAAAGATTGTATAATGATCTTTTTTTGGTATTGGAGTTCATAGGAGATATTTATTTTTACAAAAAGAAATGCATTCCTGTGTTTGTGTATACTTTAAAAGTATAATTTAAAAGTTAGTTATGATGGCCTAAAGATCCATCAAGGGGCTTCCCTGTATCAGGTCCTATTGTAGGTAAATTTACAGCCTTATAATTAGTGATTACTATATGTCATAGATATTTTAAGCTTCTGTGGAGATGAGAGATTTCCTTAAGATCAAAATGTAAACAGTTGAATGGAACTGAAAGCTATGTACTCTCACACTCATTTCTTCCCCTAAACCACCGTGCCTAATTAATACATTAGAATTCCTGGGTTAGAGCTACCACTGATTCTCTGTTAATATTTCAGTTGCACACATTGATCTTCTTCACCTCATATATCTATGTAATATTCATCAAATTCCTGTGCAATTCTTGATGATTATGTTGATAAGCTGACTGGATGTTAATTTACATAGTCTTAAAACATGATAGATTATATGGTTACCCAATTTTTAGAGATTATGTCCATTCTCAATGTACAGTTGTTTGGGCAAAATAGTCCTTCAGCTACCACTGGCCTTCTCTGTATTACTGGAGTGTACTGGGGACAGTTTCTAGCAAGGGGGACATAGTAACACAAATGCATTTGATTTTCAAGGCAAAAACTGGGAGACAGGGTGGTATTATCGTAGGTAGTTTTTAGCTAGGTTTCTCTTGGATGAATGCTTTGAAAAATACCACACGGCCATAAAATTTTGGAAACAAACTCTCACTTCAAAATGTTGAATTGGGTTTATAAACCAGCAGACAGAAAGGGTTATGTTCGACAGCCAAGCCTTCTGGTGAACCATAGTTAGCGCTGGGCCTGGCTTCACATTAATGCAAGGAAGAAATGCCTCTTGGATGCCTCACTTCCCAGCATGGGAGGTTCTGAGGATCATCTGCCAAGTGTGTAGATTAAATGCTACACAGGAACATTATTTTTTTAACGTAACAACAAAACTTTATTGACTTACAGTTCTGGAGTTTACAAGTCCTAAATCAAGGTGTCAGGAGGGCCACATGCCTGCTAAAATCTATAAGGGAAAAGTCTTACCCCTCTGGCCTCTAACAATCCTTGGCTTTCCTTGGCTTGTAGAGACATCCCTCCAATCTCTGCCTCTGTCGTAACATAGTCTTGTTTTGCTTGTGTGTGTCTGTGTCTCTTCTCCACTTTTATAAGGACATTAGTCATTCTGGATTAAGAGCCCACCATATTTTAGCATGACCTTATATTATTTAATTATATCTTCAACCACCCTATTTCAAAATAAAGTCATAAACACAAGAACATTATTATGAAACTTTCTGGATTTCTTTTCCAGAGGGAAAAATGCTAAAGTTATTGTAAATAAATATAGTTTGAAGTGAATTATAGTTTCATTATAAATTAATAGCCTTATTAAGTTCACAGTTTGATAACAGGTATGAATTACTTGGGAATTTGTGCCTACCACTGGCCAATTGGATATCTATGGTAATACAGGTGGCCTCTGAACTTGTCCCCAAGTTTCTCTGCTGGTGATCTTTCTCTCCTCATCTCCAGGCCAGACTCAGAGGAGCTGATGGAGTGTTTGGAACAGCCAATATGTGGAAGCACCCTGGGTCCCTGAATAACCTGGTTGGCTACCTATCAAATAATTGAAAAGTTGGCTTAAAGCTCAGTATTCAGAAAACGAAGAGCATGGCATCTGGTCCCATTACTTCATGGGAAATAGATGGGGAAACAGTGGAAACACTGTCAGACTTTTATTTTTGGGGGCTCCAAAATCACTGCAGATGGTGACTGCAGCCATGAAATTAAAAGATGCTTACTCCTTGGAAGAAAAGTTATGACCAACCTAGATAGCATATTCAAAGCAGAGACATTACTTTGCTGACTAGGGTCCGTTTAGTCAGTTCAGTTCAGTTCAGTTCAATCGCTCAGTCGTGTCTGACTCTTTGTGACCCCATGAATCACAGCACGCCAGACCTCCTTGTCCATCACCAACTCCCGGAGTTCACCCAGACCCACGCCCATGGAGTCAGTGATGCCATCCAGCCATCTCATCCTCGGTCGTCCCCTTCTCCTCCTGCCCCCAATCCCTCCCAGCATCAGGGTCTTTTCCAATGAGTCAACTCTTCGCATGAGGTGGCCAAACTACTGGAGCTTCAGCTTCAGCATCAGTCCTTCCAAAGAAATCCCAGGGCTGATCTCCTTCAGAATGGACTGGTTGGATCTCCTTGCAGTCCAAGGGACTAAAGAGTCTTCCCCAACACCACAGTTCAAAAGCATCAATTCTTTGGTGCTCAGCCTTCTTTACAGTCCAACTTTCACATCCATACATGACTACTGGAAAAACCATAGCCTTGACTAGACGGACCTTAGTTGGCAAAGTAATGTCTTTGTTTTGAATATATTATCTAGGTTGGTCATAACTTTTCTTCCAAGGAGTAAGCGTCTTTTAATTTCATAGCTGCAGTCACCATCTGCTGTGTTTGGAGCCCAGAAAAATAAAGTCTGACACTGTTTCTACTGTTTCCCCATCTATTTCCCATGAAGTGATGGGACTGGATGCCATGATCTTGGTTTTATGAATGTTGAGCTTTAAGCCAACTTTTTCACTCTCTTCTTTCACTTTCATCAAGAGGCTCTTTAGTTCCTCTTCACTTTCTGGTCAAGGCTATGGTTTTTCCTGTGGTCATGTATGGATGTGAGAGTTGGACTGTGAAGAAGGCTGAACGCAGAAGAATTGACGCTTTTGAGCTGTGGTGTTGGAGAAGACTCTTTAGAGTTCCTTGGACTGCAAGAAGATCCAACCAGTCCATTTTGAAGGAGATCAACCCTGGGATTTCTTTGGAAGGAATGAGGCTAAAGCTGAAGTTCCAGTACTTTGGCCACTCATGCGAAGAGTTGACTCATTGGAAAAGACTCTGATGCTGGGAGGGATTGGGGGCAGGAGGAGAAGGGGACAACCGAGGATGAGATGGCTGGATGGTATCACGGACTCGATGGACATGAGTCTGAGTGAACTCCAGGAGATGATGATGGACAGGGAGGCCTGGCGTGCTGCGATTCATGGGGTCGCAAAGAGTCAGACATGACTGAGCGACTGAACTGAACTGAACTGACTGAATGAGAAATAAACTTGATTGTGATAATAAATGCATGCATATATATATATATATACACACACACACATATATAACCTATATATATATATATATATGGGTGATAGGTACTTATACATTCATAATATATAAAAATGCCCATAATAGCTATAATAAGATAAGGAACACTACAAATGCCCATGTGGCACAAGTGGTAAAGAATCCACCTGCCAATGGAGTTGGCAACAAACTCGGGTCCCATACCTGGGTGGCAAAGATGCTCTGGAGGAGGAAATGGCACCTCCCTCCAGTATTCCTGCCTGGAGAAGCCCATGGACAGAGGAGGCTGATGGGCTACAGTCCATGAGGTCGCAAAGAGTCGGACACAACTGAGCACACAGCACAAAAAATAGCATAAGAAAAAGAAATGCCCTATTGGACCTGAATGAAGAGGAAACCCATTTAGAGTGGCTATAACACAGGAGAGGCAGTCTTTTCTAGGAAGCATTCTCTGACAACGCATTCTTGACTAAAGCCTCTTATTTGGTCTGGTGTAAAGTCCACTAGTCTTACTTGTCTGACACCCAGCTGTATAGTCAGCTCCCCCAGGGAAGGACTATATCTAATTTATCTCTGACTACCTCATACTTCTCTGGTGTCCCTATTGGCAAAGAACACACCTTTCAATGCAGGAGACATAAGAGATGCAAGTTCGATCCCTGAGTCAGGAAGATCCCCTGGAGAAGGGCATAGCAACCCACTCCAGTATTCTTGCCTGGGGAATCTCATGGACAGAAGAGCCTGGTGGGTTACCTCCATTAGGTTGCAAAGAGTTAGACACCACTGAAGTGACTGAGCACAGCTTGTTCCTGCTTAATGCCAGAAATTCAGCAGTCTCTCAGGAAATATCTCTTTAAGGAGTGATATATGAAAATGAGAAACACTTCATGCTTAGAGAGAGCAGAAGAGGTGAAATTTGTTGCATAATAGAATTTCAATGAGTGAACGCTGTGATGAGAACATTTCAAACAGAGCAAACACCATGAGCAGTGGGTACAAAAGCAGGTAAGCCATGCTATCTAAGACAGGCTTAAGGGCAGATGATGTTATAGGAAAGGAGTCTTTGGTATTATATTTTTATATAGAAATTTACACTCCTTCATGATTATTAGCAGGATGAGTCCAAACCTACTGGTATGTGCCTCTGTCTTTAATGTAATGGCTGTTAGTGTGAGTATGTAAATTGAGATAAATAGCACAGAGAACTTGAATAACAGTCTTGAATATAATGCCGTGTAAAATTATAGTCTCAAAATGATAATGGCGTCTGTGTGTAGAAAACAAAGTTGGTGAATATTTCAGTAACACTAACTCCTTACTCTGATAACTGACAAATAAGAAAAATGCAAAACAAAGCATCATAATGATATTGTAGATATCAAAATAATTTACCAATAAGATTAGCATTTTGTTCAGTTAGTTAGCATTTTACTAACAAATCATGTAAAATCACTTATTTGTCCAAAGTATATTTTTTTATTAAGTGTGTAGTATGAGTCAGGCACTGTTCCTAGCACTAGTTATGCCCTAGGAAGAAAATAAACCTGTCTTGTTTGGGAATTAGGGTATGGTGGTGTAGATAGGGGAGGAAATAAATTGTGGAAAACGATAGATCAAAATGAGTACTACGAAAAAAAGTTACAGAATGCAAAGATTTGAAATAACTGTGGGGACCACTTGGACAAAATCTATAGAAAGGCTTTTTTATCAAGGCAACTTTTAAGCTAAGACACATGAGGGAAAGAACCAGGCAGACAGGATGGGGAGGTGTGTTCAAGCCCAGTGACTCACAGATGTCATTTATCTCAACTATTGATCAGAGTATCTGCCCTTTCTTCCTTTCTTCCTCAAATATTTGGTGTGTGGCTCCAAATCCACACACCAAATTTATCTCTTAGATAAATCAGTGTGCTCAGTGCTCAAAGAGATAGAAAGGAGACCAGACATATTTCTTATCTTCAGGAAGCTTAGAGTAAATGGAAGGAGATTAATTCGAAGTTGTGACTGACAGTGGAATGCTGACTTGTCAGAGCTGCTTGTGAAATATTTAGGAAATTTGCAAACTGGTTATTACACAGTTAGTAACTTGAAACGGACTCCGATGAGAATACTGACATTACAATCATTGGCAAAACTACAAATTAGGGTGTTTTTCCCTCCAGATGGTTGGTGGTTAAATATTTACCAGTACTTTACTGGTTATGAGCAAAACTGACTCAGAGGAGGAACAGAGACTGTTTTGTCTTTGGTCTCCTCATGCGCTACTCCTATCAGCTGTTTAAATGGGGTGCGATTTTAAAACAGCAAAGAGAGGATTAAGTCATAGCTCCATCTTGATTTTGGTAATCCAAAGTGCTTTCAGCAGCGTTTACAGTTGGAAACTTAAAGACTGTAAATGTGATAAGGTCGTGGACAGTATGGGTCTTACTCTGCGCTCACCCCAAGCATCCACCACGTCTGTGACCGTGGCTGACCTGTGTTTTCTCCCTCAACCCTCGCCCCATCATGCTCTCCATCTGTCCCGGCCAGCTATCTTTCTTAAAAGTACGATATGATAGCTCCCATCCTAGGAAAGAAATTCTTCCTTTACCTCACATGCTCTGATCTCCGGAGCTCTGTTTCTTCATCCCTCGTACTCCTGAGAGGACTGTCTGTCTGTCCCAAAATCCTTATTTCATGTTCTCCTTTGAATCAGCTACAGGCAGCTTTTGTCTCCACTTCACTAAACTGTTCCTGTGAAGGGCGCGAGTACAAAGAGGGTTTTCAGTCTGCGCCTTCCTCAGTCTTGCAGGGGAATTGGCACAGAGAGTGACTCACCCCTCTTCAAATTCTTGCTTGTGTGAGAGGCACGTTCTCCCTATTCTTCCCCACCTCGCTGGCCACTCCCAAGTCTCCTTGGCTCATCCAGATTCCAAACCCTAAATTCAGAAGCTCCCCAGGGTCCAGTCATCGAAAATCGCTCTTCTCTGTTTACATTCACTGCCATCTATGGAGCTGATGACTCTGAAACACTATTTCCAGGCTGACTGTTCTGAGTCTCCAGCCCCCAGCACAGCAGGAAAAGCCCTTTCCATAACTTGGCCTCTGCCTTGCTCTCCATCATGTCTCCTGCTCTTCTCCTGACTCTCCACCCTTCATCACACCAGACTTCTTGTATTTTTTCTTAAAGCAGTAAAGCTGAGTTGTTTCCTCAGGACCTTTTATTTGAGGTTTTCTCTGCTTGGAATATTCCGGACCTATTTCTTTCATGACCTACTGTCATATGTCATTCAAGGTTGAACTCAAGTGTCACCTCCCTGACCACTTCATCTAAAATGGCAGCACTACTGGCTTACAATTATTTTATTTTTCTTCATATTGTTTTATAATATTATATATATCTCATCCTTTAATATAGTATGCATCAATGTATTTTCTAAGATATCAATTGGTACAATATTATCTATGTATTGCATACTACATAGCATAAAATGGAAAAATATAACATTTCATGTATAATAGAACAATACAATGTGATGTAATATAAGAGATCACTAGAATGTAAGTTCCTTGAGAATGAAACCTTCCTTCCATTACCTACAAACTAGTGTCTGACATATAGTAAGAATTTAAATTTTCTGAATAACTGAAAAAAATTACCTAAACATCAATGATCCTCTTCTATTCTTTTTATGTAGTAATTTTTTCACCCTTCCTCACTACCTCATCACCCCACTTTTTTCCACTGAAGACACAATGTTCACCTCTAGGACACTCAGCAATGATTTATAGAGCAGTACTTGAATCCAGATCTTTGCACTATTTTGTACTTTGAATCTAATTTTCCCATTTATAGTGCCACTGAAACCATAATAGTTCTTAGATGACATCCATTCATGTATAATATGGCTCCCTACTGGAATTTCTGGCCACTGGATTTATTTATCAGGAAGATCTATTGAATATCTCCACTTGGTTGGCATTTGAGATCCCAAAACAAATGAATACTGTTCTTGCATTCAAGGAACTCTCTGCTTTATCACAAGTACACATGCCCAAAAATATTACAATAATTTCTGGGGAAAACGTTTCACAATCTGCACGTGAAGCCTGATGTTTCAACTTTAAAATTTTTGTTTGCAGGACTAGTTACACACATAATCACAATACACACGTACATAGTACATGACGACCTTGATTGTGTGGATACACGTACATGCTTACTAAGTTGCTTCGGGCGTCTTCGACTCTTTGGAACCCTATGGACTGTAGCCCGCCAGGGTCCTCTGTCCATGGGATTCTCCAGGCAAGAATACTGATGTGGATGGCCATGCCCTCCTCCAGGGGATCTTCCTGACCCAGAGATCAGATCCATGTCTCTTATGTCTCCTGCACTGGCAGGCAGGTTCTTCACCACTAGCGCCATCTAGGAAACCCAGCTGTATGGATGGTTTATGTTAATTTTTCCTATTTTCTAAGGGCTAGATATAACTACAGAGACAGCTGGCCTCAGCAGGAAAAATTGTCTCATCTTCTTATTTGCCAAATAGTGACCATCAAAATCAAATACTAAAATAGGAAACAGCAACTTCCTTTGTATCTCCACACAGTTCTTGCCTTCAACAGAGAGTCAATGGAAAGGAAAAGGTAAAGGCTTTAATTGTTCATTTTTTCCAACTTGGAAAAAATTTTAATAGTTGTTCTTCACTCTGAATATCAGTTATTCCTTTCACCGACTTGTATTATCTTTCCATATACACATTTTTTCCAGGATCATATTTGTCTGTGAATGACCTCAAAGGTAATTTATTTTGCAAGTTCATGTTTGATCTATGTGGCATGACAAATAGTTTTCATATTATTAGCTGACTAAGATGGAAGTTTGAAAAGGAAATTCTATTCAACAGTCTGTCAGCTGGCTGCTAGTGCATTTAATGGGTCGGAGTGCTAAGATTGAAACTGTCTGCAGAAGCAATACCACTGGTATTTTCAAATTTTTTAAGACTACCAAATTCTTTCATCTTAGGACGATACTAACTGTACTTTAATGAGCATAGTTTTGGTGAAGTCTGTTGCTAAATACACAAAATTTGTGTAAGTATTGATTAATCTCAAGCATTCAGTAATACTCCTTGTAAGAATTTACCTCATGAGAAGTATGGACTTGAAATTGTCTTTTTTTTTTTTGCATCATATATGATATTATACATGTTTCAATGCCATTCTCCCAAATAATCCCACCCTTGCCCTCTCCCACAGAGTCGAAAAGACTCTTCATCCAAAAAGTGCCAAAAGCTTTTATTATAAAATTTAATATTTAGTTTCTACAGTATATGTTATAGTGTTCTTTTTTCTTTTGTTAGCATTCTGAATATAAGAATTACATTGAGGACTGAAGGTTTTAAACACCTTGTTATTTTAAAAATTAGAAGAATATACTAAGATAGTAATGGCAATGATAATAATTAACATATTTATACCAGGTATCAGGTACTCTTTTGCAATGTAAATTGTTTGTGACCCTTAAGAAAATCTTTGATCAGAGCTGTATGAGATAGTGTAAAAGGAGCATCATTGTTGTTGCTTAGTCATTAAGTCAAGTCTAACTCTTGAGATGCCATGGACTGTAGCCCACCAGACTTCTGTGTCCATGGAATGAATTCCCAGGCAAGCATGCTAGACTGGGTTGCCATTTCCTCTTCCGATCTTCCCAACTCAGGAATCCAAACTGTCTCATGCATTGGCAGATGGATTCTTTACCACTGAGCCATCAGGGAAGCAAAAAAGAACGTAAATACCCAATATTTCTTAAGTTACACCAACCTGTAAACTTAAAAAAAGATCATAATTCACAGTTCCCTAAGAGGTTTTGTAGAATTTTCTTGGAAACAAAAAACACTCTCACGCTTACCCCCAGGGGTTTGGGGAACCACAAGTGTATCCCAAAGATGTGAAATACAGTTGTATCCTTGGTCACTAATGAGCAATGCATTTCCCTGCGCCAATTCTTGCTTGCTGCAGAAATCTCTTGTCACCAAGGATGCCAGAGCAACAAGTATGAAACCAAATCTCATGTCTGTAGGAAAAGACAGACCCCTAGCCTTTCACTGCAGAAGAAAACTAAAGACGTAAAGACATCGCAGTATGAACTCTCAAAGTCCCATCGAGATTTTACTCAAAGACTTTTTCGCAGTACAAGTTAAGCACAAAAACAAGACCAACCTGAGTACCAAATGCTTCCCTGCTCCTGGAACAGTGAAGCAAACATGTGCCCTTAAAATGTGTAAGAGGGAAGGCCATCCCAATGATCTTGACATCATAATTTTCTGAAAAGCAATAAATCAGGTTGTTTATGTACAATTAACTGACATTTGTCTTTTACATTTTAATTTTTTTCCATTTTTTAAAAATTGAAATATAGTTTATTTAAAATGTTGTGTTGTGTTAGTTTCAGGAAAGCAATTCAGTTACAAATATATATATTCTTTTTTTACATTCTCTCGTATCATAGGTTATTATAAGATATTGAATATGTTTCCTGTGCTATAAAGCAGGTCTTTTATTGGTTTTCTGTTTTATACATAGTAGTGTGTATATTAAAATCCCAAACTCTTAATTTATCTCCTGATGTTTAAGTTTTTATTGCTAATTTAAACTCAATGGATAATATTTTTACTGTAATATAGAAAATGTCTGAGATATCTTGATTTATAATAAATCCATACTTTGGTCTTCTTCCATGGCTTCTGACACACAGCTCCAGCATTACTTGTAATTCACCAAGTGACGAAAACCACAGAGCCATCTTTTGTTGTAATATTTAACCTTTGATCCCAGTTCCTGAAATAGCTCTAGAGTAATACAAGTGAAATGCAAGTCTCTTGTTTCCAATCACAACTGAGTTTACTTCATGAAGTGATTTTTTTGAAAACTCCTTAGTAACCAAAGGATGGGAATTGGTTGCCAGAGAAACCAATCATGTAACTAAAAGGGTTAGAACTTTCAACCCCTTCCTCTGACCTCTGAAGAGGGGAGAAGAGGTGGAGTTTGAATCAATTACCAATAGTCAATGATTTAATCAATCCTGCCTATGTATTGAATCTTCCAGTTTAAAAAAACAAAAAAAAAACCTGAAGAGCAGGGTCTGGATTCCTGGTTGTGAGCACATGGAGATGCTGGGAGATGGCACCAGGAGATGAGAGAAGCTTGTGCCTCTCCCGCCTACCTGCCACACACAGATCTACAGTCTGGTGCTTCTGAGTTATATATTTTTTATCATAAACTGGTAATCTAGTAAGTAATTTGTTTTTCTGAGTTTTGTGTGCTGATCTAGCAAAATACCTTAGTAAGTGGTGGTGGCAACCTTTGATTTTATATCCAGTGAGTCTTAACGACCTGGACTTGTGATTGGTATCAGAAGTGATATTGGGGGCCATTTCATGCAGCTGAGATCTTAATGTGCAATGTGATATAATTCCAGGTAGTCAGTATCAAGACTGAGATGAACTGAGGTAACATAGGGTGAGAGCAAAGAAAAATTAATGAAACTTTCAGATTATGATGTAATGAAGAAAAAAAGATTTTATAAGCAAAGTTCCGAAGTTAGCTATTTAGCTTATAGCTAATCATAGGGAATATTTTATTTTTCTGAATGTAAGACTGACTTCCTAGCAGGAAAAACTAGCAATTCAGGGGCAATCACATTTTACTCTGGAGAAGAGAAGCCAAGAAAATCCCCAAAATACAGAAGCTCTTGAGAACTCAGTACCATAGTTCTCATTCTATGAGGTTGATATTTCAGTAAAGGCACCGATTTAATAAAACTGTTAATTTAAACTGGTCAATGATGAATCATAGTTATTTTGTTTTTAGATTTTACTTAGTTTTTTTTAAGCTGTTTGCACATATAAAATTGCATTGTGTTTCAATCAACTTTTCCACTTCACAGTTCAAATAGAACTTAGGATGATCAAATGAAATTATAATTGATAGCATAAAACCTTGTTATAGGAACAGAAGATAAAATTATTAACAAAAATAGAACTGAGTTATTAAAAACTTTGGACAAAATTGAGAACGATTAATGTAACTTTATCAATTGCACTATATTTAAATATCTCAGATTTTCATGGTTTCAACCAAGATGAACTCTGTCAAATTTTACATTCAATCAGAAAAGCTTCAAAGACTCCCTTAGCTGGAAAATTTGTGTGGCATTTCAATAATGGATTCCAGTTTGTTGTGAAATGCCATATAAACTGATCTGAATCCCAGATTTTCCTGATATACCCAAGCATGTGATCTGAACAGCTGAGTCCATTTGCATTTAGTCAACAAAAATTATTAACAGACATAACATGATAAATGCCACACCATGCCAAGGCTAACTCATGAGGAAAATGATGTGCAATTCATGAAGTTTGTCCTCCAACCCTGACGTGTGGCCCTCACCCATGAAGGTCAAGTTACATACACTTTGTGTGTGTGTGTGTGTGAAGTCGCTCAGTCGTGTCCGACTCTTTGCGACCCCGTGGACTGTAGCCCGCCAGGCTCCTCTGTCCATGGGATTCTCCAGGCAAGAATACTGGAGTGGGTTGCCATTTCCTTCTCCAGAGGATCTTCCCAACCAAGGGATCGAACCCGGGTCTCCTGCATTGCAGATAGACACTTTATCCTCTGAGCCACCAGGCTCTGGATATATTTCATTTAGAGACTATTAGACACATAATTAATTTAAATATTTATTTTCTTGGCAAAGCATGTGTGCTAAGTCATATCTGACTCTGCAATCCCATGGATTGTAGCCCACCAGGCTCCTCTGTATATGGGATTTCCCAAGCAAGAATATTGGAGTAAGTCACCATTCCCTTCTCCAGGGCATATTCCCAATCCTGGAAGCAAACTCACATCTCCTGCATTGGCAGGCGGGTTCTTTACCACTGAGCCACCTGGAAATGTATTTATTTTCTTAAAATTAATTTGCCACTTTACCCGAGGGGTATGCAAGCTATACCAATGGGCCAAATTCGGCATACTTCCCATTTTTGTAAGTAAAGATTTATTGGCACATAGCTACACACATTCATTTCTTTGTTGTCTAGCTGCTTTTGTGCTACAACAGCAGAGTTTGAATAATTATTGCCAAAAACTTTTTCTCTGGAAAGCCTAAAATGTTTACTATTCTTCCCTTTATAGGGAAAGTTTGTTGAATCCAGTTTTTATCTGCTATTTGATATGTAATCTGATTTAGCATTTATCACAATGAGAGTTACCTACTATTTATTATCTGCCAGATATTGTGCTATCCCTTTCTATACTTTTTTAACCACTACAGTCATATAGTGTATTTTAATATCCATTCAATGTATGAGAAAGGAGAGGCATTGGGAGTTTAAATGTGTTTTCCACGTGAACAGCGAAGTCAAGATCCAGCCTCATGATGAACTCAAAACCCATGCCATTCCTCTTTAACCCATCTCTTCTCCATTAGGTCCACAGTCTGCCTCTTCCAGACAATTTGTATAATTTAAACTGATGAGAAATAGTGCCAATAGATTTCAGGTAAAACTTTTATCCATGCAGATGTGAAATTAATATAGAAAAAAGTGAGAAAGAGCTTTAAATTTGTACTTGAAGTGTAAAGAGTTCCATCCAAGTACTTAGATGAGTTCTATCATCTGTTTTAAAACTTTCAAACCAG
The DNA here is from genome assembly GCA_006408695.1 of Aepyceros melampus. NCBI lineage: Eukaryota > Metazoa > Chordata > Mammalia > Artiodactyla > Bovidae > Aepyceros > Aepyceros melampus. The sequence continues at coordinate 181,608 of SJXQ01006150.1, forward strand.
CTTGTGCCTGGGAGTCACAATTGTGTCATTCATTAGAAACATCTTTTGGTAAACCATTTGCGTGACTTCTGTGAGCTTCTACCTCTTCATCTTTTAACAAAGAATGAGAACTAAGGAATGCAAGATTATCAGTAAAACAGCAACATGCACATTTTCCATCCTGTGTTCTTAGCTGGGTGTCCCCATGGGGTCTACTGTTTCCAGAGAGATTGAAGGCCATGACTTCCCCTCGTGAGTGAGCTCTATGCCCAGACCTGAAGGCCCAGCTTTTTTCCTGGTGGTAGCACATTTCATTTGACTGCAATCTCTTGCCAAAATGTGTGCATGTTAAGTCGCTTCAGTTATATCTGAATCTTTGCATCTCTATGGATTATAGCCTGCCAGACTCCCCTGTCCAAGGGATTCTCCAGGCAAGAATACTGGCATGGCTTGCCATTTTCACCTCAGGGGATCTTCCTGACCCAGGCATTGCACCTGAGTCTCTTACGTCTCCTGCATTGGCAGGCAGGTTCTTACCACTAGCGCCACCTGGGAAGCCCAAAAGGCAAAGTAAGATTGTCAATAATAAAATTACTTTGAGAAGTTAAAATCATCATATAAGCTGAGGTGATATTATTATTAATAATTTGCTCCTTCCTCCTCCTAAAAATATAATTTCAACAGTTATGACACAGGGAAATTAAATTGTGAAATTTTGATATAGCTATAAAATTATCTTTTTCTAGCCATGAAGTCAACTTCAAAATATAGTAAAATAAATTTCTAGTGATTTTTCACTTCCTAATGAAAAGCCTGGCAAAACCAAGGCCTATTTATGGAAACTCTTGTTTTCTTCATGTTTTCATATTTCTTCACCCCTCCTTCCAGCCCAGCCCTTGCTGTCTGTCCCTCCCTGTTCCTGGTCCCTTTTGTGTCTCCACCCAAGAAGAAAATGTTTCTGAAGCATGAAAACGGGGAGACTGATATCAAGGGATTTCTTGAGTTGTTGAGTTTTCATCTTTGAAGATATTTCTGAAACAGAAGCAAAACTTCAAATAGTAAATGGTACACTTAAAATTACACTGACAGAACTCAAGGGTATGTTTGCATTAAATGAGAAGCACACATCTCTGAAGTCTCTAGCTCCTCATTTGGTCTCATTCCTTAGATCAAGTTCACATTACTTTTTGTGTCTAAATGTGCACAGAACTTTCAGCCAGTCTGTGACACCCGACGTCCACGTTCCTTCCATGAGTTCAGCCATCAAGGACATTTCACGCTCACATTCATCATGTACATGTCCCAGTGGTATTGCCCTGATAGTGGAAAATATTATCAGCATCTTATTCCGGTTACTTTGGCACAGTGAATTCTCCTTAATAGTATTCTGTTACATACACAATGTGAGACCAAGGGACTCGCAGGCTTTTTCCCCCTGTTGTCCCTGAGTCATCTTGTCTGGCATTTCACAAAACATTCCAGAAGGGCAGGCGAGGAAAGGAACCGCAACAGTAGCAAAGGCAGTTCTCCCGGAGGAAACGCCTTTGTTTAAGAGAAGGAAAGTAACAGAGCAAGAAACAAGTAAGGGGGCTGAGGGGGGATGACATTGTCAGCAACTAAGAAAATGAAGAATATAGGTTACTCATTATATTCACCTCCTTGTAAGAGAAATATAAGAAACATGATAAAGAGATTCAGGAAAAAATGAGAAACGAAAACTTAGCTCTTGATCTTGGCCTGCCTTCAACTCTAGTATACTGGTATTCTACTTAGGGACAGACCAAGAACATTTAGGACACATCAGCTTGGTCCACTGGGTGTGTGTGTGTGTGTGTGTGTGTGTGTGTGTGTGTGTGTTTGTAAAGCTGCCAAGTTTAAGTCTTGAGATTGGGATATTATCCAGTCTTAGTCTAGCCAACCATTTTCCTGCATTTTTAAGGGGACTGTACACACATGTCATTTTCCTTTCCAAAACAATCTCTAAGTAAGGATGGTAACTTCAAAATTTCTGTTAATCTAGGAGATACTAACCAAAATTAAAAAAAAAATCAAGAATGATTTATTTCTCACCTACCAAGTGAAACTACCATTTCTTAAATAGCAGAAAACCTAACAAAAAGGCCTGCCACAACAGAAACAAAGGTATATAGCTTACAAATATATTTAAGCTAATTACTGAGCTATTTCAATGCTAGGTGGGCGTATGACAGCACAGACAGAAAAGGAGATGGGTGGCGGAAGAAGTGTGAAACACATACATGTTCTCTAGCTGTTCCACACCCCAAAAAAGATGCCCAAGAATTGTATGTAATGGCCAAGATGTTTTTAAGACTATTATCTGATGTCTTTCTGACCTTTTATTTCTACATGTTGAGTTTCACAAAGACAGCATAGTTAGACTTTCACACCTGCTATAAAAATAATATTACCTTGAGGCAAAGCAGATGGAAGCCTGGAATTAGCAGCACTTGGGCAACTGCTGAGATGGTCACCGTGCCTGGAACATATTAGATGAGGGTCAGGAAGTGCAGGTAACTTCATCCACTGCCTCCCACAGTGGAACATTCTATGACTGTGACCATCTTGCATCAGCCATAGGAAAAGAATTTTGCTAGCCTTTAATAATTTCCCAGACAGAGGAGGGCAAAAGGACCCAGTAACAACTGAAAGCTCTCATGTGTGGGGGGGCTAGGACTGCAAACATGCTCCCAGACTTTCTAGAGCTTATGCATTTGCTTATATTGCAGAGTGTGGGGCTAAAGAGAGGCTGGTTAATGAAATTTTGACAGGAGAATGTGTCATTTTATTATGAGTGTTGTGAAAACATTGAAATTGAGCTTTTAAGCCTAACACTTAACTATCATAGAAATGGGAGAGGCAGAAATGTATGATCTGTAAATGAACATTGTTATTGTTGCTTAATGGCTAAGTCATATTCGACTTTTTTTTTTTTTTTGCAACTTCGTGGACTGGCTTCCAGCCAGGCACCTCTGTCCATGGGGTTTCCCAGGCAAGAAGACTGGAGTGGGTTGTCATTTCCCACTCCAGGGGATCTTAACCTAGGGATCGAACCTGAGTTTCTTGTGTCTCTTGCATTGGCAGGTGGATTCTTTACCACTGTGCCACCTGAGAAGCTCCCAATTATATCTCCTACCCAGCCCTCAAGGGAGGAAGGGGAGAGGAGAGGGAGAACAACGCAGCATCAGGAGCCATTCCACCAGGGTGGGCCCGAAGAACATGCTTCAGTCTTTCTGAGTCAAGCCCTGCTTCCTCCTGTGACAGAATAGAGCCAGTTTTTAATGGAAAAGTTGTAGCTAATCTAGCTTCACCTGGACCCTATTGGGCTTCCCTGGTGGCTCGACAGTAAAGAGTCTGTCTGCAATGCTGAAGACAGGTTCGATCCCTGGGTCAGGAAGCTCCCCTGAAGAAGTAAATGGCAACACACTTCAGGATTCTTGCCTGGAAAATTCCATGGACAGAGGAACCTGGCAGGCTACAGTCCATGGGGTCACAAAGAGTTGGACACAACTGATTGACTAACACACTGTACTTATTTCCTCCTTTTGCTTATTTGTCTTTGATCAGAGAACAGTGAGGCATGAGAGTTAAGACAGGTTCTGAGGACAAATAGCCACATTCAAATCCTAATTCTGCTGCTTGTCTTAATCTGTGTGATGTTCATAAATTACTATCTTTGTGCTTCATTTTTCTCATCAGAAAAATGGATAAGAGTAGCGCTGACCTCCCACAGCAGTTGTGAGGCTGAAACACATTTGTACACAAAGAGGATCGAGAAGGGTACCTGGCAATCAATCAATAAGTAGAAAATGCTCAATATAACTGTTACTATTCTTCAACCAAGTGGAATCTGGCTTCTGTGTTTGTGTGTGTGTGTTTGTGTGTGTGCCCACGTTCTTATTCAGTCATGTCTGATTCTTTGGGACCCTATGGACTATAGCCCTCCAGGCTCCTCTGTCCATGGGATTCTCCAGGCAAGAATACTGGAGTGGGTTGCCATTCCCACCACCAAGGGACCTTCCCAACCCAGAGATCGAGCCTGCGTCTCCTGTGTTTTCTGCGTTGGCAGTCTCTTTACCACTAGCCACCCCTGTACTTGTAGGTCTACTGACATCTTTTCCTCAGATGTCATCAGGGCTCTTGGGGTATCAAATACAGCAATATATTTTCAGTATTTGTCCTTGGTTTCTGTGCAGCTTCATTTTATGAAGCTCTCTTCTTAGTCCCCAGCAATTCTTTTTCCTCTGCTCACCCATTAGATATTAGTGGTTGATCCTTTATGAGATGTAGATTAATACATCCAACTGCCTATGAATATCTCTGCAGATACCATGAACTCAGTATATCTAAAACTGAGCTCATTTGTCATTTCATGGAACTTCACTTCCTCTTGCCACCTTCTCCTCCTTGATGAACTGCCAAGTAAGTCACAGGACCCAAATTTGGGAACATTCCAGATTTGCCCTCTATTTCATACCCTCTCATCTAAACTGACACTAAACTTTTAACATCTCCCCCACAATCAGGTCTCAATGAATGTCATTCCCTCAATTTCAGATGCCCTTTATTTAGTTAAGACCTTAAAAACTTCTCACTTGTATTTTTGCAACCCCTGCCACATAAATCTCCTTGGCCACACTCTTATCCACTCTAAACCTATTCTTTACACTGAAGGGAAAGTTACCTTTCAAAAATGTGAATTGATAAGCATCACTCTCTTGCATGGAGAAGGCAGTGGCAACCCACTCCAGTACTCTTGCCTGGAAAATCCCATGGACAGAGGAGTCTGGTAGGCTGCAGTCCATGGGGTCGCTAAGAGTTGAACATGACTTCACTTTCACTTTTCACTTTCACGTATTGAGGAAGGAAATGGCAACCCACTCCAGTGTTCTTGCCTGGAGAATCCCAGGGACAGGGGAGCCTGGTGGGCTGCTGTCTATGGGGTGGCACAGAGTCAGACACAACTGAAGCGACTTAGCAGCAGCAGCATCACTCTCGCTATAAAATCCTTCATTATAAAATCAGAGTCCTTCATGCATCCATAATATACACTGTGATCCACCTACTTCTCCAGCCTCATGTCCACCGCTCCCTACAAGCCTCTCAGAAGGAAAGGATTAATGAAGAGTTGGTTAAGTTTGGGAATGCTGAGGAAAGGAGCAAGTTAAGGTAGTTAACGTGTCTTTACCATGGCATGCAAAAACTTGGATGATTTGGCTTAACTTGGGATCACAATGAGTTGGACACAGCTGAGCAACTAACACTTTCACATTTTTCACATTCATTCATTCATTTTATCAACAAATGTTTGCTGTGAGCTTCCTGATGAGGGCTGGAGTGCCAGGGATGCAGCAGTGAAACAGTTTATCTGAGTGCTATAGATACTCTTGAATAAAACCAACAAGATTCCTGCTTACACAAGGGCAAAATGATGATAAATAAATGTACAAAGTTATCCCAGATGGCACTAGTGGTAAAGAAACTGCCTGCCAATGCAGGAGATGCAAGAGAAGTGGATTCAATCCCTAGGTTGGGGAAATCCTCTGGAGGAGAAAAAGTCACTCTTGTTTTCTTGCCTGGAGAATTCCATGGACAGAGGAGCCTGATGGATTACAGTCCATAGAGTCACAAAGAGTAAGCCACAACTGAGTGACTGAGAACATTCAGCACATAATAGAATAGAGACACATGCTTTAGTGGAAACCTTAACAAGATAAAGGGGATCTGGAGTACAGGGAAAGGTAATAAGTAGTTGCTATTTTACACAGGGTGGTCAGAGGCAGTTTCCATGGAAAGGCGACCCTTTAGTAGAGAGCTGAACAAAGCAAGAGAGAGCATGTTTTGCAGACTTGTAGGAAGAGAACATTCCCAGCGGTGGGAACAGCAGCCACAAAGGTCCTGAAGCAGGATCGAGCTAAGGACATCTGAGGAAGAGAAATTAGGCTCTTGAGGCTTAAAACAAAAGAGCAAATGCAGTAAAGGAGGAGGTGAAGCCAGAACAGAGTCTTGAGCCAGACCATGAGATCTTAAAACTCATTCCAAGGATTCTGGCTTCTGATAAGAAACAGAGGAGCTCCTGCAGGAATTTGAGCAGAGGAGTGAGATCATCACTCCAGATGGCTCTCTTCATGTCCTTTTTCCCTTGCACACTTTTTACTTGAAATTCCTCCCTCTAACTCACTATCTGAGCCCTTTGTGTCCTGTTACCTCTGCTAGGACACACTTCCCCCTCAAACCTGGTCCTCCTTGGCATACCAATTTCCTAGTAGATTCTCAGTTTCCATCATAGATATTATTTTTCCAAGAAAGCTGAAGTAAACACCCTTCCCAAACTCCCTCAGGACATTTTGTCAGTTAAGATGCTTCTGAGTGGAAGTAACAGAAGACTTATCAGTGGCTTAAATTGTAGAACAATAAATGCTTGTGTGTGGGATGTAAGTCTAGACCAGCCTAGGGGTAGCCTGATCATATTATTTCAGCAACTTTAATATATTCAGAAAAACCCAGGTTCTTCCATCCTTCTGGTTCACTGCAATCAAATGTTGACTTTCTTCCTCCATCTTGTCCCTACTCATTGCGAGGTGGACGCCATCTTATCCTCACAGGTATCCGACTTCAAACAATAGAATCCCGAGCAGGGACAAAGGAAGGGACTTCGAGATCTTTCCTTTTGCAATGTCCTTGTCTCGCGGCAAGGAGCTCCTCTTTCCCTGGAGCCCATTAGAAGTGTTTTTATGTCCAATTAGTCAGGACTGGGTCACACTTATTAAAAGTGCCTACTTACCTGTGTCTCCCAACCACTGTATCTAACATGTAGCACAGATCATGACATGGAGTTGATGTTCAATAACTATGTGTTGAAGAAAATAAATGTTTGATGGCTTTTATTCTCTTTGTACAATAGAACACGGGGTCGAAGGGAGGGGAGTTTGATGAAGATGACATACTTCTCACAAAAGGCCTGCTGATTAGAAATGAGTAGAGGAATGGCTAGATCATGCGGTGGCATCATCTCTGTCACAGAACAGCAAAACAGTAAAGTTCCAATCAATAGTTTAGCGTTTCCAAATAAAAATTCACAAATTCTCAGAGGGTTGGAACTAAGTTCATGTTATCTGCTGCTGCTGCTGCTAAGTCGCTTCAGTCGTGTCTGACTCTGTGCGACCCCAGAGACGGCAGCCCACCAGGCTCCCCCATCCCTGGGATTCTCCAGGCAAGAACACTGGAGTGGGTTGCCAGTTCCTTCTCCAATGCATGAAAGTGAACAGTGAAAGTGAAGTCACTCAGTCGTGTCCGACTCCTAGCGACCCTCTGGACTGCAGCCCACCAGGCTCCTCAGTCCGTGGGATTTGCTAGGCACAAGTACTGGAGTGGGTTGCCATTGCCTTCTCCTTCATGTTATCTAAAACCATGAAATTTAACATGTTTTAATATTTCCTCCACCCTAGTTTTGGTTCATTGATCACGACCTTTAAAAATTATTTCTCAGTTCTACTGAACTATACCTGAACCTCACTGGTCCATGAGAAGACAATGGGCACTGAGATATAGGACAAGCAGAAATACAAAATAGCAGCCAGGGAGAGAGCCCTGGAGAGCCAGAGGTTGATGGCGCAGTAGGGGATTTCTCCATTGGTGTAGGGATGAAGGATGAGTGGTGGTTTAGCACAGAAAGTGGATTGGAGTCAGAGATGGGCTCAGTGGAAATACACTTTTACAGGGTCCCTTGCTCAAAGCTGGTGTCCAGCACTGTCCCCATAACGACTCCCTTCTGGCCCTGAGCAGGCCTATATGGAAAGGCTTAGTGGCTAAGCTCCTTGCAGGTAGTTTCAAAGCCTGCACCCTCCTTTCCCTTCCAAGGCTGCTCGTTGTCTCCTAGTATCCCTTTTTCCTGTCCTGTTCTGTTTTCTTCTCAAGCACTTCATATCTCAGTGGAAAAGGCCAGCTGACCTGATCCAAGCTTTAGCCCTCAATCTTTCATAATTCTCTACTCAAGCTTCTGGCCAGAATAACTCCACTCTGAGACCAACCCAGGCTCTAAGAACTGAAGCCCAGGTGTGATACTCATTTGTCATTTTAGAGCTTTATAAGCAGGCTCTTTATCCTTTAGAAGGATACTTAGTGCCCTCCAGAAAGGTCAACTAAGGATTGTAGATGAAGAAAAAGAGACAGAGGCAGAATGCTGGGCTGGATAACTAAGGTGGTCTTGTGCCTGCGTGCAAAGTCCTTAAGTCGTGTCTGACTCTTTGCAACACTATGGACTGTAGCTCACCAGGCTCCTCTGTCCATGGTATTCTCCAGGAAAGAACACTGGAGTGAGTTGTCATTTCCTTTTCCAGGAGATCTTCCCAACCCAGGGATTGAACCCGGCTCTCCCACACTGTAGGCAGACGCTTTACCATCTGAACCACCAGGGAAGGAGTGTGCTGCTGCTGCTAAGTCGCTTCAGTCTGTCCAACTCTGTGTGAACCAATAGACGGCAGCCCACCAGGCTCCCCTGTCCCTGGGATTCTCAAGGCAAGAACACTGGAGTGGGTTGCCATTTCTTTCTCCAGGGAAGGAGGGAGGGAGTGTACACCTGCTTAAAAGCCAGAATTTTAAGGATATGTACAGTGTCAAATTAGGAAGTACAGCAACTAAACCTATTAAAACAAAATGAAAAGAATCTTAGACTTACATTATAGATGTTACATAATTGTGAACCCATACAGAAATATATATAATTAATTTCTTAGTTCTGATACAAGAAAGCACTGGTTTTAATGTAGATGTGAATAAGTGTGGAGACAGAAAATCATTCACTAGTCACGTAGGATCAAATTCTGGACAGAGACAAGATGAAAATGAAAGTCGCTCAGTCCTGTCTGACTCTTTGCAACCCCATGGGCTAGTTCTCCAGGCCAGAATACTGGAGTGGGTAGCTTTTCCCCTTTTCCAGAATATCTTCCTAACCCAGGAATCAAACCGAGATCTCCTGCATTGCAGGCAGATTCTTTACCAACTAAGCTATCAGGGAAGCCCCAAGATCAGGGGCTATCAGGGGCTATCAGAAGCTATCAGGAAGCCCCAAGATGAATATAGTTTTTAAAATCTGATATCAAGAATTTCAACAAATTTTCTAGTCGCAGAAATTTGGATTTAGCACTAGGATTATACTACCTCTTATTTGAGCTTTATGATTATATCTGAGAATGTGAGTATGTGTATATGGAGAATCTGAGTTATACGCAGTGTGTTTAGTCTCTACTAATCCTTTTATTGAATTCTAAGTTAAAAATAATCCCCCCAAACCAAGCACACACACCTATCTTCAGGTAATGTTGAGGACTGGCATTTGAATCCAGCAATATATTCCAAACCGTTATTGAGCAAATATTCAACAGCACAGAGGGGGCTGATATTGAAGCAGCTCTCTTTACAGAATTCTGCCTAAACAGATTTTTTTTCTATTCAAATGGGCCATACAATTAGAATTAACATACTTCATCTTTGAAATATAAGAAAATGTTGATAGGTCAAGACATTTTATAAAGTTTCTTCTAATTTGTTAATTAAACTGTCAATTCTTTAATTATCAAGTAGTCCCTGCTTTCTGTTAATTCATACCATTCAAGAAAAAAAGAAAGATGTTTAAGTTCTTGCAGACACACAGAGCTTATATATTTCCCTGATATAGGAATTATTTTGACCACATGCTGCTGCTGCTGCTGCTAAGTCACTTCAGTCGTGTCCGACTCTGTGTGACCCCATAGACACTAGCTCACCAGGCTCCCCCATCCCTGGGATTCTCCAGGCAAGAACACTGGAGTAGCTTGCCATTTCCTTCTCAAATGCATGAAAGTGAAAAGTGAAAGTGAAGTCCCGCAGTCATCCAACTCCTAGTGACCCCACGGACTACAGCCTTCCAGGCTCTTCCGTCCATGGGATTTTCCAGGCAAGAGTACTGGAGTAGGATGCCATTGCATGAGATCTTATTAAAACTGCAAGATTGCACACTATCTTTAAAAGATTTCTCTTGGGATTTTGATTAAAGATTAACTTAAGATATAGAATGCATGTAATATACAATATATTTCAGGAAAGACAAATTAAGACTGAGTTTTTAGTTATGTGGTTTTCCTTGGCCTAAACCCACCAATCCTAACAAAGTTTTCATAGAGAACTCTAGAAAATTTTATTGCAGGCATATAAAAATGATACACAATGTCAATTTCTTCCTAGCCTGCCTTTTATGCTGTGAAAACTCTGTTTTAAGGAAGAACTATTATAGAACAGATGTTACTAGTGATAAAGAACCCAGCTGCCAACACAGGAGAGGTAAGAGACATGAGTTCAATCCCTGGGTCAGGAAGATCCCCTGGAGGAAGAAATGGCAACCCACTCCATTATTCTTGCCTAGAGAATCTCATGGACAGGGGAATCTGATGGGGCTTGTGATTACTTTCCCCAATATTTTTGTGAAGGCAAGTTAGCAGTTCTTATCTTCATGTTATAGCTGCAGAACTTGAAGCAGAATGATATTGTCTCTAACCATGCAGTCGCTTTTTAAAACTGGACTAAAACTTGATTTTCTAATTTATTTATCAAGTTAATTGAGAGTGTCCTTAATTAAGTTGCAGCTAGTTTATGAAAGAAACAAACTAAGATAGTAAGTTGTCATACAATTTCCTTTTACTAAGTGTAATGGTTTTAAATTTAACTGTTAGTATAGACTTCCCTGGTGGCTCAGATGGTAAAGCGTCTGCCTACCATGCGGGAGACCTGGGTTTGATCCCTGGGTCGAAAAGATCCTCTGGAGAGAGAAATGGCAACCCACTCCAGTACTCTTGCCTGGAAAAACCCCAAGGATGGAGGAGCCTGGTAGGCTGCAGTCCGTGTGGTTGCAAAGAGTTGGACACGACTGAGCAACTTCACCTTACTTTACCTAACTAGTATAGAATACCAAGAGGATTTTGACTTCAAATCTACGTGACAAGATCTAGGAAAGTAATTTAAAAGTTAAAGTATTTTTTATATTCCCTAAACATATTGGTCCGTATGCTTTATAGCATTACTGAAAGTATCAACCACTCACTGATTATGAAGCCTCTACTAATTAGATTTGTATCCATTAATGTATCAATATTCATTTACTGAGCCATACCGCTGACTGTCTGTATATATTTTCTCTAAACCAATGTATATTAGTCAGAGCTTCTTATTTTCTTTTTTTTTTCTTACTTTTTGGCCACAGCATGAGACATGTGGATCTTAATTCCTGCTTAATTGTCCCACCGGAGATTGAACTTGTACCCCTTGCAATAGAAGCACAGAGCTTTTTAGAGCTGTTGGCCTGACCAGCTGAAGTCCCTGGTCAGAGCTTTTAAAAAACAATGTTCAATGATGGGATATAGGAGAGTAAGAAAATCAAATAAAGTTTCAAGCTAGTGATACTGGTAGAATGGTAAGACTATCTCAGTAAATTAGAAAGAGGGGATTATTTTCTTTGATGAGGAGAAGTTGGAACCCCTTGCCTCCAGAGCCCAACACCAGCACGCTGTTGGGGATGAGAGGATAGAGGCTAGTACTGCTACAAATTAGGTAGAATTCAACCACAGTAAGGTCTGAGTTAAATACTACTGTAGATGCGATTATTCTGAGTGTGAATGTGAAACCTGAACATGACAGTACTGAGAAAAGAATCTTGGACCCACAACTTAGAAATTACATGGAGAAGTGAGCAAAAGCCAAGGGAAAATGGTCTGAGATACTAGAAGACAGATGATGCGTAACTAAAGAATCCAAGGAGTGCTACATTTGTATTAACAGACAGTAGTTTTGTGATCTTCAAAATATTTCCTGAGATTCTAAATAATTTTTAAAAGCTGTGTGTTCCTTCATATGTTTAACATTCCAAAATTTTCAACATAAATATAAATAATTGGAGGTAATATAATATACAGCATATTATAGATGTTGTCATAAAGCAGTGTTATAGGACTCATAAATATATTCAGTGCACTATAAAGAAACAGTCATTTGATACCCATTATCATTTATTATGACATAAAATATCTTTTTTTATGACTGGAAATTTTGTATCCTTTTTTTAAATCACTAGGCTTATATTTCCATCCCACTTTCTCTCACAGAATTTAATTCTAGTGAACATGCATTTATAACTTCATAAACTTTTCTGAATGCCTATTTTTTATTTTCATAATAAAATATGTACAAATACAAACTGAAGTATTATTTTAATTGCTTATGATCATGAAGCTTAAATATTACATGTGTTTTCATATTAACTTAACCTTACAGTTATCATTATTACATAATCAAAATTACAAACATACTTATAAATTTTTAAAACTATTAAATTCTAAAACTCAACAGTAGCCACAGGACTGGAAAAGGTCAGTTTTCAATCCAATCCCAAAGAAAAGCAATGACAAAGAATGTTCAACTACTGTGCAATTGCACTCTTTTCACATGGTAGCAAAGTAATATTCAAAAATCCTTCAAGCTAGGCTTCAACAGACTGTGAACCAAAAACTTTCGATGTGCAAGCTGGATTTAGAAAAGGCAGAGAAATGAGAGACCAAATAGCCAGCATTCATTGGATTACAGAGAAAGCAAAGGAATTCAAGCAAAACATCTACTTCTGCTTCATTGACTACATTATTGCCTTTGACTGTGGGGATCACAACAAACTGTGGAAAATTCTTCAAGAGACGGGGATACCAGTCCACCTTACCTGTCTCCCGAGAAACCTATATGCAGGTCAAGAAGCTTTAAAAGCTTCTGCACAACAAGAGAAACTATAAGCAAGGTGAAAAGACAGCCTTCAGAATGGGAGAAAATAATAGCAAATGAAGCAACTGACAAACACTTAATCTCAAAAATATACAAGCATATATGGAATTTAGAATGATGGTAATGATAAACCTGTACGCAAGACAGCAAGAGAGACACAGATGTATAGAACGACCTTTTGGACTCTGTGGGAGACAGAGAAGGTGGGATGAGTTGACAGAGTGGCAGTGTAACATGCATGATATCATAAGTGAAACGAATCGTCAGTCCAGGTTTGATGCAGGATGCAGGATGCTTGGGACTGATGCACGGGGATAATCCAGAGAGAAGGTGTGGGGTGGGAGGGGGGAGGTGGGGTCGGGATTGGGAGTTCATGTATACTTGTGGCTGATTCATGTCAATGTATAGCAAAACAAATACAGTATTGTAAAGCAAAACAAACTAAAAAATAAAAATTAATTAAAAAAATATACAAGCAGCTCAATTTCAGAAAAATAAACGACCCAATTAAAATAGGCCAAAGAACTAAATAGACATTTCTCCAAAGAAGGCATGCAGATGGCTAACAAACACATGAAAAGATGCTCAACATCACTTATTATCAGAGAAATACAAATCAAAACCACGAGGTACCATTACATGCCAGTAAGAATGGCTGCAATCCAAAAGTCTACAAGCAACAAAAGCTGGAGAGGGTGTGGAAAAAAGGGAACCCTCTTACACTGTTAGTGGGAATGCAAACTAGTACAGCCACTATGGAGAACAGTGTGGAGATTCCTTAACAAACTGGAAATAGAACTGCCCTATGACCCAGCAATTCCACTGCTGGGCATACACATCGAGGAAACCAGAATTGAAAGGGACACGTGTACCCCAGTGTTCATCGCAGCACTGTTTATGATAGCCAGGACATAGAAGCAACCTAGATGTCCATCAGCAGACGAATGGATAAGAAAGCTGTGGTACCTATACACAATGGAGTATTACTCAGCCATTAAAAAGAATACATTTGAATCAGTTCTAATGAGGTGGATGAAACTGGAGCCTATTATACAGGAAAAAAGGGAACCCTCTTACACTGTTAGTGGGAATGCAAACTAGTACAGCCACTATGGAGAACAGTGTGGAGATTCCTTAACAAACTGGAAATAGAACTGCCTTATGACCCAGCAATTCCACTGCTGGGCATACACATCGAGGAAACCAGAATTGAAAGGGACACGTGTACCCCAGTGTTCATCGCAGCACTGTTTATGATAGCCAGGACATAGAAGCAACCTAGATGTCCATCAGCAGACGAATGGATAAGAAAGCTGTGGTACCTATACACAATGGAGTATTACTCAGCCATTAAAAAGAATACATTTGAATCAGTTCTAATGAGGTGGATGAAACTGGAGCCTATTATACAGAGTGAAGTAAGCCAGAAAGAAAAACACCAATACAGTATACTAATGCATATATATGGAATTTAGAAAGATGGTAATGATAACCCTGTGTGCCAGAGAACAAAAGAGACACATATGTACAGAACAGTCTTTTGGACTCTGTGGGGGAGGGAGAGGGTGGGATGATTTGGGAGAATGTCATTGAAACATGTATAATATCATATATGAAATGAATTGCCAGACCTCCAGTCTAGGTTTGATACAGGATACAGGATGCTTGGGGCTGGTGCACTGGGATGACCCAGAGGGATGGTACGGGGAGGGAGGGGGAAGGGTGGTTCAGGATGGGGAACACGTGTATACCCATGGCGGATTCATGTTGATGTATAGCAAAACCAATACAATATTGTAAAGTAATTAGCCTCCAATTAAAATAAATAAATTTAAATTAAAAAAATAAATAAAAGAAGCAACAGTTAGAACCGAACATGGAACAATGGACTGGTTCCAAATCGGGAAAGGAATACATCAAGGCTGTATATTGTCACCCTGTTTATTTAACTTATATGCAGAGTGCATAACTTATATGCACCCCATTTATTTAATTTATATGCAGAGTATCATGTGAAATACTGGGCTGGATGACTCAGAAGCTGGAATCAAGATTACCAGGAGAAACATCAACAATTTCAGATATGCAGATGATACCACCCTAATGATAAAAGTGAAGAGGAGCTAAAAAACCTCTTGATGAGAGTTAAAGAGGAAAGTGAAAAAATTGGCTTAAAATTCAGCATTCAAAAAACTAAGATCTGTAGTTTCCTTTCTCTGTGATATTTTTGTCTGGTTTTGGTATTAGGGTGATGGTGGCTTCACAGAATGAGTTTGTGAGTTACCTTCCTCTGCAATTTTCTGGAAGAGTTTGAGTAGGATAGGTGTTAGCTCTTCTCTAAGCTTTTTGTGGAATTCACCTGTGAAGCCATCCGATCCTGAGCTTTTGTTTGTTTTAAGAGTTTTTTATTACAATTTCGATTTCCATGCTTGTTATTGGCATGTTCAGATTTTCTATTTCTTCCTGGTTCAGTTTTGAGAGGCTACACTTTTCTAACAATTTGTCCATTTATTTCAAGTTTTCCATTTTATTGGCATATAGCTACTCATAGTAGTTTCTTATCATCTTTTGTATTTCTGTGTTCAGTTCAGTTCAGTTCATTTCAGTCACTCAGTCGTGTCTGACTCTTTGCGACCCCATGAATCGCAGCACGCCAGGCCTCCCTGTCCACCACCAACTCCTGGAGTTCACTCAGACTCAGGTCCATCGAGTCAGTGATGCCATCCAGCCATCTCATCCTTTGCCATCCCCTTCTCCTCCTGCCCCCAATCCCTCCCAGCATCAGAGTCTTTTCCAGTGAGTCAACTCTTTGCATGAGGTGGCCAAAGTACTGGAGTTTCAGCTTTAGCATCATTCCTTCCAAAGAAATCCCAGGGTTGATCTCCTTCAGAATGGACTGGTTGGATCTCCTTGCAGTCCAAGGGACTCTCAAGAGTCTTCTCCAACACCACAGTTCAAAAGCATATGTTGTGATTTCACCATTTTCATTTCTAATTTTATTGATTTGATTCTTCCCTCTTCTTTTTTTTTTTCTTTGATGAGTCTGGATAACAATTTTATTTTGTTTATCTTAAAGGATCAGCTTTTAGTTTTATCTTTATATAGTATCCTTCATTTGCTTTTCATTTATTCTTCTCTGATTTTTATGATTTCTTTCCTTCTACTAACTGTGGAGTTTTTTGTGTTTTTGTTGTTGTTCTTCTTCTTTTTCTAGTTGCTTTATGTGTAAGTTAGGTTGTTTATTTCAATACTTTGGCCACCTGATGCGAAGACATGACTCATTTGAAAAGACCCTGATGCTGGCAAAGATTGAGGGCAGGAGGAGAAGGGGACAACAGAGGATGAGAATGTTGGATGGCATCCCTGACTCAATGGACATGAGTTTGGATAGACTCCAGGAGTTGGTGATGGACATGGAGGCCTGGCGTGCTGCAATTCATGGGGTTGCAAGGAGTCAGACATGACTGAGCGACTGAACTGAACTGATCTGAGATCGTTTATTTGATGTTTCTCTTGTTTCTTGAGGTATGCTTGTATTGCTATGAACTTCCCTCTTAGCACTGCTTTTACTGAATTCCATAGTCTTTGTGTTGTCGTGTTTTCATTATCATTTGTTTCTATGTATATTTTGATTTCTTTTTTATTTTTTCAGTGATCTGTTGGTTATTCAGCAGTGTATTGTTTAGCCTACATATGTTTGTGCTTTTAATATTTTTTTTCCTGTAGTTGATGTCTAATCTTACTGCATTTTGATCAGGAAAAATGCTTGAAAGGGTTTCAATATTTTTTCTTTTAATTTACTGAGGCTAGATTTGTGGCCCAGGATGTGTTCTAGCCTTCAGAATGTTCCATGTGCACTTGAGAAAAAGGTGAAATCCATTGTTTTGGTTTAGAATGCCCTGTAGATATCAATTAAGTCTAACTGGTCCATTGTATCATTTAAAGCTTTTCTGTCCTTGTTAATTTTCTGTTTGGTTGATCTATCCACAAGTGTGAATGGAGTATTAAAGTACTCCACTTCAATAATGATGATCCTATTTACAGGGCAGCAAAAGACACCCAGATGCAAAGAACATACATTTGGACTCTGTGGAAGAAGACAAGGATGGGATGAGTTGACAGAATAGCATTGAAACATGTATATTATCATATGAAAACAGATGACCAATGCCAGTTTGATACATGAAACAGGGCACACAAAGCTGGTGCTCTGGGACAACCCAGAGGGATGGGGTGGGAAGAGAGGTGAAAGAGGGTTCAGGATGGATGGAATACATGTGTGGCCATGGTTGATTCATGTTGATGTATGGCAGAAACCATAACAATATTGAAAAGTAATTATCCTCCAATTAAAATGAATGAATTAAAACAAGTAACAAAAAAACTAAGATCATGGCATCAGTCCCATGACTTCATGACAAATAAATGGAGAAACAATGAGAAAGTGACAGATTTTATTTTCTTGGGCTCCAAAATCACTGCAGACAGTGACTGCAGCCATGAAATTAAAAGCTGATTGCTCCTTGGAAGAAAAGCTATGACAGTGCATTAAAAAGCAAAGACAGCACTTCTGATAGTCAAAGCTATAGTTTCTCCAGTAGTCATGTACAGATGTGAGAGTTGGACCATAAAGAAGGAATTGTGATGTTTGAGAAGGAATTGTGGTGCAAGGGGCTCTCAATGGTTGAGAGTCCCTAGGACTGCAAGCAGATCAAAGCTGTCGATTCTAAAGAAAATCAACCCTGAATATTCACTGGAAGGATTGATGCTGAAGCTGAAGCTCTAATACTTTGGCCACCTGATGGGAAGAGCTGACTCACTGGAAAAGACCCTGATGCTTGGAAAGATTGAGGGCAGAAGGAGAAGGGGGCAAGAGACGATGAGATCTTTAGATGGCATCACTAACTAGATGGACATGAGTTTGAGCAAACTCCAGAAGATAGTGAAAGACAGGAAAGCCTGGTGTGCTGCAGTCCATGGGGCAAATCGGACATGACTTAGCAACTGAACAACAGCAATAACTATTAAGCACAGTCAGGAACATTCGGAATATGTTTGTAATAAGTCAGATTATGCTATTTTTTCAGCTAATTCGTCTATCTCTATTATTTTAGTGTAAAATAAGATTCACTATCAGTCTATTCTTGTTTTTAGTTTTCATAGATAGAAGATAGATGATAGAGATAGGTAGTTAGATAGATGAATAGATAGAAAGGGATGTATGACACTTTGTTCTCATCAATGTCTAAGAAGAAATAGAATTTGTTGTAGCAATGTCATTCAATTCTTTAAGTTTCTTTTGAGTTGCATGCCAAAATATAGTATCAAAACTTATCTGTTAATGCTTTATCAAGTTGTTCAATTAGATTTTTGTTCAAAGTTTTTTGAAACTGGAATACTTACAAAAACTTTCATTAAATGGCAGAGGTGTTTGTCTTCCATTAAGTGTATGAACAAAGTCCTTAATATGACTTTGGAAATGACTGTTAATTATGACCACATTCTTCCCTTAGAGGCATATCATCCAACACAGTATGCTCAGAAAGAGTTGGGGGAAAGTAAGTGCTATTAATTTAAGTATATTTTTAACAAAATAACATTTTAAGGAAATTCTCTTATATGGGAAAACTTCTGAATGAAGTCCATGACTTCATTTTTACTCCCACTCCCTCCCTGTCTGTGCTTTCAGTCCGCTTTTACTCAACTTTACATTTTGTTTTTCTACCACTCATCACCTTCTAACAGACTACATAATCTACTTCCTTAATATATTTAAGGTTTATTGTCTATCTTCCCTAGAATCTGAGGGCTTCTTTTTTCAAATGAACGTATCTCAAACTCTTAGAATAATGTCATGTATATAATACATGTTTAATATTTTTAATAAGAAGCATTGGAACTTCAGATATGCTTCATTCACTTATGGAAAATGTCCCCATACAAATTGCCATCCAAACTCACATAACGTATAATATTAAGATTGAATCCTAAGATAAACTGTGGACTTTGGATGACAATGAGGTGTTAGTGTAGGTTCATTGATTGCAACAAATTCACTTCTTGATGGGTGATGCTGATGGTGAGGGCTGGGGCACTTACTGAGGCAGTCCTGGCAAGCTGGTCAGGGCACTAGGCAGTTTTCAGCCTGTGGCCTCTGTGCTCTGATCACAAATAAGCAAATCTGTGCATATTCTCTTAAGAGTAGAGTCCAGGTTCTTAGAGTCCTCCAGTAAGCCACAGGTTTTCAACCCAGCTGAAGGGGCTCCTCTCTGGTGTTGGACCCCAGGTTAAGGTATATAATACGGAGTAAAAACACCTTCCTCTTTAGGGAATATCCTGCAGCCTATGATATCTCCTGCTAGGAATGTGAGTTTCAACCAGATGCTTCTCCTCCTTTTCTATCTACACGCTGTATGGATCGTTTGTGACTCTTGGTTGTAGAAGAGCCATTCCATCAGTCTCTAGGTCAATTTCAGTGAGAGGTTTTCCACAGACAGTTGTAATTTGGATGCATTTATAAGGGAGTGGGGGATGGGTGATCTCAGTGTTCTCCTCCTCCACCATCTTGATCTCTTTCTTCCCATATTCCGTGTTTGTTATAGCTATTTGAAGAGATCTATTCACAACACCCATATAGACTGCAATAGCCTATGATATCTCCTGCTAGGAATGTGAGTTTCAACCAGATGCTTCTCCTCCTTTTCTATCTACACGCTGTATGGATCGTTTGTGACTCTTGGTTGTAGAAGAGCCATTCCATCAGTCTCTAGGTCAATTTCAGTGAGAGGTTTTCCACAGACAGTTGTAATTTGGATGCATTTATAAGGGAGTGGGGGATGGGTGATCTCAGTGTTCTCCTCCTCCACCATCTTGATCTCTTTCTTCCCATATTCCGTGTTTGTTATAGCTATTTGAAGAGATCTATTCACAACACCCATATAGACTGCAATTTCTATGACATTGGATAATTTATTTTCCTGCCTATTTATCCATCCATGCTTCCTCTGGCCTATAAATACCATATGTTCCTAACAAAAGGGAAGACATGGCATTACTTGGATGTAATCCCCAGAACACCACTTCTTCCTGTAACATGCTCTCATCCTGGAGGGTCCTTACCTCTGATCTGTAGCTATTCAAGTCCTATCATTTTTCATCTTCTCCATCAAATTATGGGTCATTTTTCCATGTGGTTTTGTTTGTTTGATTATCTTAAATGTCACATGTATCTGGTATTTTCTCCTTTCTCTCTGTGAGAAGTCATTCCATTTAATCTTGTTTGGTGTACAGAAGATGGACTTTGGTATGAAGTTCTACATTTATGACACAGTTCTGAGTTTGTGTAAAACTCAAAGGATTATGATAAACTTCATACAATGTGGCTGCAAAAACTGTATTAGGAGATGTGTAATAAAATACTTTGCAGTATGAGAAACTCACAATTGCGTGATCACTCATCTAAAGCCAGACATCCTGGAACGTGAAGTCAAGTGGGCCTTAGGAAACATCACTATGAACAAAGCTATTGGAAGTGATGGAATTCCAGTTGAGCTATTTCAAATCCTAAAAGATGATGCTGTGAAAGTGCTTCACTCAATATGCCAGCAAATTTGGAAAACTCAGCAGTGGCCACAGGACTGGAAAAGATCAGTTTTCATTCCAATCCCAAAGAAAGGCAATGCCAAAGAATATTCAACTACTGCACAATTATATTCATCTCACACATTAGCAAAGTAATGCTCAAAATTCTCCATGTTAGGCTTCAACAGTATATGAACCAAGAACTTATAGATGTCCAAGCTGGATTTAGAAAAGGCAGAGGAATCAGAGATCAAATTGCCAACATCCATTGGGTCATAGAAGAAGCAAGAGAATTCCAGAAAAACATCTACTTCTGCTTCATTGACTACACTAAACCTTTGACTATGTGGATCACAACAAACTGTGGAAAATTGTTAAAGAGATGGGAATTCCAGACCACTTGACCTGCCTCTTGAGAAACTTGTATGCAGGTTCCAAAAGAGGAACTTTTAGAACCATACAAACAATAACGAACTGGCTCCAAATTGGGAGTGGAGTACATCAAGGCTGTACATTGTCACCCTGCTTATTTCACTTGTATACAGAGGAAAGTGAAGTGAAAGCCACTCAGTTGTGTCCAGTTCCTTGTGACCACATGGTCTATACAGTCCATAGAATTCTCCAGGCCAGAATATTGGAGTGGGTAGCTGTTCCCTTCTCCAGGGGATCTTCCCAACCCAGCAATTAAACACAGGTCTCCTGCTTTGCAGGTGGATTCTTTACCAGCTGAGCCACTAGGGAAGCCCCTTTATGCAGAGTCCATCATGTGAAATGTTGGGCTGGATTAAACACAACCTGGAATCAAGATTGCCAGAAGAAATATCAGTAATATACAGATGATATCACCCTTATGGCAGAAAGCAAAGAGGAACTAAAGAGCCTGTTGATGAAAGTGAAAGAGAAAAGTGAAAAAGCTGGCTTAAAGCTCAAGATTCAAAACATGAAGATCATGGCATCTGGTCCCATCACTTCAAGGAAAATAGATGGGGGAACAATGGAATCAGTGACAGACTTTATTTTGGGGGGCTCTAAAATCACTGCAGATGGTGACTGCAGCCATGAAATTAAAAGACACTTGTTCCATGGAAGCAAAGCTATGACAACCTAGATAACATGCTAAAAAGCAGAGCCATTACTTTGCCTACAAAGTTCTGTATAGTCAAAGCTATGATTTTCCTAGTAATCATGTGTGGATTTAACAGTTGAACCATAAAGAAAGCTGAGTACCAGAGAATTGATGCTTTTTAAGTGTGTTGTTGTAGAAGACTCTTTAGAGTCTCTTGGATGGCAAGGAGGTCAAACCCATTAATCCTAAAGGAAATCGGTCTTGAATATTCATTGGAAGGACTGATGTTGAAGCTGAAACTCCAATACTTTGGCCACCTGATACAAAGAGCTGATTCATTGGAAAGGATCCTGATGCTGGGAAAGACTGTAGGCAGGAGGAGGCCAACAGAGGGCAAATGGTTGAATGGCCTCATAGACTCAATGCACACGAGTTCTAGCAAGCTCCAGGGAATGGTGAAGGACCAGGAAGACTGGCATTTTACAGTGCATGGGATCACAGATAGTCAGACATTAATGAGCTACTGAAAAAAGCTATGATTTTCCTAGTAATCATGTGTGGATTTAAGAGTTGAACCATAAAGAAAGCTGAGTACCAGAGAACTGATGCTTTTTAAGTGTGTTGTTGTAGAAGACTCTTTAGAGTCTCTTGGATGGCAAGGAGGTCAAACCCATTAATCCTAAAGGAAATCGGTCTTGAATATTCATTGGAAGGACTGATGTTGAAGCTGAAACTCCAATACTTTGGCCACCTGATACAAAGAGCTGACTCATTGGAAAGGATCCTGATGCTGGGAAAGACTGTAGGCAGGAGGAGGCCAACAGAGGGCAAATGGTTGAATGGCCTCATAGACTCAATGCACACGAGTTCTAGCAAGCTCCAGGGGATGGTGAAGGACCAGGAAGACTGGCATTTTACAGTGCATGGGATCACAGATAGTCAGACATTAATGAGCTACTGAACATCAATGAGAAAATCTTACAGATATAAATGGTGTGGTTTTCAAACTGAAGATCCAGGAGAGCAAGTGGGATCATTATATTCTGAATCCAACAGCCTGAGAACCAGGACAATTGATGATGCAAGTTCTGGTCTGGTCTAAGTCTGAGTCCCAGACAGAGACTGATGTCCCAGTTTGAAGACAGGCAGAGAGATGAAATCTCTCTTACTTCTTTTTGTTCTTCTCAGACCTTCAGTGGATTAGATGAGGTCCACCTACACCAGGAAGGCAACCTGTTTTGTTCAGTTACAGATTCAAATGCTAATTTCATCCAGAAACACTCTCATGGACACAGAGAATACCGTTTAACCAAATAACTGGGCACTCTGTGTCCCTGTCAAACTGGCACATAAAATTAACTGTCCATCTCATATATGCAATCCATGGGGAGAAGGACTTTGCTATATTTCCCCACAATTATGAGCACCTACCACAGTGTCTAGTATATTTAGTATTAAAGAAATTTTACTGTTCAACTGATTAATAACTTAATTAAATTAATAAATGTGTAAGCAATTGGTTGAATCAATGAAGGGAAGGATACTTAGTAAATAAATTAAAAAAAAACATTTTATTTCTTTCACCTTATTCTTGGCCATTTTTATAAATGTTTGTTTTCTTTTTCTTAACAATAATATTATCATCTGTATCTTGGAAAATAACTTTAGACACATATTTAGATTTCATAACTTTTCTTGGCATGTTTATAACACTCATCATATTGACTAGCAACTGTGTAGCAATATATCCATGGTTGACTGTGATTGACTTTTTTATTTTTTGTTAGTTTTAGCATTGTCATTGTGTCAAGAACAAAGTAGGTATTTAATATTTTTTTTTGCTTGATTAGATCAAACTAAATGTGCTTCTGCACTCTTTAATCACCTTTCTGTTCTCCCTATTGTAAGGGGCCCACTCAACACCCCTCATTTTCTCCAGATTGGCTACCTGATCCCTGGTGGTTCTGAAAGACAAATGAAGAATACTGATTTTATGCTCACATCTTTGAAGGCAGGTCTCCATATGAAGACATGCTAGGTATATGTGTGCGGACGGGGTTGCACCAGGGATCTAGAAAGATGCCTTTCTGCTACCTTCATGTACCCTGTGTACTATATTCTGTGATGGGAACTGAACATTTTTTAAACCTCACTTTACAGTTAAAACTAATTTTAGATTAACTGGGTTTCTAGAAAATCCAACACCTGGCATAGGAAAATCCAGTCATGTACTCCTCTGATCAACATCCTTCCCTGGCCCTGGAAGTGAAAAGTGAAAGTCACTATTTGAAAGACTTTCAAATAGTAAATAGTCCTGTCCTACTATTTACAATCCCATGGACTGTAGCCTGTCAGCCCCTCTGGCCATGGAATTCTCTTGGCAAGAATACTAGAGTGGGTTGTATTCCCTTATCCAGGGAGTCTTCCCGACCCAGGGATCAGACCCCAGGCTCCCTGCATTGCAGGCAGGTTCTTTACCATCTCGGCCACCGTGGTCCTGGGGAAAGTACAGTTCCTTTAACTCATTTGCAAAGTCTTTCTTGACTAGATCTTCTCCCATCTCTATGCTGTAGCAACCAGTAGCTTCTTACAAATTTTTGAACCCACTATTTTCTTTTACCTGCCTCTGCTTAGGCTATTCAAAGCATCCATTTTTCTTGCTCACTTCTTCTGACCTTTAGAAGTTTTATGGGCTCCCCAGGAGGAACTTAGAGGGCAACTGAGGTGAGAGCCAGAGGCCAAGGTGAAAACCTTAAAGCCAGATGATCAGTTACAGAAGGAACAAGTGCCTAACGTCCTCACATTCTCAAGGTTATAGCAAACTATTCCTCAGATATTGGCAGCTCATATGTGCCACAGCAAGCTAATAAACATCAAAAATATCTTTCAATTAAGCTAGTCTTCATCAGAAGAATTCCCAACTGAAGGATTCACTCTTTCTTGAAGTTTTTTTTTAATTAAAATCATTCCTTTTTTTAATCTCTTTATTTCAGGCATGAAATGCAGGTAACTCTGAGAGTTAAACAGATTGGTGTATCAAAGGCAAAACATTGACCAAAACACTATTTTGGTTTGCATGAGTATTTTTCACATTTAAAATCCACTGGAAAATGCTGAGGGGGTGGAGTAGGGGAAAGGGAGAGACTCACAGATGAAGCTCTGTGACTGACCACATATCAAAGAGGCACTGAGTCTCTCAGTCTTTTCTTTCCTTGGCCGGCCACCAGGCTACTCCCAGCCACACTTCCTTTCACTGTTGACTCTACTCCTGGTTACCAACGGAAGGGTTTCATGCCACTTTCTTTTTAATCTGCTTGCCATTTCTCACTAGGATTTGGCAGTCAGCATTGGTGTGCCTGGATGCCCATGGCAGAAGTAAGCCTTTCATTTGGAACCCAGGTAGGAATGTGGAAAGAGAGGCTTGGGTTAACCTCAGGTCACTTTAAGCACACTCCTTTCAAACATAAGAAGGTACCTTGTAGGGGGAAAAGGAAAAAAGTTGGAACATGATGTCCTCTAAAAATGTAATGCATACTGGAAATTGATCTTATAAACTTCCTATTACCGCAAACTGAATTCCCTCTTTGACATTCCAAGTAGGTCAGGAAGAATTCTTGCTTCTTGAGATAAAAATGGTAACATTTCATATTCTGTTTTATCTTTCAAATCTGTACATAAAATTTCTCAATGAAGATATGAAGAGACCTCTATTTTATGTATTATTCTGATCTTTATTATAGTAAGAATTTTGATTTTTGTTCAAATGACATTATTTATTTCTTTTAAGTTATTCACTTGCTACACCTTTTTACTTAAAAAAGTTTTGTCTCAAGAGAGCTTATACCACCAGAACAAGCAAAGGGAAGTAAAATAGCTCTCTTTGCAAGTTCTTGAAAATGAAAGTCACTCAGTCACATTTGACTCTTTGTGTCCCCATGGGAATAATCCATGGAATTCTCTGGGCCAGATTACTGGAGGGGGTAGCCTTTTCCTTCTCCAGGGGATCGTCCCAACCCAGGGATCAAACCCAGGTCTCCCACATTGCAGGTGGATTCTTTACCAGCTGAGCCACAAAGGAAGCCCAAGGATACCAGAGTGGGTTAAGAGAGCTTATACCACCAGAACAAGCAAAGGGAAGTAAAATAGCTCTGCTTTGCAAGTTCTTGAAAATGAAAGTCACTCAGTCACATTTGACTCTTTGTGTCCCCATGGGAATAATCCATGGAATTCTCTGGGCCAGATTACTGGAGGGGGTAGCCTTTTCCTTCTCCAGGGGATCGTCCCAACCCAGGGATCAAACCCAGGTCTCCCACATTGCAGGTGGATTCTTTACCAGCTGAGCCACAAAGGAAACCCAAGGATACCAGAGTGGGTAGCCTATCCCTTCTCCAGGGGATCGTCCTGACCCAGGAATCTAACCGGGTTCTCCTGCATTGCAGGTGGATTCTTTAGCTATCAGGAAGCCCTGGGATTATCAAATTATTTCTTTCTGTCCTGGTCAAACATATGGACTTCCTCAAATCTAAAAAATAGAATTGTTTTGAAAGGAATTTAATACATGGGGAAGACATTTCATAAGATAAAAGGATTTTACTCAAAGATTTCTATTATTAAACTACAAATTATAAACCAGTAATAGATGCAATGATCCAATGAATGAGTAAATACAATTGTCAGCCATCAGTTGCAGTATTATAGAGGTACAAAAGCTTCTATTTACTTTTCCCTTACATTTAGCACAGTTAATATCTCTAGAGGCCTTTGTAATTTACAAAGGTTTTCAGATCTCATAGTGCATCTGAGCCTTACAACAAAGGCTCCTCTTGGGTCAAAAGCAGAAGTTTCTCTTAAAATATATTTTTATTAAGAAATTGCTAGTATTTCATTTCAATTTTCTTCCTTATATCTTTCTGTGGTATCTTAATTTTCATTTTTAAGATTTAATTAGACTAGCAATCAAATGATCATATATAAATCACTTTTATGTGTAAATCATCTTCTTGGTTCTGAAGTGAAAATGTGTATGAGATAATCTCATTTGAAGGAGTCTGATTCTATTTGGATAGAATAAAGGAAACTAAATATTATAAAACTGTAACCTACCTAGAGAAAAATTTATGATGCTTATGTAGTAATCTTCAAATGATGGTTAAAGAAGAGCTTTCAGTCTAATCATATTCAGTCTGAGGGTGTGCCAGGCAGATATCTAATCACTTGAATTTATTACGGCGAACACTTAGAAATTTTCATATTTACATTGCAAAATATTTTAAAAATTGGAACTCATGGCAACACCGGGCCCACACTGCCATATGGCACACATGAGTCAGTTAGAGAGGAGACAGCAGTATTAAGATGAAGCAGAATCCCCAACCTTATCCCATCTTCTCTCTGTAACTCAATTTGCAACCTCCGTGTTAAACTAATAACTGCTGTGGATCTTTGGAAGACAGGTAGCACAGGTTCAGGTTCTAAGTTCAAAGGAGACAAGTATGTGAGGCACACTTCAGGCAGAGGTTGATGACAGGTAAGGTAAAGTCACTCAGTCTGTCCGACTCTTTGCGACCCCGTGGACTGTAACCTACTAGGCTTCTCTGTCCACGGGATTCTCCAGGCAAGAATACTGGAGTGGATTGCCATTTCCTTCTCCAGGGAATCTTCCCGACCCAGGGATCGAACCCGGGTCTCCCGCATTGGAGGCAGATGCTTTAACCTCTGAGCCACCAGGGAAGATCCAGGAGCAGGAGCAAAAGCACCAAGCTCAGAAAGCAGAAGGTGTGTTTCACGAGAAACGGGGAGTCCACTGGCTAGATCACCGTGTTGTGTTAGCCACTCAGTCACGCCCAACTCTCGGCAGCCTCATGGCCTGGAGCCCGCCAGGCTCCTCCGTCCATGGGAGTCTCCAGGTAAGGAGACTAGAGTGGGTTGTCAATTCCTTCTCCAGGGGATCTTCCTGACCCAGGGATCAGACCCAGGTCTCACTACAGACAGAGTCTTTACTGTCAGAACCACCAGGAAAGCACCATGTTAAGGGTAATGCCCAAACCTTCTTGAGGAGGTTAGTGACTTTGGCATTCTCTTTTACCCAATCCAACCTGCCCCCTAAATACTTACAATTTGGCTACTCCCCGGTCAGGACTGGCTTTTCCTGCCCTTATAATATAGTCCTGAGTGGTTTCCATACAATGTGATTGGCCCGTGGCAAGCATGCTCTCTCTGGCCGATTACTCGTGGTCACTGACACTATCAGATTGGTGTGGGCATGGCTACCACCACAGGGGGTCAAACAATTAATAATACACTTCCATATGGCTATAAGTCCTTCTGATAAACATTAGAATTTTTTAAAAAGTGAGTTTCTTGATCTTACTAAAGTTGAGAGCACTATAACTTAAATATTTAAATAACT
This sequence comes from Aepyceros melampus, assembly GCA_006408695.1. Taxonomy (NCBI): domain Eukaryota; kingdom Metazoa; phylum Chordata; class Mammalia; order Artiodactyla; family Bovidae; genus Aepyceros; species Aepyceros melampus. The sequence continues at coordinate 209,456 of SJXQ01006150.1, forward strand.
TAATATAAATATAACAAATATTTGAGTTTAAAGAATGTGCTGGGATTGTATAACAGGGCAAATAGAATATATAACAGAATTTTAAGTAAGCTTCATTGTTTACACTTTTCAGAACATTTATTTTGCTGGCTTGACTAGTTTCTCCTGAAACTAAAAGATTAATTGGAGTGAAAAAAAGCAAAATATAAAAGGACTATACTTTTGTATTCACTCTGGTAGAATGGAGCATATGAAAACACAACCAAAAAAAAAAAGTGCCTATGAAGTTGCTGATTGCTACTAAATTTCCCCCAAATACTGAATGATGTCAGTGTATAAAAATGAATTGCTTCACTTTCGAGGTAAGTTCAATGAATACGATGTCTTTCTGATTGACATTAGTCTTTGTGGAAAAAAGTTCAGTGTGCACTTTGGAATGTCCCACATCTCTTCCCTTTGAAACTTCATCTGGTCCCAATTACCATCTGCTCCTGATTTGATTCAGTGGCAGAGAATGAGGTGAGCTTCTGCCCTCCAGCTGAAGCAGGCACACTCTGTTAGCCTCACTGTGATGTTGTCCTTTATAGATCAGCTAAAGTTTGCAGACAAATGTGTATAGATTCGGCAGCTTTATGAAGCTCTGTTAAAAACACACAGGCTGCATTCAAGAAATGCATTTTTCACCTTTTAGTTAGCTGCCAAGTTCATTCAAAGATGTTATGTGACTTTTTAGCTAGTTAAATAAACAAGTAAGAGTTTCTGCTACAGCTCTTACTTTATATTATTTTATTTTACTTTCCACATCAGAATCTTTATCAGAAAGTAGCTGAATTGATTCATTTGGAATAGATTGAATATATGTCCCCACAAGACCCTTTGAGCTTTCTGGTCCATTCATTTCAGATCGCCTGACATATAAGGGTTGTTGCTATGTGGCATCATTCCATAAGGCATCATGATAAGCACTGGGCTGGAGTAGGGAAATGATTGGCAGAGCCCTTACTTTCCTGAGTTTCAGAGAAGACAGACATTAACTATGAAGACCTAAAAACCAAAACAGTCTTTATAATTCAAAAGATTTTTTTCTTCTTAATGCTTGCCGCTACCCTGTACCCACAGTGTCCTTGGGTGAAGGTCCAAAGAGAACTGGGTGTGGTCTTCCCGGCTGCATTCACCACAGGCATGGAGATGTGGCTTATGGAGACTCCCCAAGCATCAGCCCTGGTTCCTCACCTTCTTTTTCCATCCAGACAAAAAGTCACCCATCCATCTAAGAGCCTGCAGGCCAAGTCTGGTCTGCTGCCAGTTTGTGCATGGTACATAGGCTAAGAATGATTTTATGGTTTTTAACAGCTGAAAGCAAATTGAAAGAAGAACATTTCATGACTCAAGAAAATTGTATGAAAATCAAATATCAGTGTCCATAAGTAAAATTAGAATATAGCCACGTTATTCATTTAAAGTTTGTTTATATCTGTTTTCTTGCTACAATAGCAGAGTTAAGTAGTTACGAGAGAGAGAGAGAGAGAGAGAGCGAGTGATGGCACACAAAACCAAAAATATTTTCTATCTGGCTTTTGCAGAAATGGTTGCCAACCCCTGATCAAAGGTGCCATGTTATCTCTTTTCAGATTTTTCCCACCCATCTATTCACTGTACAATGTGGGCCTTACATTATGTAATTTTCTCTTCTATCCTAGTTCCTGAATCCTCCAATAGGTACATGACAATTTCACCTTATAAAGACCTCCATAACTCATTATCCAAAATAGGGAGGAGGGATGATAGGCTTCTAGCAAGCCAGAAACACACCATCCAGTGAAACTGACCTAAGTCGTCTGAGTCTCATAGCATGACATAATTCACATCAATGCTTATTGTGTTTCAATTTTAAGGGAAAAACTGCATTCCTCTAAATAGCTTTACTTCACCACTATTTGAATAGACTGATTCTGTTAATATAACTGGGCTTCCCTTGTGGCTCAGATAGTAAAGAATCCACCTGCAATGCAGGAGACCTGGGTTCGATCTCTGGGTTGGGAAGATCCCCTAGAGAAAGGAATGGCAATCCACTCCAGTATTCTTGCCTGGAGAATTCCCATGAACAGAGGAGCCTGGCAGGCTACAGTCCACGAGGCCACAAAGAGTCACACATGACTGAGTGACTAAGCACATTAATATGATATAGATTGATAGGACATTTTGGTTTCTTAATTTTCTGAAATTATCGAGGGTTAAGTTACAGAATTTTAAATACATTTGACTACTAGCTTCACTTCATGATCACTATTCTCCACTACAATTTCTAAGAATTTCTGTAAGCAGGAATTTCTGAATAGCTGAAATATTCTCCAAATGGCAAAGCAGGCCACTAGACAGATCCAGTAAACACTTGTTATCTAGTTACACTAAATACTTATTGGAACTCCCCAGTATATTACAGTGGTAATTGATCCAGGGAAGTGGATTTTGCTAATTAAATAAATTTCTTCCTCTTCTATGTCTTTCATAAGTTATGCATGACTGATTAGAACCACCAAATATTTTCCAGGTCAGTACTTTCCTCACAGATAATCTGGAGAAGGCAATGACACCCCACTCCAGTCCTCATGCCTGGAAAATCCCATGGACGGAGGAGCCTGGTAGGCTGTGTAGTCCATGGGGTCGCCAAGAGTCGGACACGACTGAGCGACTTCACTTTCACTTTTCACTTTCATGCATTGGAAAAGGAAATGGCAACCCCCTCCAGTATTCTTGCCTGGAGAATCCCAGGGATGGTGGAGCCTGGTGGGCTGCCGTCTACGGGGTTGCACAGAGTCGGACACGACTGAAGTGACTTAGCACAGATAATCATTGGCAACATTTTCCTCATTTCATAATCACATACTATTTATGCTTACTTTAAAATATAATGAAAGTTCATTTGATTCTCTTAACCCCAGATAATATTACAGCAAGTTAAATGCATTTAAGCCACTTTTGTTAGATTCTTACTTCTGATAAATATTTGTGAAGTCCTGGAGTTTGGGGCCAAGAGTTAATTATTATGTTTAACTAATTCTTTGAAGAGTATCCAAATGCTTTCATTACCTTTCAGAGACACTTCTACAGTTGTTAACATCGGATCCCATTGTATATTTAAATAATATGTGTGAGCAACAGGTGTCTAGTATTTGGCTTATGAGAAAAGGAGAATAAAAGCCATCAAATTGTTCCTAAAAAGGTAAAAGAAGTGAAGTTACAGGGCCTGATAACTTTTATGGTATAGACAGCAGGGGCTAGGTAAAGTTCAGGTGAAACCTTTGACTCATATATTAGTCTTCTTGAAAAAACTGAAGTGTTAGGTCTAATTCCTATGTGCCAAGTCGCTTCAGTTGGGTCCACCTCTTTGCACCCGATGGTCTATAGGCTGCCAGGCTCCTCTGTCCATGGGGATAGAACGTGAAAAGATAGAGCTTTCTGATCCATGCTTCTGCAGGTTAGTTTCTGAGACTGAACTGGGCAGTGAAAGCAGTGGTCCGGCAGGCACGCTATGTGAGACAGCAGACCTCTTCTTCACGGAGCAGAATTGGTTCTGACATGTCACAGAGATGGAAGCTGAAACCCTAGCATTCATGGGTGTTGCCCAGAGCCTGTGGTTAATTGGAATCTGAGCCTGGATCTTGGGGGAATCTTCTTTTGCTAAGCCTGGTACCAGACCAACAGAATACACGGCACACTGCTTTTGACCATCTTGACCAGAACCACAAAGTACTGGAAATGTCTCAGGAATGGATGTTCTCTACTGATTTCCAAACCTTAGGTATGTCCTCTTAGGTAAGTGTTAGGAAAAATACGATGCCTGTAAAAGAAGTTTCCAAGCCACAGAAACTACATAGAACTGAGACAATGTTTGACTTTGTGCCCACTTCATTTGTGAAATATTATTGTTGCCTACTATTCATTCTGCAGCTTTAAAGAACACACTCCTTCACACTCACATCCCTTTGAAACTTCAATACATAATTTTTCTAGGATAGAATAAAAGGCAAAGACATCAAAAGATTAACTAGTTCTTTGCGATTTTAGTAATTATACCGAGTTAACACCACTATCCCTTGCAGTATGCAACATTAATTTGACTTGCTCTTAATATCCTTGAGCAAGCCATTGAATTTAAACCTAATTTTAAGTGACTGAAAGTTCATTTTCTTTCCTCAGATGTTTACTGAGTGCTTCCAGACCCATACTAAGCACTAGAGTAAAGGAATTATGAATTATTCACAGCTTCTGCTCTTCAAAAATTTATAGTATAGTGGAAGAAGCAAATATCTAAGTATATTAAATCAGCATTATACAGTACAGGCTAACTGAGAATCACCAGAGGGAATGGAAAAGATATTTAGTCAGTTTTGTCCCAGCAAGAACGTTACTCCTGGAAGGGGAGCTACCTTAGTTGTATGTCATAGTGCACGCTTAGTCCCTTAGTTGTGTCTGACTCTTTGTGACCCCACGGACTGTAGCCTGCCAAGCTCCTCTGTCCACAGGATCCTCCAGGCGAGGTTACTGGAGTGGGTTGCCATTTCCTTCTCCAGTATGTCATAGTAGGGAGTGAGTTTTATTCAGGGGATTTTAGAAGGAGACATAGCCTGAGTAAACCCTTGAAGAATGAATTTTCATAATGTACACAGTAAAATATGGGGAGAGAAAGATGAGGTTGAGGAGGGAGGTCAGGGCAGGGTCGTGGGAAGATTATTTAATGCTGCACTTAAGGACTTGATTCCATAGGCAACAGAACACCACCTAAGAAGAGTTAGGTCATTATATCTTTATCTGAAATAGTTTTTTTACATTATATTAAGAGAATCCTTTCTAAAGGACCCAATACTAGAGGTAGGAGACAAGATAGGAGGCTGGTTCACAACACAGACCAGAGATGGTGAGAGCAAGCTCTAGTAAAGTGACAGCAGAGATTGAGAGGGAAGAATAAGATGACAGAAATATGTAGAAAGTAAAGTTACTAGGGTGGAGTGATGGGTTTAACATGATTGAGGTAGAAAGAGTCTAGGGCATGCTTTTGACTTGAGAACAAGTTGGATACTTTGGTTGGGACAAAAAGTACTAATACAGGGAAAGGAGAGGGTTTGAGGATTCATGGATAAAAAGATGAAATTAATTTGTCAAGGCTGTGTGTGTGTGTGTGTGTGTGTGTGCTCAGTTGCTCAGTGGTGTCTGACTCTTTGCGATCCTGCGGACATACTGTAGCCGGCCCAGCTCCTCTGTCCATGGGATTTTCCTGGCAAGAATACTGGAGTGAGTTGCTATATCCTTCTCCAGGGGATCTTTCTGACCCAGGGATTGGATCCTCTTCTCCTGCATTGCAGGCATATTCTTTTCCCACTGAACTACTGGGAAGCCCTACATGCACGAATTTGCCATTGTTCCACATGTATAGCAACTGATATTCATATTTTGAAATATTTCTTTCTTGTCTTTATTTGTGTGTATTTTCTATATAATTAGGTTCATACTACATTTAAAATAGTTTATTCTGCTTTCTGCTTGACAGAAAGCATTTCTTAAGGAAAAGACATTATTTCATAATAGCAAAAACTATTTTTAAGCATACTTTTCAGCAACTGAATATTTCTGTTGGTAGACTTACTATAATTTTCTTAGTATTAAATACCTATGAAAAAAACTAGTTTTCTAGAAATAGATGAGAAGAGCTCTTTGCAAAAGCAATATCTGTGAACCATACATGATAACTGAATGGATGGTACCCAAAGATTTAGTTGAAGCACTTATGTTCTACAAGGAATGAGACAATATTTCTTAGAGACAAGTAATAAGTTCACAGGAGTCAAGCAAATACAATATCTAAAGATAAATATATGAAAAACCTTCTAATTGTTTTATTTCAGTTCAGTTCAGTTCAGTTGCTCAGTCGTGTCCGACTCTGTGACCCCATGAATCGCAGCACGCCAGGCCTCCCTGTCCATCACAACTCCCGGAGTTCACTCAGACTCGTGTCCATCGAGTCCATGATGCCATCCAGCCATCTCACTCTCTGTCATCCCCTTCTCCTCCTGCCCCCAATCCCTCCCAGCATCAGGGTCTTTTCCAATGAGTCAACTCTTCACATGAGGTGGCCAAAGTACTGGAGCTTCAGCTTTAGCATCAGTCCTTCCAAAGAAATCCCAGGGCTGATCTCCTTCAGAATGGACTGGTTGGATCTCCTTGCAGTCCAAGGGACTCTCAAGAGTCTTCTCCAACACCACAGTTCAAAAGCATCAATTCTTCGTTGCTCAGCTTTCTTCACAGTCCAACTCTCACATCCATGCATGACCACTGGAAAAACCATAGCCTTGACTAGAGGGATCTTTTTTGGCAAAGTAATGTCTCTGCTTTTCAATATGCTATCTAGGTTGGTCAAAAAAAACATTGTACCAACATAGTAACAACATTTTATGCTGGTTGCAATCTGGCTTTGTAGTTGAAAAGGATATATATTCAAGAGCAAGCACAGTGAGATTTGTCATTAATCTTTTTCCTCCTCTCTAGTGATGTGGTACAAAGGAAAGAAGTCTTCAGAAAAAAAGAAAATGTTTTTTGTTTATTTTTTCAGTTCACTCGAGCTACCCTTAGGCAAATTCATACTGTCCATCACATGGATAAAATGTAGGCCCAGCTGCCAAGTGTTTTTCAAAATAGACAATAAACGAAATATAAGAAGTGAATGTGATTGAGTATTTCTAATTCTCTTTTCTTGGCTGGCATAGTCTAGAATTATTAAACAGGCAGACAATGTTTCCATTATTTGGGGGTTTCTTCTTTTTTCCGTGTCTTCTCAACAGGGAATTTCAGTATACATTTTTGCCCTTTGGTTTCATCTTTAGTAGCTCATGAAAAGTGATACATAGGTGGTTTACACTCAGCGCCAGAATCAACATTCTCTCTGTTCCGAAAAGCTGAAGATTTGAAAGCGTTTTTCCTTCTCATAAGGATTTACTCAAGTATTTATATACCTGTAATAGTTGGCATCAGTAATATTATTCCTTCGTATTTTTGGATACTTTCATTTAGAATAACATGCTTCACAACCAGAGAAGCAAACTACTTATAAAAAAATAAATACAACTTTATTTCCAATTATTTTTCTTCACAGGACTGTGGAAGTTGCATTTAAATATATTTCACGCAAATTCCTTATTTTCCTCTAGTGGAAATTCTAGTAGTTCAAGGGGAATATGGTATTTTTAGAACTGTTTAATCTTGCACTGACTGATGAAGACCCAATTTAAACAGAACATTCTTCATATACAAAATATTGGTTCACTATAAGTTTGGACTTAAGATTTGAGGGGCGGGAAGAAATCAGCTATTACAATCAGACATTTCAGAGAATTTTTGTTAAAAAATAAGTCGACTGAAGAAAATCTTAGGCGCTCAGAGGCATAAAGTAGAGGTACGCCTTACAGTACACAGCGCTTCTACAGGCTACTGTCTATTTTAAGAGGCTATATGATCAATAGATTTCCATACAAAATAAAATAAGCTAAGATATTCAATAATTCCCCCTTTTTGGTTACACTATATTTTCTGAATACAAATTAGTACACATGACATAACAAAAGCAGAAATGTGCTTATTGGTAAAACAAGACAGAATATTTGAACTGGTACCCTGACAGAATACATTAACATACACCACTCTGCAGGATCAGGGCATATCAAGTTTAGATTAAAAAAACACTTGCAGTCCTAATTACACTATGTACAAGGTATTGGAAATAGGTAATGATCTTTAATATCTGTTACTCAAGCATCTGAAAAAGTCAGATTAACCAGAACTCTACAACAGGGCGTATGGAATTTGCACAAATTGGATTGTTGTTTTTCATTAGATCACATTTTGCTCACAGGCAAGGGAGCTTGTATTAGCCAACCACACTGGTCTACCCCTGCCAGTGTGAAGATACCACAGCCACTAACACACCTGAAGTCAGGAAATAGGGAATATTTGGGATGTACCTGAGACATAAGACAAACTCTGATGTTTTCTGGTTATCTAGTAATATTGATATATAAAGTATAAACATTAAATGTCCACTAATATTTAAACCTGTTTTGTCTTAATGTAGCATTTTTAAGGCCACAGGACTTACAGATCCATACAAAGGCCACCATTAGCCAGTGGCCTGGGCTTGGTGCCACTGACTCCTTCATTCTGGCAAAAATACATTAAATGAACGCTGTGTAAGGAGAATTTCCATTTCTGCTCTAATTAAATTGGTGTACTTTTATGTATTTTGCTCTTTTAAGGAATAGAGCATGTATTTTTCTTTCAGTTAGTGCTATATAAACATCTTGAAAAATATTTATTAAAGAAAAGAATTAATTATTTCTTAAAAGTCCTGGCAAGATCTACCCTAACAAAATTTATTTTGGACCAAAAATGTCGACCATCTCTGATGTTCTTTTGATGAAAACTGGAGTGTGTGAGGTGGGCTTACCAGGGCTGCCATGTTAAAGAATCTGCCTGCCTGAGGAGGCCCCACAGTGGCATGGTTGATATTACACTGCCAGAAAGAGTGGAGCTTGGTTCTCAAAATTAATCCAATGCAAATGACCTGCTCTTGTTCCTGTCCACCTGAGCTTTGAGGGAAACCACCCCCTGTCTCCATAAGGCACAGCATAACCTACAGCAGCTTCATCAGTCAGAGGGCAGCAAAGCTCTGCTTTCTCAGGCTGTCCTGTTTAAGGAGCTAACCTATGCTCAAAAATCTGTTTTCAATTATTTTATGTTTCAAGAAAAACAAAGTGCCCGTCATCTAAACCAAAGGGAAGCCCGGGGCACAAAGCTGAAAGTGGCCAATTGAATTAGCATGCTTTTTGTACGTGTGAGTAGAAATATCCCCACAGGTTACCACAGGATCTGGCTGGTCACTCAAATAGTATTTTAACATGTTTATTAAAAGCAAAGTACCTGTATTTGTGGGCAGGGGCCTATGTTCAAAACGATTTTTGAGTTTCATATTTTGAAAAAGGAAACAAGAACCTTGCATGTCCCCTTGCACGCACAGTGTCTGGACCACAATAACACTCAAGAGATCAGTTTTGAACACTTTAATGAATAAATGAATGAAAAAATACTAAAGTGTACAATACTGAAGAATTATTTCTTTCTTTTTTTTTTTTTTACATTTGAGTGTTTGTATGTGTCTTCCCTCTGCCCCAAACACACACATACACTCTAGGTACATATTGTAAAACCAGTGATTGTATATGGTGAAAATTCAAGTAGAAGGATAAAAGTCTTCCCCTCTACTTACTGGTCCCATTCCTGTCTTTTTTCTCTAGCATTGCTACTAAAATTGTGTTTATTTGTTAAAAAAAAAGAAAAAAGAAAAACTGGCTCATATTTTATGTACGATTTTGCACATAGTTTCATTCCATTTAATATTTTTGAAGAATTTTTGCACATTTACCCAGATTTCCACCTTTACACACATATACCTATTTAATTTTTGTAAATTTGACTCTGAATATTCTCATCTACTGCATGCCTGAGCAATAATTTCCAGTTCTAGATGATAAGCAATTGGATTGTTTCCAATTCTTTTTTTTAGAATTAATCACTAAGAATAATGATGAATTGCATATACCTGCACACATAGTCTTCATGAAACTACGTAGAATATGTGTAAAATAAATTACTAGAACTGAAACAGATGCATTAAAGGAATACGTATTTGTAATGTGGCTAGCTGACTGTGGATTGCCATTCCACCTGGATCATGAGAACACTAGCTTCTCTGCATCTTTGTCAAATTGGCTAGTAACAAATTTTAATATTAGCTAATCTGATAAATTCAGGGCTTCCCAGATGGTGCTAGTGGTAAAGAACATGTCTGGCAGTGCAGGAGACCTAAGAGACATGGGTTCCATCCCTGGGTTGAGAAGAGTCCCTGGAGGAGGGCACGGCGACCCATTCCAGTATTCTTGCCTGGAGAGTCCCGTGGACAGAGGAGCCCGGGATCCATGGGATTGCAGAGTCAGACATGACTGAAGTGATTGAGCACACATGCACATCTGATAAATTAAAAAATAAAATGCTAATTTCTTGCTATCTAAATTTGAATTCCTATCACAATTATTCAGGTTGAGCATTTCATATTTATTGAACAACTTTGATCTTTCTCTGTGAGTTGCCCAGAAATGATTTCTTTATAGTTTTCAGATGAAAATCTGTGCTATAGATGTGATCAGATGCCATAATTGAGAAGAAAAACATTTTCAAGGCCAAGATTGAAATACTCTCTTCTTCCCATTATACAAACATTATGCAGTTCAAGCCAATTTTAGGGAACCATTTCTGAGATCTACCAAGAAGTAAAATGCGAATTTTTATCCTGAACCAGCTTCAGTGAACTATAGAGAAAAGAGCTTTCTATTCACTGGATATATATTTGCTATTATCCTCAAAAGATGAAATTCCAGAAATAACATTGTACTTTCATTGAGCTTTGTGTCTTTTATTTTATTTATTCATTAGTTTTTTAGTTATTGATGGTTTATTATATTCAAAACCATGATAGGGTCTAGAAAGGCAAGTAATCAAATAAAATAAGACAATGAATTAGACATAATCCTTCCTCTTAAGGCATTTAGAGGGTTCCTGAGAACAAACAGGAGAGGAAAATAAATACACAATAATAGGTTCAGGATCTTCCTTGAGTACTAATGAGTTTGGATTTCACTTGGGGTAAGGAAGTGACTCCAGATAAGTAACAATATTCAAATTGTTCTTTAAGCAAATTCTTCTGAAACAATGTAGATGAAGAGAGGAGCAGGACTAGAGGTAGGGAAACTACTAAGGAGTTTGTTATCTCTCATAGATGATGGATAATAAAGGTCAAGGCAACCACTGTGGCAACAGGAGTGGCAGGCTGGGAGCCACCCATGGGGAAGCTTGAGGGATGCACAGTTGTCAGGAGCCAACCCTAAACAGTTGGAACCGTCAAAATCAAGGAAGGATGGGTCTTAGGAAGGAGGAGGCATGAAGAATGTAAATGCTATAGACTAACAGAAACCTTACAATGCATGCTTAGTCTTCAGTTGTGTCTGACTCTTTGTACACCACCAGACTCCTCTGTCCATGGGGTATTTTCAGGCAAGAATACTGGAGCGGGCTGCCATTTCTCCTCCAGAGCATCTTCTCTACCCAGGGATCAAACCCATGTCTCCTGTGGCTCTTGCATTGCAGGCGGATTCTTTATCCACTGAGCCATCAGGACTTCCCAGTCCTTACAGGAGCCCATCTTTATTCATCCTAGTGGAAGCAAGAACGTGTCACTATTGTCTTTGTCTAATTAGTGTATACTTATTGAATTGCCACTGTGCACAGACACTGTGCTATGTGAGCAAAAGTTGATAAGGTCCTTACCATATGCAACTTAAAATCTACCAGGGCATCAAAGCAAAAGCAAGAACAGTACCTCCTTTTTCTCTGGCAGAACCACCCCTCTGCCTTTTTAGACCATTTGCCTTAGGTAAAATGAATCCTCCCCTAGTCCCCAGAAATGGTGTATTTGAATTAAACCCAGAGCATGGGAGGAATGAAGAGTGCCTTCCTCCCTATCTCTGACCATAGTGAATATCCATGAATGTAGAAACCACGGTGGCCAATCATAGCTGCAGCTCAGCCTTTTGCTTCAGCTCTCAGAGAAGCAGACTCTCTCCCCTACATGGCGAGACCCTGGAAGTGTGAAGAACCAGAGCCCTGGCTGCCAACTTCCAACAATGGAGTCAAGCTTGTCTACAGTAAGTAGAAGGCAGAGCCAAGAACTGCAGAGAAAAACCATCCCCTGATGATATCATTTGAGTCTGGTCAAGCTCTGACCAAAACTAGATTTATTCTTGAACTTTTGGGTTAGGTGAGGCAATAAATTCTATTTTAGTCCAAACCAGTTTGGTTTGGATTTTCATTCACTTGTAATCAAAAAAAAAAAAAAACAAACCATTACAACTCAGCTCTAAAAAATGTCCCATCCTTCTTTTCCTCAGACAGAAAAAATAATTTTTTTTAATTACTTGTCTCTGAACATTTTATTGCAAAACTGTGGTGCATTGCAAATTCAAAGCATTTGAAATCTAAGGCTGGCATTTCCATAGAAATACTTAAATGATGATCTATATAAAGTTATAGTATCTTCCAGCCTGTTTTAAATTATGGTATAAAGTTCACAGCTGTGTGTTCAATTAACAGAAACTCAGAATTCTTGTATTTAGGCCATTATGAACCTACTTTCATATCTCTTTTGAGACAGCAAGATGTTACTGAGTAATTTGTTGAAAAATGATGAAAGTTCACTTTTATCTTTAGGTAAAATATTTTTAAAAATTAAACTCATTTAAAAATTTCATTGTTGAGAATCTACTATTTCAGTGGAGAAGGTGAGCAAGTAAACCACCAAATGCACTGAAATTAGTTCACGTGTTGCCTTGATCTTTGCCTTTAAGTTTTAAGCATTGTATACAGGAACATCTTTCATCTGGAAGCAATGTGACACTGATTGGGTATTTTGAGGAACTTTTGGTACTGTACATGGTCGTCATTCAGAATCAGCTTGGAAATGCTGTATTAGACATAATCAGACTCTCAGACATGGATAAACACAGTGATGTCTGCCTAACCCAGAATTTTCCTCCCATGCAATTATAACTTACACAGTCTTACATGTTATGTTTTTTTTGAACAACCACAGGATTTCAACTCCACTATTGTGTATTTTGTATACTCCCTTTGGGAGTAGTTAGAAAAAGAAGGTACCAATTGGCCATACAACGGGAGCATATCACTGTAGAGTTCTTTTTCCCTGATGAAGATCTCAGAGAGAAAGAAAATCTAAAGTAATCACCCATGCTTCCTCGCCCATTTTTTAATGTATCAACTAAGTATGAGGGTGAAAATGCTACCTTTCCTAATCCTCACAGGCTTATCAGGAAGAGTAAGCAAAATAATTTATGAAAGCAGCTTGTCCATTTTCAGCTGGTAGACACAGTTAATCATACTTCCGGTCTGGGTTCCCTGGAAGCAGGGAATAAGGGCCAGTTATTGATAAGGGCCAGTGATAAGGGCCAGTTCGTCAGGCTGTCATTGCACAAGGGTGTCATAGCATGTCATATGGATTTCTATATCTGTCAATACTTTTCTGGCAAATGGGAGTACAGAGAGTCTTGTTCTGATAAATTGTGTACATATGTTATATTCCAACAAGAAGGGGTGCCTTTTTGAAATTTTCATCAAGACCCTTTTTGCATGAGAGAGCAAACACGGCCTTGGCCTCCTTTCTGTCCCTCTGTCCAATCCAGTATTCACACTGCAGTCTGATCATTACTCCTAAAATACAGACTAGAGTACCATTGCGTGCACGTGTTTGTGAGTGCACGCTTAGTCACTCAGTTGTGTCTGACTCTTTGTGACCCCATGGACTGTAGCCCATCAGCCTCCTCTGTCCGTGGGATTCTCCAGGCAAGAATACTGGAGTGAGTAACTGTGCCTCAGGGAATCTTCACCCAGGGATGGAATGGCTTCTCCTGTGTCTCCTGCATTGGCAAGCGGTTCTTTACCATCAGTGCCAGCTGGGAGCCTCTATAGTACTATTAGTCTGCCAAAATCCCTACAGTGAGACTTCAACTGCCTTCAGAATAATGTCCAAACTTCTAAATTTGACAAGATCAGAGACCCCTCACCAATAGGGAGAGTCTCATCTCCCCCTGATCCCTGCTAGCCCTGTCATGTGCTCCAGTGTGAGGAGGTACCTACAATTCCCCCAAAAGAATGCACTTTCTTGCCTCTGAGTCTGAGGAAATACTCCTCATGCTGGAAATATCCTTCTGTTCTTCTACACTCCTCCTATATACAGCTCAGAGGTCACAGTAGAAGTCACCTCTTCTAGGAAGTTGCTTTTATTCAACTCAAGAAAAATCTATGCTTATTTCTATGTTCCCTCTGGTAGCAACCTTGTCAGTCATTCACCTCCATCACGTCGATAATGAACACACGGAGGTCAGAGCATGTGTACCCCTCACCTGCATGCCTGGCGCATGTTAGAATCCACATTTATTTCCTAAAGGAAGAAGGGTCTAGCTTCTAGTGTTGGATATGCTGCTTATCGCCTTGGGACCTTTCCTGCTAGAAAAATAGAATTTGGAATTGGCCAATCCAGAAAGAAGGACTTTTAGACTTGGAAGCATGCCATACATTTTTCTCAGAATCATTTATCTTTGCTGCTGAAATAGAAAAGAAAAGGGGGAGGCACATTTTGGTAGTTGAGACTTAAATACATATGAAATGTGTGTGTGTGTGTGTGTGTGTGTGTGTGTTGCCTTCTTAGCATTAAATTTCCCTGCCCAGCTTTGAGACATTTTCGACCAAATGATCATAGTAATGAAAATGCTTGGCAAGTGAAATTCAGTTATTTTACAGTGGTTTAACATTTTCCAAATGCCAAATAAGAGGTGTTTGACATTGCACATAATTCACTGGATCCTTATTTCATTTTTACTACAAATTTATGGATTAAGCTTCAGGGCAAATGGCTTCAACATACAGTCTGTGACTATTCTGGGACTGGTAAATGGAGAGCTGTACAATTATCTCATTAATTTGAAAGTCAATATGCAGAACTCAAGTGCCAATTCCTTCTGGGCAGCAGTGCCTTAATCGTAATCATCCCAAGAATTTTGGAACGTGGGCAAAGTAGTGTATCATTAGAATCTGGGTAGAAGTAGCAAAAAAGTGAAAAAGGGCTATTGGAGTTAGAAAATGATGATAGGAAGGCAAGAAGTGAATCAGGAAGAGCAGCTGAAAAAGTAAAAGGACCTGGTGTTTTAGATTTAACAGTTTGAGCAATCCTATCACATAAACAAAGGGCTTCTCAGGTGCTGCTTTGGTAAAGGATATATTTGTCAAGCAGGAGACATGGGTTTGATCCTTGGGTCAGGGAGATCCCCTGGAGTAGGAAATGGCAACCCGCTCCAGTATTCTTACGTGGGAAATCCCATGGACATAGGAGCCTGATGGGATACAGTCCATGGGGTCACAAAAGAGTCTACACGACTGAACACACACACACACACACATGAACACACACTTCATGACATTGCACATACACTTTATATAAACAGTGTTGGTCAGTGTTTTGTGATATATTCTTTTTGGTACTACAAGATGGAGATGGGTTTGCAGCCCCTGCCAATGAAGATATATTATTCTGGAGGTTGATGCACAGGGGAATCCATTAACTTCTCTGGATCTTCACTATACAAGTTTAGTTGAGTCTTATTTTCTGTAGGTTGTATTATAAAACCAATAATTTTTCCAATTAAAAATTACAGTAAAACACTGAATGTGGCTTTCAACATATGCATATGGTTTTCCTACACCAGGGAGAAATACCCTTCTTTGAGGGATGTGACCGTCCAACTTAGAATCATATGGTTGGGTGTTGAAGAAGTAGCATGCACCATAGAGAATGACAATTGGGAAAGAAAATACAACAGAGCAGAGAGGAGGAGGTCATTGGATGGCATCACTAACTCAGTGGACATGAGATTGAACAAACTCTGGGAGATAGTGAAGGACAGGGAAGCCTGGCATGCTGCTGTCCATGGGGTTGCAAAGAGTTGGATATGACTTAAGTACTGAACAACAGTATATGACTGAGAATTATTTCTGAGTAAAACCCTTGAATTACTGAAGAGTTCATCTCAGGTGAGGGAAATACAAACCCACTGACTGCACAGGGTGATCACGCATATTTGTAAAGTGAATGCTGGATTAAAAGTATCAGTTGTCTTATAAGTGACAGCAGGGTCATAAATGCATCCACCTTCATGCAGAGAATGGGACATATTTTACTACCTGTCACCCTTTATAGAGTCACACAAACAGGCATCAGACATATATTCCAGTTGAATAAATCAGTGATTTTTAAAGACCTGTCAGTGAAGCGGTGCCAGGCTAGCTAGAAAAGAATCACCTGAGGAGCTTGTTATTAATCATCCCAGTTGAGTCTCTCTCCAGTCCTCGTGGAGTAGAATCTTTGGAGGGAGTATCCAGGAATTTTTATTTTACAACAGCTTTGGTGGTACTTCATATGACCAGGTTTTGGAACAAGTGGACTGAGTAATATTTTATATGTTAGTAGCTGTACAATGAACTCTTCCTACTCCCTGATAGTGTATTAATATTCTTCTGAGAAAATAACTGAAAAGCTTGATAACAGCAATTCTCTGTAGAAAGTAAGCATTAATGAATGATGAAGTACAGTATCAGAACTAGGACATCAATCACCTATCTTCTGCAGATTAAATACTTTTTATCTCTGGAATCTTAATTGCCCTCTTGGATAGGTCCTGAAATTGCAATCTTCCTGAAGTGAAGACACATTAGTAGACTTTTACTCATTTTCTGAAACAAAATGGAAAAGTCTATATCCATTCATACCAGAAAAAAGGTGTTCTCGTTTAAGTCAACATGTCTTAACACTTCAAACTAGGGCAGACTTTACTACTGCATAAGAGAAAACATTTCCAAAGAAGTTGTATGACCAACAGTAGCTTATCCATTGTCATGATTCACCCAAGCATCCACACACTTCTAGAACTAAAGTGCAAATTTGTTGTTGCCGTGTCCAACTCTCTGTGACACCATGGACTGCAGCATGCCAGGCTTTCCTGTCCTTCATCATCTCCTGGAGTTTGCTCAGACTCATGTCCATTGAGTTGTTGATGCCATCCAACCATGTCATCCTTTGTCTTCCCCTTCTTCTCCTGTCCTCAATCTTTCCCAGCATCAGGGTCTTTTCTAATGAGTTTGCTCTTCGCATGAGGTGGCCAAAGTACTGGGGCTTCAGCTTCAGCATCAGCCCTTCCAATGAATATTCTGGATTGATTTCCTTTAGGATTGACTAGTTTGATCTCCTCACAGTCCATGGGACTCTCAAGAGTCTTCTCCAACACCACAGTTCAAAAGCATCAATTCTTCGGTGCTCAGCCTTCTTCAAGGTACTACTCTCACATCCACACATGACTACTGGACAAAGTGTAAATAAACTACAACAAATATAAAGGTATGGATCTAAAAGTATGCTTTTTGCCCAGTTTCTTGAATCAGTATAATGGGATTTGGAGAGAAGCTTGAATGTCAGGCTGTTAATCTGTATTAGGAAAGCCTTGTTCGATTTGGAATTTTATAAATGTAGGTAAAATGATTGGATAAAAAGTCAAAAGTCTTTAGCAGAAGTTAAATTTTCCTTCAATTTATGAGAATGTGAGCCTTACCAGAAAAATTATTCGCACTGTGTCCGAGATGGACCAGGCACTCTGAATAGCCTGAACATACAACTGGATTCATTTACATTCAATTATATCTTTCCTGCCTACTAAACAATTATTTACAAAACCCAAATAGAAGTAAATGACATATTTATTCACTCATTCATTTAAATAGTTTTTTCTTGATGATCTTGCTTTACACTATGCCATGCTTAATTACAGATTTTTTTTTGAAAGTTCTGTACAGGCTTCTCTTCTAATAGTTTATGATCTGTAGCTGGTAAAAATTACTGCAGAAAATAAATGTTCTACTTTCAGTTTCCTGGCTTCCTTTTAAGAAAGAAGTACTATTGTGAGAGGAGCCATAGCAATACAGGTATGGATCCTTTTCCAGGAGCTCTATGCGGATTGATAAAGTGTGTTGTTTCTTTTAATCAGCAGAGAGGTGGTTTGGAAAGGATTTATTTGCCAATGAGATGGAATCCCATGGTCATTCATTACAACATTCTTGCATCTCTTCAATATTCTTCCAAATTCATCTGTCGCTGCACTGATCCAGCCCGGCTAAAATCCAGCCCTCCCCAGATCCCATGCTGCACCAGAGCAAATGAATGTGGCTGGAGAAAAACTCACAGACACACTGTTTTCCCTTTAAATTCACCTTTGTGCTCCCAAATAGTCACGCTGTTTCTCTCCTAAATCTCAGTCTCCTCCTCTTTGACTTTTCAAATCTTTTTCTCTCCTCTTCTTACTCTTAATACCTTTTCCATCCCCACTTTCAAATGAAATTTTAAAAAAGTCTACAAATGCTTCGATGAACTAATTCTTCCTTACTTTGGGGGTGAGTAGCATTGACATCCAGAGAAGGCAATGGCACCCCACTCCACTACTCTTGCCTGGAAAATCCCATGGATGGAGGAGCCTGGTGGGCTGCAGTCCATGGGGTCACTAAAGTTGGACACAGCTGAGCGACTTCACTTTCACTCTTCACTTTCATGCATTGGAGAAGGACATGGCAACCCACTCCAGTGTTCTTGCCTGGAGAATCCCAGGGCCAGAGGAGCCTGGTGGGGTGCCGTCTATGGGGTCGCATAGAGTTGGACACGACTGATGTGACTTAGCAGCAGCAGCAGCAACAGCAGCTTTGACATATATACACTACCATGTGTAAAATAGATAGCTGGTGGGAAGCTGCTGTATAGCACAGGGAGATTAGCTCAGGGCTCTGTGACAAGCTAGAGGAGTGGGATGGAGGAAGGGTGGAAGGGAGGGGATATAGATACATGTGTGTGTGTGTGTGTGTGGCTGTATACATATATATGGCTGATTCACTTGGTTGTACAGAAGAAACTAACATAACACTGAACAGCTATCATACTCCAATAATAATTTAAGTCTCCAAAATTATTGGCTTAAAATGATTCGTTATTTCTCCAACTGGTGGATGTGACCTTGGATGGGACTCAGCTGGGCAGTTCTGTTCCATGCGTAGCAGCTGAGGGTGATTTAATTGAGAGCTGTGATGACCTCGCAGCTTCCATGGTTCTCCATATGAACCGTGAGCATCTGGTGTCCTGGGTTTCCTTAGAGTGTGGCTGTGGGTTCTAAGAAAGCAGAAGATGGCAACTTCTTAAGGCTCAGGTTTGGAAAGCCCAGAATGTCACTCCCACAGTATTCTATTGGTCAAAGCACAAGGACAGCAGGGTTCAAGAGAAGGAAAAGAGATGGCACTTCTTGCTGTGAGAATCTGCATGTGAATACAGGGTTGGGAAGAACTGTTGGTAGATATAATTAAAAACTCTCTACTGTAACTAATTAACTATTACTCATCATACCCTACACCACATCCAGCACCTTACCCATGTCTATGCCCACATGCCCACACTCCCTCATGTGAATATTGGTGAATGTCTCACACCTGATGAAGGTCAACCCCTCCACTGGTACAGTGGAATCTACTTTCATCTACTCAGGTCATTGTTTCAGTAATTTTTCTTCTTTCCCCTGCAGCATCAATTTTTTTTCCCACTATTTAATTCTCAGTGGCAGACAAATGTAATTTCTCTCTTAAAAATGAAACATGGAAATAAAAATTTCTCTCCTGAATCTGTATCTCACTACAGATATTATTGTTTTCTTTTCCCCTATAGAGCAAAGCTCCTCAAAAAGTTATCTAAGTGCATTGTCTTCAATTCCTATTAGTCTATCCTCTCTGAAACCCACTCCAATTGTATTTCACCAAAACAGCCCTTCCATATGTAACCATATCTTCCAGTCTTCAAAATCCAACATACAATTCTCTGGTGTCACCTCATTTGACCTCTCCAGGGCACTGAGCTCAACTGATCTCTCCTCCTTTTTTTTTTTTTTGCTTTGGGCTTCAATAACATTACACTTTTCTGATTTTCCTCCTACTTCACTGGGGCTTTTTTCAGTCTCCTTGATTGATTTCTCCTCATTTCCTCAATTTCTGTTCCAAGTCTCATCCCTTGGTTCTCTTCTCATCTTTACTCACAGGTCAAGACTTTTAAACCTCTTTCTATATCTGTATCTATATTCTGAAAACTCTAATACTTATATCTCCAATCCAGAACCTCTTTCCAAAACTGCAAATTATAGCTAATGTCCCATTTGACATCTCTAGTTGGACTTCTAATCAGAATCTCAAAATAACACATCCATAAGAGAACTACTAATCATGTCCCCAATGGTCCTCCCACAGATTTCCCATCTCAGTAAATGACATCTCATCTTTCCAGCTGCTCCAGCCAAAAACTTGATATCATCATTGAGTTTGTTCTCAAACCCTCTCAGCTCTTTCTTCAAAATGCATTCATAATCTGAATACTTCCCACCACCGTCTCTCACCTAAATTTCTCTAAATAATCCCCATTCTTGCTTCTTTCTGGTTTATTCTCACTTGAGTAGACAGAAAAATCTTAAAAAAATCTTTTAAAATATAAGTTCAGATGAGCCCACTCTTCTACTTTAAACCCTCAGTGATTTCCAGTTTTACTCAAAATAAAGACTCGTATCCCCACAGTGGCCCCCATGTCCTACAGTCCACCCTGATACCATGTCATTCTATGCCTGAGATCTCATCTCCCACCATCCTGCCCCTTACTTTTTCACTCCAGCCACACCAAATACCTTTCTGTCCCCAGCTCACCAGGAATGCTCTCATCACAGGGCCTTTGCACTTGCTACATCCTCTGCCTATAAAGTTCTTTCACCTTTGCCCCTCTGGATGTAGCTTTGATTCTGCTTATTTATTCATTTAGTGCATGCATCTCTCCACCACAGTTTAAGCTCCATGAAGTCAAGGACTTTCACCAGTTTTGTTCGCTGTTATATCCCCAGCAGTAAGAATAGCAAAGCTATACAGGAGGCACTCCGTATGTATGTGTTAGAATTAGTATACTTCTATTTCTTTTTCTTGTTTATTTCATTTGTTTTTAAACATAATTAATTCTTTTGCCCCTTGACATGTATTTTATTTTATGATGAACTGTGATAAACTGTGAGATAGACATCACTATTTCTTCCAACACTTTTGAATGAGGCTTCTTCTGTTTCATATTTATCCTTACTGGAATCATTCTGTCTTTGTAGTTGTTTCATGCTTCTGGAATCAACATGGCTTTGTTAATGTGTTTTAACAAATCATAGTCACCCCTCTCTTCTCAGTCCCAGATTTCTCATTTTTCCTACTCATTCTTAGATATCTCTGCCAAGCCATCACAAGCTCCATCCTGATTAGCTGAGTGACAAGACAATCCATTTTAGACAATTTCCACAGATCCTTTTCTACGTACAAATATTATTTCCTACTTACATTTTAGGATTTGGGGGGTTTTGCCATGCGCCTTGGGACTTGATATCTCCCTCTCTTTCCTTTACCACCAATTCTTCCCGCCTTCCTGGAATTGAACTTTATTTTATTACGTGGTGTCTAATCCTGCGTGATTACCTGAGACAATCCCCTGTGTGAGTGAAGCCATGCCCCCACCACAGCTGCACAAAGAGCAATGGGGCCAACCTCTGTATATGTATGTTTTTAAAGAATGGATGCAACTATGTTTCTTCCAGCTAAATTATATAGTTTTGTCTTTTGGCTTGAAGAGTTTCACTGGGATTTTGTTAAAAGAGCACTTTATAAATTGGGAGATTACTGACATCTTTTCAAATAAGAACTTTTTATTTCTTATTCAAGTTTTCCTGTAAATGCTCTACTGAAGTTTGTGTGCTCTGCTCAGTTGCTCAGCCGTGTGCGAAAGACTCTTTGGAAGCCCATGGACTGTAGCCGCCAGACTGCTCTGTGCGTAGGATTTCCCAGGCAAGAATGCTGGAGCAGGTTGCCATTTTCCTCTCTAGGGGATCTTCCTGACCCAGGGATGGAACATGCATCTTCTACACTGGCAGGAGGATTCTTTACCACTTGAGCCACCTGGAAAACTCCAACCAAAGTATAGATTTCTCAGAATTGGTACATGTCTCCCTAAGGGTTCAGTTCAGTTCAGTGGCTCAGTCATGTCCGATTCATTGTGATCCCATGGACTGCAGCACACCAGGCTTCCGTGTCCATCACCAACTCCTGGGGCCCACTCAAATTCATGTCCATCATGTTGGTGATGCCATCCAACCATCTCATCCTCCGTCATCCCCTTCTCCTCCCACCTTCAATCTTTCCCAGCATCAGGGCTTTTCCAGTGAACTGGTTCTTCACATCAGGTGGCCAAAGTATCAGCTTCAGCTACAGAATCAGTTCTTCCAATGAATATTCAGGACTGATTTCCTTAGGATGGACTGATTGGATCTCCTAGTAGCCCAAGGGACTCTGAAGAGTTTTCTCCAACACCACAGTTCAAAAGCATCAATTCTTCAGTGCTCAGCTTTCTTTTTAGTCCAGCTCTCATATCTATACATGACTAGTGGAACCATAGCTTTGACTAAACAGACCTTTGTTGGCTAAGTAATGTCTGCATTTTAATATGTGGTCTAGGTTGGTAATAGCTTTTCTTCCAAGGATAGAAAAGCTCTAATTTTGTGTATTTGAATTTCATGGCTGCAGTTACCATTGCAGTGATTTTGGAGCCCCCCAAAATAAAAGTCTCTCACTGTTTCCATTGTTTCCCCATATATTTGCCATGAAGTGATGGGACCGGATGCCATGATCTTCATTTTCTGAATGTCGAGTTTTAAGCCAACTTTTTCACTCTTCTCTTTCACTTTCATCAAGAGACTCTTTAGTTCTTCTTCACTTTCTGCCATATGGGTGGTGTCATCTGCGTATCTGAGGTTATTAGTATTTCTCCCGACAATCTTGATTCCATCTTGTACTTTATCCAGTCTGGTGTTTCTCATGATGTACACTGCATATAAGTTAAATAAGCAGGGTGACAATATATAGCCTTGATGTATGCCTTTCCTGATTTGGAACCAGTCTGTTGTTCCATGGCCAATTCTAGCTGTTGCTTCTTGATCTGCATGCAGATTTCTCAGGCGGCAGGTCAGGTGGTCTGGTATTCCCATTTCTTGAAAACTTCTCCATAGTTTGTTGTGATTCACACAATCAAAGGCTTTGGAGTAGTCAACAAAACAAAAGTAGATGTTTTTCTGGAACTCTCTTGCCTTTTAGATGGTCCAGATGTTGGCAATTTGATCTCTGATTCCTCTGCCTTTTCTAAATCCAGCTTGAACATCTAGAAATTCTCAATTATCACACTGTTGAAGCCTGGCTTGGAGAATCTTGAGCATTACTTTGCTAGCATGTGAGATGACTGCAACTGTGCAGTAGTCTGAGCATTCTTTGGCATTGCCTTTCTTTGGGATTGGAATGAAAACTGATCTTTTGCAGTCCTGTGGCCACTGCTGAGTTTTCTAGGTTTGTTGACATATTGAGTGCAGCACTTTCACAGCATCATCTTTTACAACTTGAAATAGCTGAACTGGAATTCCATCACCCCCACTATCTTTGTTCATAGTGATGCTTCCTAAGGCCCACTTGATTTCGCATTCCAGAATGTCTGGCTCTAGGTGATAACACAATTATGGTTATCTGGTAGTGGAGTTTTTTTTTTTTTTTTTTGTAGTTCTTCTGTGTATTCTTGCCACTTCTTCTTAATATCTTCTGCTTCTTTTTGGCCCATACCATTTCTGTCCTTTATTGTGCCCAAGATCTGTAGTCTTTTCTCTATTATTTGCCTCCATTTCTTTGCATTGATCACTGAGGACGGCTTTCTTATCTCTCCTTGCTATTCTTTGGAACTCTGCATTCAGATGGGTATGTCTTTCCTTTTCTCCTTTGCCTTCAGCTTCTCTTCTCTTCTCACCTGTTTATAAGCCCTCATCAGACAACCATTTTGCCTTTTTGCATTTCTTTTTCTTGGGAATGGTCTTGATCACTGCCTCCTGTACGGTGTCACGAAGCATGTGTAGAGTCTTCTTTTGTGTTGTTGGAAGAGGGCGTTTGCTATGATCAGTGATTTCTCTTAGCAAAACTCTGTTAGCCTTTGACCTGCTTCAATTTGTACTCCAAGGCCAAATTTGCCTGTTACTCCAGTTAGCTCGACTTCCTACATTTGCATTCCAGTCTCCTATAATGAAGAGGGCATCTTTTTTGGGTGTTAGTTCTAGAAGGTCTTGTAGGTCTTCATAAAACCACTGAACTTCAGCTTCTTCAGCATTACTGATTGGGGCATAGGCTTGGAGTACTGTGATATTAAATGGTTTGCCTTGGAAACAAACAGAGATCATTCTATCTTTTTTGAGATTGGACTCAAGTATTACATTTAAGACTATTTGTTGTCTATGATGGCTACTCCATTTCTTCTAAGGGATCCTTGCCCACAGTAGTAGATATAATGGTCATCTGAGTTGAATTCACCCATCCCAGTCCATTTTAGTTCACTGATTCCTAAAATGTCGATGTTCACTCTTGCCATTTCCTGTTTGACCACTTCCAATTTTCCTTGATTCATGGACCTAACATTCCAGGTTTTGATGCAATAATGCTATTTATAGCATCAGACTTTACTTTCATCACCCGTCACATCCACAACTGAGTGTTGTTTTTGCTTTGGCTCATCTCTTCATTCTTTCTGGAGTTATTTCTCCACTCTTCTCCGGTAGCATATTGGGCACCTGCCGACCTGGGCAGGTCATTGTTCAATGTCATACATTTTTGCCTTCATTCATACATTCATACTGTTCATAAGGTTCTCAAGGTAAGAATACTGAAGTAGTTTGCCATTCCTTTCTCCAATGGACCACATTTTGTCAGAACTCTCTGCCACGACCCGTGAGTCTTGGGTGGCCCTAAATGGCATGGTTCATAGTTTCACTGAGACAAGGCTGTGGTCCATGTGATCAGTTTGGTTAATTTCCTCTGATTGTCGTTTTCATTCTGTCTGCCCTCTGATGGATAGGGATAAGATACTTATGGAAGCTTCCTGCTGAGAGAGACTGACTTAGGGGGAAACTGGGTCTTCTGATGGGCAGGGCCATGTTCAATAAATCTGTAATCCAATTTTCTGTTGATGGGTGGGGCTGTGTTCCTTCACTGTTGTTTGACCTGAAGCCAAACTATGGTGGAGGTAGTGAAAGTAATGGTGACCTCGTTCCAAAGGTCCTGCACTCAGTACCCCCAACCCTGCAGCAGGCCACCTCTGACCTGGGCCTCTTCCAGAAGCTCCTGGACACTCATGGGCATGTCTGGGTCAGTCTGTTTTGGGGTCACTGCTCCTTTCTCCTGGGTTCTGCTGTGCACAGTGTTCTGTTTGTGCCCTCCAAGAGTCTGTTTCTCAAGTCCTGTGTAATTTCTGGTAGTTCTATGGCGGGGTTAATGGCGACCTCCTCCAAGAGGGCTTATGCCAAAGCCAGGTCTGTTGCACCCAGCACCCCTGCCCTGCGGCCAGCCACTGCTGACCTGTACACCACAGGAGACACTCAGACACAGTTCTGGCTCAGTCTCTGTCAGTTGAGCATGCATTTTGTGCCCTTCCCAGGGCTAAGCAGCTCCTTAAGGGTAAAACTGGTTATTTTCATATTCATCGCTATTGTGAGTAAGAACTTTTTTCACTGAGTTTATGAGTAATATATGAGACATATGTTCTCTGGGGGAATTTTAAGGGAGGGAATAAAATTATTTGACATCTGAGCATCTTTTAAAATTATTCTTTATGAAAGCACTTAAACTAATTTTCAGACTTATAGTGTATGTAATAATTTTTTCTGGCTATTTATGCATTTGTTCATGTTGGATATATATGAAGAATTTCATAACAAAGAACTGAGGAGCAAAGAATTCCAAATAACAAGAATAACATAGAATCTTGTTGAGGTTTCACAGAAATAAGAACCTTTTAATAATGTGTATTCTAAAATTTTATGAGCTCTGTGTGAATGTTTGTCTGTTGGTCTAAATTGTCAGACATTCACATATTACCCATATTCTCCGTCACTGCCTCAAAGATCACATACTGTACCTACATACTTTGAATGTTTACATTAGAAATTTAAATGATTTAATAGAAATAGACCAGGAATATAACTAGATTTTCACATCAAGGTTGCCTTTTCTCTTATCATTGTGTCAAGACATATAGGTGGAAAAAGTCCAATGTGCAGCCTTTTCGTGGAAAGCTTGGCTGCACACTCTGAGTAAGGGAAGCCTCAAGATGCTTTGAGTTAGCTCTGAAGAGGTAGAACTGGTGTGAACCTACTGCTCCAGAATCAAGGAATTTTATACCCTTTTCAGACATTCAACATGGAAGCATTAAAAGTTTATGACAGAAGAATAGCCTGTCTCACAAGTTTATACCTTCTTTCTCTCTTTTTAAAATTGAAATATAGTTGATCTACAAAATTATATTAGTCTCAGGTGTACAGCATAGGATTCAGCATTTTATACGTTATATTCCATTATAGGTTTTTACAAGATAATGGCTATAATTCCCTATCTTCCACAGTATCCTTGCTGCTTATCTCACCTGTTAATCCCGTATCCTTAATTTTTCTCTCCCACTTCCCTCTACCCTTTGGTTACCATAACTTTGTTTTTCATGTCCATGAGTTTGTTTCTGCTTTACATATGCATTCATATATATTACTTTTTCAGATTCCACAATAATAACGTGCGTTATTTCTCATACTCTGTCTGACATTTCAATAAGCATAGTACCATCTAGGTCCATCCATGTTGCTTCAAATGACAGAATTTAATTCCTTTTTATGGCTGAGTAATATTCCATTGCGGGCTTCCCTGGCTGTTCTGCAGTAAAAGAACCCATGTAAATGCAGGAGATGTGGGATTGATACCTGAGTCAGGAAGATCCCTTGGAGAAGAAAATGGAAACCCACTCCAATATTATTGTCTGGAAGATCCCATAGATAAAGGAGCCTGGCAGGCTACAGTTCATGGAGTTGCAGGAAAGTTAGATGCCACTTGAGGAAGCAACAACAACAATATTTCATGGTATATTCATCTTCTTAACCCAGTTGTCTGCTGATGGGCTGCTTCCATGAAAACTACTGTAAATATTGTATGCTATGAGCACTGGGGTAAAAGTCTTTTCAGATTAGTGTTTTCACTTTTTTCCATATGTATATCCAAGGGTGGAATTGCTATATCACATGGTAGTTCAAATTTTAGTTTTATGAGGAAACTCCATACTGTTTTCCTCAGTGATTGCACCAATTTACATTCCCATCAACAATGTATGAGGGTTCCCTTTTCTCCATATCCTCTCCAACATCTTTTATTTGCAGATTTTTTGGTGACAGCTATTCTGTTCTGTGTTAGGTGATACCTTATTGTTGTTTTGACTTGAATTTCTCTAATAATTAGTGATACTGAGCATTTGTTCATGTGCTTGTTAGTCATCTATATGCCTTCTTTGGGAAATCTCTATTCAGGTCTTCTGCCAATTTTTTGACAGTATCGTTTGGTCTTTTTGATATTGAGTTGTATGAGCTGTTTGTATATTTTGGATATTAGCTCCTTGTCAGTCATGGTCATATCATTTGCAAATATTTTATTCTGTTTAGTAGGATATCTTTTCATTGTGTTAATGGCTTCCTTTGCTATGCGAAAGCCTTTAAGCTTAACTAGGTCCTTTTTGTTTATTTTTGCTTTTATTTCCTTAGCCTTGGTGATGAATCCAAAAAATATTGCCACAATTTATTTCAGGGTGTTCTGCCTATGTTCTCTTCTAGTTTTTTGGTTTCTATTCTCACATTTAGGTCTTTAAACCATTTTGAGGTTTCTTTTATTTTTTATCTAATGTGAAGGAATGTCTTCATCTCACTGTTTTACATCTGGCTCTCCACATACCTTTTCTCTTAGCCTTTCTCTATGGTAGAAAGACTATTACTGTCCAAGATAAACTCATAACAAGAATGCCCTAAATAGAAACAGAGCTACCTAAGATCTAGCTCACAGGATAACACTGGATTTCCTCTTTAACAGTGAATACAATTCTAAGAGCCTGATTTGCTCACTATGGGGAAAAGGGTTTAAATAAGGATCCATTAGGATACTTTTACAGGGAACATTCCTGGAGTACAGGCACACACACACTCGTCCATACACATATTGGTAGTTCTGCTTTTGTTAGACTAGGAAAATTGCATTCTTTAAACATGCAACACTTGATGATGGAGCCAGATGTCAAAAAGCATGTGGAGTTGGAGAAGGACAGAATCTTAAGACTGAAGATTTGCCATGGAAAATCTAAATACAGATCAAGGAATTTTTAAGTAAAAGTTTTAACAGCCTATTGTGTGTAGTCTATTTCAGAGACAAGATATTTTATATACTGTGAAAAGTCATTCTTCTTAGAGTAACATTGATTATAAAAAGTATTTTTCATCACTGCTGTATTAACAGTAATCAACTGACTATGCTGGCTTTCATATTGTCAGGTGGAACATACACACAATTCAAGCCTTTTCCCAGTTCAGTTCAGTGCAGTCACTCATTAGTGTCCAACTCTTTGTGCCCCCATGGACTGCAGCACACCAGGCTTCCCTGTCCATCACCAACTCCTGGAGCCCACTCAAACTCATGTCCATTATGTTGGTGATGCCATCCAACCATCTCATCCTCTGTCATCACCCTCTCCTCCCACTTTCAATCTTTCCCAGCATCAAGTCTTTTCAAATGAGTTGGTTTTTGCATCAGGTGGCCAAAGTATTGGAGCTCCAGCTTCAGCATCAATCCTTCCAATGAATATTCAGGACTGATTTCCTTTAGGATGGACTGGTTTGATCTCCTTGTAGTCCAAGGGACTCTCAAGAGTCTTCTCCAACACCACAGTTCAAAAGCATCAATTCTTTGGTGTTCAGCTTTCTTTGGCTTCCCTGGTGGCTCAGAGGTTAAAGTGTCTGCCTCCAATGTGGGAGACTCAGGTTCAATCCCTGGGTTGGGAACATCCCCTGGAGAAGGAAATGGCAACCCACTCCAGTGTTCTTGCCTGGAGAATCCCATGGATGGAGAAGCCTGGTAGGCTACAGTCCAGGGGGTCACAAAGAGTCGGACATGACTAAGCAACTTCATTTTCACTTTCACTTTCTTTATAGTCCAACTCTCACATCCATCCATGACTACTGGAAAAACCATAGCTTTGACTAGACAAACATCTGTTGGCAAAGTAATGTCTCAGCTTCTTAATGTGCAGTCTAGGTTGGTTATAGCCTTTCTTCCAAGGAGCAAGCTTCTTTTAATTTCATGGCTGCAGTCACCATCTGCAGCGATTTTGGAGCCCCGAAAAATAAAGTCTCTCACTGTTTCCATTGTTTCCCCATCCACTTGCCATGAGGTGATGGGACCAGATGACATGATCTTAGCCCATTTTCTCCATCATCTACTAATATCACACACTGAGGCTGACACCTTTGCTAATTTTACTTCAGATTCTCTACTCGTATAAATATTTTGTTTTATATCCCTGAGTACAATTTGGGTTTGGGGAAAACGTGGAGGTTTATAAGGGTTGTGTGTAAAGGACAGGGCTTATTAATATACACACTTTAGCATTTTAAGGAACACTTTCCAAAACTTACAGCATGATGATAAGCTGACACATTGTTTTGTCTAAATAAGTCCATGTGTTGGAGCTCTGATTCTAGGACGTCTTCCAAAGCTATAGACCTTTGGTGTTGCCCTTGTTGCATGCATGTGCACTGCTGAGCCACAGGCTATGCTGCTTTGACTCAAAGAGTGGTCCATATCCAGGCATTAAGTCACTATACCGGACACGCACCACTGGAACGCTGTGACCTACATACATTGTATGTGGTTTACATTTTCAGTAACTGGGAGGCAATTTAATTGTCTGACTCAATTACAGTAAGTGAGAGCCAGCCTGCCAATTTTTCAGTCACCTCACTGAAAATGGACCCTTGAAAATCAGGCCAGATTCTCGAAGGAGAAGCTGGGTCAGCAAAGCTGCTGATGAAGCCCGTGTTCCAGTCTCTATCTTGAGAGAGCTGCTGCTTTTCCTTGATCCTCTATTTCCAGCTCTGGCTCTCAGAAACTGGTCAAACTCTAGGATCAACAGTACAATTGAGTTTGACTCTAGCAGAATGAAAATCCTATTTTGGGCAACTGTTTCTTAGAGTAAAGCCAAAAGAAATATTGCCCAGTAGGAGGAACCATAATAAAGCTGGGTTTTGATTAAGTTGGAAAGTGTGTATTTTCCAAATGGCACTGATACTCTTGGAATTCAGTATTAGTCTTAATCTCCACTGGAAAAGGGTGGTTTGGGCTCTTGACACTAGACTAACCCATGTCCTCAGTGGTCAACTGCCTAAAAAGATTGGTTTGTCGAGGGACTCCTTCAAGCTGCCAAAACTGGCTTCTGACCAGATGGTGCAGAGTGTGCTTAGCCAGAGAATTACTATTTAGCAAGAAATAACCCATGTATCTACTGAGAAACAACCAGTCTAACTCTCAGCTCCTTACGAAACAAAGGGAATCTTTTCTCATCTCTTTCTTGGAATGCACTAAGCAGTAGGCATTATATTTGATGTCTTCCCCTCTTTGACAACTATGTTAAATGATAGTAGAGATACTCAACTGCCTAAAAAGATTGGTTTGTCGAGGGACTCCTTCAAGCTGCCAAAACTGGCTTCTGACCAGATGGTGCAGAGTGTGCTTAGCCAGAGAATTACTATTTAGCAAGAAATAACCCACGTATCTACTGAGAAACAACCAGTCTAACTCTCAGCTCCTTACGAAACAAAGGGAATTTTTTCTCATCTCTTTCTTGGAATGCACTAAGCAGTAGGCATTATATTTGATGTCTTCCCCTCTTTGACAACTATGTTAAATGATAGCAGAGATACTTCTTGGAAATGCTGATCAGGCCTGACATCTACTAGGAGGAAGTCCTAGAGAAATGTAAATAAAATCCTAGTAAAAAAAGAAAAGAAAACCTCATGTCCATCAGCAGATGAATGGATAAGAAAGCTGTGGTACATATACACATGGAGTATTACTCAGCCATTAAAATGAATACATTTGAATCAGTTCTAATGAGGTGGATGAAACTGGAGCCTATTATACAGAGTGAAGTAAGCCAGAAAGAAAAACACCAATACAGTATACTAACGCATATATATGGAATTTAGAAAAATGGTAATGATAACCCTTTATGTGAGACAGCAAAAGAGACACAGATGTATAAAACAGTCGTTTGGATTCTGTGGGAGAGTGTGGGATGATTTGGGAGAATGGCATTGAAACATGTATAATATCATATAAGAAACAAATCACCAGTCCAGGTTCAACGCATGATACTGGATGCTTGGGGCTGGTGCACTGAGACGACCCAGAGGGATGGTACGGGGAGGGAGGAGAGATGGGAGTTCAGGATGGGGAACACGTGTATACCTGTGGCAGATTCATGCTGATGTGTGGCAAAACCAATACAATATTGTAAAGTAATTAACCTTCAATTAAAGTAAATAAATTTATATTTAAAAAACAAAACAAAACCTCAGTGAGAGGAGATACTTTTTTATCCATCAGCCCTGAGAACAAGTAATTTTGCAGTATTTATAGTAACTATGGAAATTCCTGCAACTTGACAATAAGCAGGTAGGCCACTGACACTTGTTAAAGATACTAATAAGTATGATGGAAACTTGCACCTGTTTCTCTCACGTGCTAAGTATATTCAAAGGGAGGACCCTGTATGGAGCAGATGAGAAGGTCATGAGAGAACAATCTGACCTGAGGCCGGTGTTTTCTGTTTCCATTTTTTAATTTAATTTAATTTTTTTATTGTAGTAAAAGACACATAACATAAAATTTACTGCCCTAACTGTTTTTAAGCATACAGGTCAGTAGACTAAGTACATTCACATTATTGTACAACCAATCTCCAAAACTTTTTTCATCTGGAAAAACTGAAAATCTGTACTCATTAGAAAACAATGCCTTGCTATTGTCTTTCAAATCAATATTATATCTCATGAAGTATCATCAGTGAGTACAGAACGGGGAATTTTTTTTTTAACCAGTAAGGTCTGTATGGCCTTCCAGGTTGCACGAGTGGTAATCCACCTGCAATGCAGGAGACATAAGAGATGAGAGTTCAGTTCCTGTGTTGGGAAGATCCTCTGGAGAAATGCTTGGCAACCCACCCAGTATTCATGCCTGGAAATGCCTTGGACAGAGGAGTCTCGTGGTCTACAGTCCACGAGGCTGCAAAGAGTCAGACATAACTGAGGCGACAGAACGCAAGGTCCGTACAGATGCAGTAAAATAACTTTTTCTACTAATATGACCTTCAAGTTATTTAAAGAGGTTAAAATACTTATAGTTCAAGCAGTGTATATTGTTGTTTATACATTATCAATGGCTTGAGTGTCGCATGGCTTCATTTGAACAATCAGTGGGTCAGGAATCATCAGAATTTAGGTTCCATGACATTATGTCTATCTAAAACATGATACAGAGAGGATGCAGTAAAAAATAATAAGTTTGTAAAGCAAGTATACTGTTACCCTTCACCACCAAATGGTTAAAAGCTGTTCTGCTTTATGCTGCTGCTGCTGCTAAGTCGCTTCAGTCGTGTCCAACTCTGTGCGACCCCATAGACGGCAGCCCACCAGGCTCCCCCATCCCTGGGATTCTCCAGGCAAGAACACTGGAGTGGGTCGCCATTTCCTTCTCCATTGCAGGAAAGTGAAAAGTCAAAGTGAAGTTGCTCAGTCATGTGTGACTCTTTGTGACCCCGTGGACTGCAGCCCACCAGGCTCCTCCGTCCATGGAATTTTCCAGGCAAGAGTACTGGAGTGGGGTGCCATCGCCTTCTCCTCTGCTTTATGAGGAGAGTATTAATCAATGCTACTGGCTCTATCAGAGTCCTCACTTCCCTTTCCAAAGAGAATATATTTTCAATAATATTCCAGAATTTGGTAACAATTCATTAACATTAATAATATTTTGTTTTGGAAATTTTATACCTTGAAAGATATTCTTCAAATCAAAGGGTCTATACACTTTTGAGGGGAGAGTAGTAAGGAGTGGGGAAATATTATTGAATGTGGTGGCCCTGGATTTGGGGTCACTACAGATGAACCTGTGTTTGAATCCAAGCTCTGCTATTTTATAACCATTGTCTTTACCTTTCCTTTTATACTCCTCAGTTTCCTCATCTATTAAATGGATGGGGAAAAGATTAATGAAATAATACTCTCAGCTCTCAGGGATATAGGAAGCAATTAACAAAAGTTACCAATTATGACTATCTTTAAAATAGGCAAATCAGCATTTACACATGCACATTTGTCCTTTGCCCAGACATTAGTACTAGGATCTCCATGTACTTCTTTAGCATAAGGACCTGTAACATTCTTAGATGCAATTAACACCATATCAAGTAGGTGAAGTAAAAGACCATCCATAGCATGTGGTTTCAGGGTTCCTGAAAGATGCCTCCTCACATGTTAAGGGCTCATAGTCCAAATACTATCAGTTTCATTTCATTTAATAGTATGTTTAAATTTAAGTCAATCCTCCCCTTCTCGCTCTCTCTTCTTTTCCCTCTCCCTTACTTTCTCTCTTCTCATATCTGGGATGTCTTGGCAGGCTTCTCTAAGTCACTATAAATGGTAGGGAGCTGGCACCAGCTGTCCAGGGCCAAGATTCACTGAGCAAGCCTGCAAAGCTGGTGCTACCATCTATCATTTATTCTTTAACATTAAGATGAAATCAGGGTTCCTGAAAGATGCCTCCTCACATGTTAAGGGCTCATAGTCCAAATACTATCAGTTTCATTTCATTTAATAGTATGTTTAAATTTAAGTCAATCCTCCCCTTCTCGCTCTCTCTTCTTTTCCCTCTCCCTTACTTTCTCTCTTCTCATATCTGGGATGTCTTGGCAGGCTTCTCTAAGTCACTATAAATGGTAGGGAGCTGGCACCAGCTGTCCAGGGCCAAGATTCACTGAGCAGGCCTGCAAAGCTGGTGCTACCATCTATCAATTATTCTTTAACATTAAGATGAAAAGTGCTTTTGGAGGAATATACTTTAAACTCTAGGTGGTATCAATTTTGCAGTGAACATGTATCACTTTCACAATCAGAAAAAAATAAATGATTAAGAAAATTAATGAAAGAAATTGATAGCATAATTCAGATAGTATAAATTCAAGCCAGGAATCATTTGCTACCTTTCTGCTTCTTGCCACAGTTCCTAAGGATTTGGGGTACATGACAAACTGGGTTATGTATTTTATTGTTCTTAACTTTCATCATGATATTTCTGAGTTTCCTGGGGGATAAAAAAAAAGTCTATGAAGTACATTGACACATAATATATCTTTTTCCTTCCTGGGATTTGTAGAGCTTTTAAATTAGATCACAAATGTAAAAATCATTTGCTATCTTTATCTGCCTTTGGATTCCGAGGTTTCCGCCCGCATCGACCTTTTCCTTTTCATAGCTTTTTACCTTCAGGATACCAGATCAACTTCTCATGTTCACGTGGGAGTACCATTCATAAGAATGGCACATCAATTTATACAATGAATAACAGAAAGTACTAAAAGCGCTTTCTGAATGTATCAGGCAAAAATGGAATTTATAAATATATATTTAGAAATCAACTTAGGGTAGCAATTTCTCTGTTACAAGAACAAATTTTTCTCCCTTAAAAATTTCTAAATTCATGACTATTCATTTAAAGAAACTGTAGCAGTACAGTTATGACTTTTCCCAGGGAGAAAAAAAAGAAATTACATACATCAGTTGTTCCATATGCCTGCTTTATGTCAAAGCTTTAACATTTTATTGACTCAGTCTGGTTGGATGTCTCAGGAAACACATCAGCTTATGACACACACATTCAATCCCTGAATCTGTTTTCTCATAGTGCTTTTATTGGCTTTTCTCTGTGAGGCAAGAACATTAAAGCTTCCACAAACCTGGCATTAAAGACAATGAGGATACTATCAGTAAACACGGGAGCCATTTCATCACGCAGGCTTAGGGAAAAAAGAGCATATTTTACAGACTCAGAAAACTCTTTTGAAGTTAGCACTTTTCTAACTTGTGGCTGAGCCACTGTGAGACTTCTGGGTAAAGGGGTTTCCATGATCGCTTCTCTGGGAATCCTGGAAGCACAGAGCCTCGCCATGTGCTCCTAGCTAGCTCCAACTGTCTCAGCTTCCTGTCCCACTTCCTCCCCAGAGAGCTGCCTTACTAGAAGCTGATTCTGCCTGAAGAGTCCGAGTCTGTTACCACGCTTGTTGGAGTCCTTCTTCCCATGTGGTAAATTTATTTCCAAGTTATTTACAAGGAGAAAGAAAACTAATGAATAGCATTACTCATAGATATGAGTAGCAACTTTCAGCTCAATTTCTACAAATTTGGAAAAGAAATGAAATGGAATGGAGGTTTGCAGTAGGAAAATTTTGATGAGTGGCTTTTGGAGTAAGTGGGAAAGAGTCTGTCCTCTTTACAGAGACTTTCCAAATCCACAGAGGCACATATTGAATATATTATGGGCCACATTCTCATTCTTTTCCCTTCTTTTGATATGTAAGAGGATACTTTTCCTTCCTTTGAGTCTGAATCCTTTACCATACTGATGGTTCATTCTTTGGCCGCTCATGAACATGCAAACTGGTTCTCCTCCTGCTGCGTTTCCAGAGAAACTCTCTTTCATCTCACCCTATATGTGATGTGCCATCGTGTTGATCTACCCCTGTAGATGTTGACAGACAAGATACCACACACGGTCAGAAACTGTCTGGAGAACTTCCAGAAGAGAGCAATCAATTCTTAAGAAAATGCAAAGTAAATTAAAAGGATGAAATTTTTCTCATTTATATTTTATTCATATGTATGTTAAATTTTTCTAACATAATAAAATGCCGTGATGCTTTGTCACATGGCATTAATTTATATGCTACGCACACATGCTCAGTCACTTCAGTCGGGTCTGACTCTTTGCGACCCCATGGACTGTAGCCCACCAGACTCCTCTCTCTATGGGGATTCTCCAGGCAAGAATACTGGAGTGGGTTGCCATTCCCTCCTCCAGGGCATATCCCCATTCCAGGAATGGAATCTGCATCTTATATCTCCTGGCAAGAGGGTTTTTTACCACTAGCATTGCCTGGGAAGTGCAACACATAGATATTCTCTGTCAGCTACTTGCAAAATGATTTTTTTCTAGAATGTATCAAATTATATTACAACACTCTTGGACATGCCTTTATGAATAAATTGAGATTATCCCCAAAGCAAAGCCCGGGCTTAGTCTTCCTTGGTTTAGAAGAACTTACACAATGCTTGGTAAAGAGTAGACAGTGAAATTGCACAGTGTTTGAGTAAATGAAAAACAGGCAGATAGATAATTGGCTGCATGGACAGTTAGACACATATATTTGATATTATAACCTTGTCTGTAAAACAAATGTAGGCAGATTTACTAGATTTTTCCTAGAGAGCTCTTTAGGCTTAGACATGATATAAATAGATATAAATAGAATGATGATGTAATACTGTACAATGGGATTCCAC